>CAKOGP040002491.1:0-108864 GCA_933822405.4 Cylindrotheca closterium | reverse complement strand
CGTTCCACCCATGACCCTCTGGGATAGAGGGCCAAAACGTTTTGGCCTCCGCCAACAACGCTATTCCCACTCGCTCATCTTGCAGCCAGGAGTTGATCTGCCGCTGTTTCACATGATCACCTTCCTCAGGAACACCGTTAACGTTCTGGAAGGTGACGCGGGTAGCGAGTGAAGAGCGACAGCGATGGTCATCGCCAAGGCAGTCTCCTGGTGACAGAGAGCGTAAATATTCGTCAAGTGAAGCGTGGGAAACAACACTTGACGGGCCACTAATTCGAGATCTTCTGCCTGCACGCCGTGACCTAGCGGCAGACGACCTAGGGCCTCTCATGGCCCTGCCGCGGAGCGAGGCGCTCCGCGGCCGGCCAAAGAAGGCAACTTAGCAGATCCGCTAGTACCAGATTTGCTAGATGGAGAAGGGAGAAAGAATGGGTGTACACCTCCCGGCGATGCTGCTGTCAGAGATGAGAGGCTCTCATCCTGGGACACAGCTGTCGTAGTATCACCTTCCATCTGAGTTGTGTCCACCTGGACCTGAGACGTGTTCCGAGAGCGCTGCTTCGGCTGCTGAAAGTGAACAGACGTGCTGGTACAAGTGGACTTAGTGGGCGGCTTAAGACCAGCCTTAGACCTGTCAACGCGCCTCTTAGTCTTGGAAGGATCCTTGCTTTTCCTGTTTTTTGGTGGCGTAGTGAATTCGGACCGATCTGGAGATACCTCATTGTTTTGAGCAGGTGGTTGAGAGTTGATGGCCAAGTGGTGGGCTGTTTGACGTTGAAGGGCGTCAAGTTGGGCTTGAAGAGCCGCAGTCGCGGCTTTCTGCTGAGCCAGGGCCTGGTCTTTAGCCGCCAAGGCGTTGTCACAAGCCTCGATCTCCACAAAGACATCCTCCAGTTGTTGTTCATGTTGGTGCATTTCGTCCAGCATCCCCGTGACCGTTTGACCATTGTCAATATCCTTGGCATTCGCCATATCCATATCGATCGAGAGTTGACCTTGGTAGACATTGGTGGTGTCTTCGATCACATTGTCCAAAAACTCCAGCGCTTCCTCCACCTTGGTCAACTGATCGGAGGCCTCAATAGCGCGTAGTGTGTTGGTGCACCATACCAAACACTTACGACGCGTCGCCTGGATCTCTGATTTGGGAATCCATTTACCCAAGACTTGATCAGCTTGCATATCAGTAAGTTCGCACAGGTGATGAATCAAGAACGGAACTATCCCTCTCAACACGTTTTGAGCTAACTGACCGTACTTCTTGCGGCATACAAAGATGTAAGAGCCTCCATTTCTCCAGGAAGGATCATCAGGAAGAGTGGTCCTGCCTTATGGCAATCAATATCGTTCTTCAGTTTGCGGTTGGTGGCTTCAGCCAGCTTGCGTTGTGCCGGGGATAGATCTTTGAGAAAATGATTCTCTAGGTTATCGGAAATGAGCGACTTCTTCTTCTTCTTCTTCACTTTCTTCTTTGTCACCTTCGTGAATGGCCCGGACAGAGAACCCGCTCCCTCCTGGGATTCATCGTCCTCCTCTTCAGATGAGTGGTCATCGGCAGTTGTTGGGGGTCTGTCTTTGGCAGCTGTGGAAGCCTGATCAGCCTGGGCCGGAGTAGCCTTGATGGACAAGAGCAGTTTGAACAGGGTGGAAGAACCGTACAACCTTGTAGTAGCAAACTTGAACATCCCCGTGAAGTCGATGCCTGGATAAAGAACCTCCGTCAAAATGTAGTAATCCCGTAACTTGCTGATTAAGGTAAGAATTGCATCCTTCACCGGACCGTAGGCCTTAACACTCAGCAAACCTTGTTGTGCCGACTTCCAATCACTGATGTAGGTGGCCGGTGCTGCGAATGGAAAGTCAGGTTTTGCAGTTGCTGGGTGGATAATTGACCTCAAAGTGCAATCAACTCTCTTGGCATGAATCCTCCAAGTGAAACAATGTGGACTAGTCACTCTCCAGGAGACCGTTCGTCGTCCTTCGCTCGGCCCGTGTACGGAATAGAAACCCAGTCCATCTTGATACCAATGGGTACTTCAAAATCAAATAGTCTCATCGGTTCCTTTGCATAAGCTGAGAAGTTGACTTCTGCAGGAATAAACGAGCATGAGCCGATCTTCACAATTCCTCCATACTGCAACCGAGAAGGGTAGCACCCAGCACCTCTCCCCAATTGACGTAATCCGGTATGAAGATAGTCTTGGACGGCCTCGACCGAAGCCGAAGCCGAGAAGCCGACGCGAATGCGTGTGCGTAGTTTCTTTTCGCCCGGCTTGCTGTTGGTTACGGCGTAGGGACAGTTACCGTATTCCATATCACAGTAAGTCGACAGAGCGCGATAAGTCAAAATGCGATTATGTAAATCTACTGAGTTTTGAATCCAAAGATTTGGTTGCTTATATGTGGTGTCAGAGATCGGAAGAAGCTTCAATTCATTAGGAGAATTGTTAATGGCTTCCTCCATAGAATTCAGAACTGTCGACAAGAGCGCCTCCGCCACAGGTCCTGAATCCGACCCTTGATAGTCCACGGAGAAAGAAGTCTCAAAGATGTGACTTTTGCCTGGTATCCCTTCCATGTTCACCTGAATGAGGTTCGAGATCCGTTCGGCCAGTGTTGGAGGACGTTGAACGCGAGAAGGAGTTGTTTCCGAGGGCTCCATAAGGGTCCTTGTACCTGCTGAGTGTTGTGTTGCCGTAAGTTTAGGAGAAGTCAACGGTAGAGTGTCGTCGTCCATGGCCTCATTGTTAGCCCCAGCGGTATTGACCCGTTTGTCATCATCATCGTCTTCCTCCATTGCGTCGTCCACAATGTTCTCCCTGTCGTCAGTGTCGTCAGCTTCAGTATCTTCATCTTCATCCAACAACTCAGGCGCCTTGGAGGCATTCTTTTTCACCTCCACCACTTCAACCTCGTCGAATTCTTGAATTCCACTACCTTCAAACAAGTCATCATCACTTTGTAGAGGTGCAAAGCGATTTGAGTTTTGCACCTGGTCCCCTTTGGAGCTGGTGGATTCGCGTTGAACGTCCGTGCCTGGTTTGTCAATAGAATACATCGGATTTTTTGGATACGAGGCGGATCCGGTTCCTTCACTGATTCTCGATTTGGAGCATTGTTGATAGACTTGCCCCTTCTTGTTTGTTTGATTGCGTCGACAATTGCGGATGGCGGGTCGTCGTAATACTCCAACAGAAACTCATTAATCCAAGGATAATCAAACAACTCGGAGCAAATTAACCAAAAGCCCACCAAGGGATGCTCCAAGCGTAGCCGTGGATTGGACATTTCGCCAGAAAAGAAGCGATTGCTCATCCTTCTCAATCGCTTTGGATTTTGCAGACTCCAATTGGGCCTAAAAGAGTTTCAATGATGTTTTTGGGCTGACAGTTGTTACTAGCTGTTGGCCCCCAGCGCAAGCGCTGGTTTCCTCCAAGGGTGAGGTGGGACTAGGGTAATCTTAATAACTATTTATTCCTAGACTTCAAATTCACTCTGTCAAATACAGAGCAGTCTTTTCAAAAGGAATGAGCTGCAACTGAGCTGCAACTGAGCTGCAGCTCATTCACCAACTTCTTTCACAACCTCTTTGGTACGTAGCTTTCCACTGTCCTGCTACTGTACCTTCTTTGCATACGTACTTGGGCGTTCCGATCAGTCCGTCCTTCGCTAGCCAACACCTGCAGCGATTGCTCATCCTTCTCAATTGCTTTGGATTTCGCAGACTCCAATTGGGCCTAAAAGAGTTTCAATGATGTTTTTGGGCTGACAGTTGTTACTAGCTGTTGGCCCCCAATCCCCCAGCGCAAGCGCTGGTTTCCTCCATTCGGCCATCTTGTTGCCGCCCAGGGTGTGGTGGGTGGAAAAAAACGCTAGTGCCCGACGTGATCAACAAGAACATCGGTCAAGCGTTGCATCAAAGGCTCGGACTGTGTGTGAAGATATCGAAAAACTTCATTGGAGCGCCACCGACCGAGTAGTTTGATGAGACTAGTCGGGATATTGCCTTCCAGAAGCGCGGTAACCCCGGTGCATCGAAGAGCACCGATTGTGGGAGGTCGATCGACCTCCACGGAGAGAGCAACTGCTCTCAAATATTTTGTCATCATTCGATCTGTGACATTGCAAGGGACTCCAAACTCGGAGTAGTAGGTGAACAGGGGGGTGTCGCCAGTTGTGTGTTGACTCTGTTGAAGGTGTCGGACAATGGCAATCAGCGTAGCTGTTGGGTTGTCGCCATTTAATGACATGCCCAATCAGATCTTTTTGTCTGGCACCGTTTTTTTTTGTTTGTCAAATATCAGACCGGCGAATGTCACAAGTGGCATGTCCAGGAGGCGAAGGGGAATGACGTCGCCACGAAATTCTGCGTCGTTGATATGAAAAAACACTTGCTTCAACTTGAAAGGAAATTGTGTACCCCCTTTTGACAGAAATTTGCCAGAACGTAACAAAAAGAAAAACCCCAACCACATCAATCGATGCATTAGCTTTGCGGCATGCGTACTTGTGGGTTTTTTGGCAAGCTTTGATGCTTGCCTTGACAAGGACTTGGGCAATGGGCGTACTCGTTGTGCTGCTGGATCCTCTTTCTTCCAACTTTTCAGCAGCGGTGTCCAACAAAAGTCCATTGTTCCTGGTGCATATCGGTTCATCCTCAGATTGAGCAGTCCCAATGAGGAAAAGGCCTGGCCCACCTGGCGCATGGCAGCTTCAGCCGTTTGACCCCGGACCTGTCTCTTACTGGGGGCAATTTTTCCATGTCGCCATTGGGTTCCAAAGAGGAGGATGATGAGCAAGGGATCGTCGACCGCTGACAATCCTGGGTCAAGGGTGAGGCTGTCGCAGAAGGCAACCCATGTGGTCCAGACAGAGTATGCCTTTGCAACTTTTGAAGGACAGACTCCGTGTTCGATTCTGAGTTCAACAGCACGGATGTCATCAAGGAGTTCACGGCGTTTGGCATCCTGTACAGTTGCCAAGAGTTGATCTGTGGATACGTGCAATTAAAATATGAGATAAATTCGGCGTCAGACAGGTGCCACAGTTGGCTAGCATCGTCGGCAATTCGATTGTTCGTTCCAGATAAGTGCCCAATACGATGATGTGCTCTTTGTTCCCGCTGTAATCCTGCCGCTAACCGTAATATTCTTGCTCTTGCCTTTCGAGAGGTGGACAATCCTTTTGTGCGCCATGACACTGCTGGTGTGTCATCACAGCCAGTATAAGTGGTTTCGCCTTCCACCTGGGCGGTCTTTCCAAGGACAAAATGATGGAGGACGGTGCCTTCCAGCTCCAAGTCTGAGTTGGTAAGTTTTCCTGTCAGATTGTGATCGGAAATAACCTCTTTTTTCACTGCTTCTTGGTATGGTTCGCGCCAGACGATGGCCTCTCCATCGTCTGTGAACCACACTCCTCCCCTTCCCGACTTTGCCGCATCGCAAGCGCCAACGTGTAAGTCAACGCCTGGTACCAGTTCTTCAAGTGTTGTGGGGCGCTTCGCATGGCCATGAAGAAAATCTTGGAAGATTTCCAGTTGCTCATGGACCTCAGGAGTCAACCGCACCCTACAATCCACCTGTCGAATCAGTGCATCCTGCAGCAGGGAGAAATGTCCCTCACTGCCCGACATTCCTGGCTGCAGGCTTCGTAAGACTCCTAACACCTGCTGCCATCGTTTCAGGGAGACGCGTTTGCAATCCAAGACCTTGCCCAGGAGTGACAGGGCCTTGCTCACTCGTTTCTCTTTCAATTGCAATGTCTTTGTTGTCGCTCCCCAGTTCCAACCCAAGGCTTCTTTGATTGTGTGCCAAGAGGCATCTCCCTTGGCCATTTTCGATTGTGACTGTGGCTCTTTTCGCCACTGATTGTTGGTGGGTCGATTCGGTTGGAAGACCTTGTCAATGTTGTGGCTGAGGACGGCTCGTTGATTTGTCAAGGGATTGCTTGGATGGTCTTGGCCCATTCCAACAAAATCGTCCACAAATACTTCCATCTTCTTCAATGGGCGCTGGTAAGTCAGTGGCTGGTGAGATTTTGGTATAGGTCTCACTACTTGTGCGTCCCTCACTTCAAAGTCAGTGATGGCTGCTGCCTTTCCCAAAGGATGCGGTGGCACTCGCTTGTTTTGTTGCAAGTCAACATTTGTCAAGTCGGCAACGGTTTCCGTGAAAGCACAGAACCATGGAGGACTTTCTGTGCAACCCATTGGAAGCACAAGTGGTAGTGCAACCAATTGTGGAAGTCCCTCGAAACGCGGTAAAATGACTCCAAGCTTGAGTGCGCCGGTAGTTGACAGCCGGATGCGGTAGAAACCATCCGACATGTCGTTCTTGTACATGTAAACTGGCCCATAGTCCGGGTTTGCCTTCATGAGTGCCTCACGGATGCGTAGTGGGGCCGTGCCGAATTGCATGGCGCCCTCTGGGGCAAGTTTCATTGTCTTGTCATTGAGTCCCCAGAACGAATAATCAACAATCATCCGCGGTCTTCTGTTATCTTGTGGTACGCAGCCATTTGGAGAAAGGCAAAGTCCTTTCTCGTCCTTGATGGCGTCATATGGAAGTAGGATCCAAAATCCCTTCCTTCCAAAATCCAAAAACTCCTCCATCAGAAATTCTTTGAATTCGTTTGCTGATGAGTGACAGCCCCGAGCGACTCGCATGTCAAGTTGGCTCTGGCTCCATGGCTCCGAATGAACCACCACAGGAGCCCCATTTTTCATTACTCGGTGTAGCATTGGTGCGGCAGGGTGCGGAAGCTTATCAATGTCTGGTGCAGCATCATCTGAACGGAATAAACGAGCAGTGACTTGCCAACCGTGTTTTAAATAAGTTTCATTAGCCAACGCAACCAGCTCACCTATAGTATTAGCACTACCTCCAATTAAAGTAGATCATAACAAAAGTGGGTCCGATTGAGATGGCCTGCAAGAATCCGATGATTCCCGGCCTCCATCTCACTTATTCTTATTTACATAATCCTTCATTGCGGTTGCTTCCTCGTCAGTCAGCTTACAATGGGAATGCTTACGTTCACAGTTCTCCTTGCATTCGCCCTTTGTGTGCCAAATGAGGCACAGTTCCCTTCCGTTGGCGTGCTTTGGAGGCTGTTCGCCTGTCCGTTTGATTAACTCAGTAGTAGTTTGTCCGGTGTAGCGATGTTCTTCGTTCATGTCAGGATTTTTTACTGATTTGCCCAGGCTCTTCTTCTGGGACATGCCGAAAAAATCTGTAACTGATTTTTTTGGTCAAAAATGGCACTCCTTCCAGAAGGAGAAAAGCGAGCCATTGTCCTTCCGCCAGTGCGAGAAATTGCAAAAGGCCTCAAATATCTGTAGATGGTCGTGTAAACTCAGGAAAACCTGTAAATGGTCGTGAAAATCGAAAATTCTCTGTAGATAATTGTGATTGTGAACCAATAACTAGTACTTAACAAACCCACGACCATCTACAGAGAATCTTCGATCTTCACGATTATCTACAGGTTTTTTCCTGAGTTTTCACGACCATCTACAGGTTTTTAAGGCCTATTTCATTTAAAGCGCCACCTTATATTACTTAACAACAGTCGCGTAGAACAAGAAATTCTCTGTAGATGATCGTGAAGACAAAAGGTTCTCTGTAGATGGTCGTGAAAGTTCAAAAATCTCTGTAGATAATCGTGGAATTGAACCAATAAGTATTACTTAACAAGTTCCACGATCATCTACAGAGAATTTTGAATTTTCACGACCATCTACAGAGAATTTTTTGTCTTCACGATCATCTACAGGTAATTTTCATTTAACGCGCCATCACCTTATATACAACAAAAGTCTGTAGGTGATCGTGAAGATTCAAAATTCTCTGTAGATGGTCGTGAAAATTCAAAAATCTCTGTAGATAATCGTGGAATTGAACCGATAAGTGTTACTTAACAAGTTTCACGATTATCTACAGAGAATTTTGAATTTTCACGACCATCTACAGAGAGTTTTTTGTCTTCACGATCATCTACAGGTAATTTTCATTTAACGCGCCACCACCTTACATATAACAAAAGTCTGTAGTTGATCGTGAAGATTCAAAGTTCTCTGTCGATGGTTGTCAAAAATCTCTGTAGATAATCGTAGAATTGAACCAATAAGTATTACTTAACAAGTTTCACGATTTTCTACAGAGAATTTTGATTTTTTTGCGATCATTTACAGAGAAGTTTGAATCTTCACCATAATTGTAATTTTCCAATTTGTCTGCAAGCGCAACCAGGTGCAGGGGGTGGGACTTCTTCAAGCGCAACCGTGGATTGATGGGACCTCTGCAGAGGCAACCGCGCCTGTCTATTGACAACTTTGGCTCGCGATCAAAATGTACTTTTTTAAAGGATTGAATGAAACCTCTCAATCAAAACCGCGGGACCGCTTTTGAGACCAAGATATTTTTGACATTTAAGAAGAGAAAAAATCAATAAACAAATGAATTTTTCTATTAGAGGTCTATTTCTATTCCTTTAGGCCTGTTCCATCGACGAGCGGAACACCAAGTGAAACCTTTAGGCCTGTTCCCGTCGACAAGCGGACCGCCAAGGGAAATACATATCTTCCTGCGGCAGGGGGTGCTTTGGTTGAAATCTACAGATTTTTTCGGGATGTCCCTGGGCCCTTTCCTTCTCTCTCTTCAGCTGACTCTCTGTCTTGTCTCCTGTTCCACCAGGTCCTACAGGGTCCTTGGCGACAACAAACAAGCTTGACTCTGGTAGGCTTCCTCCATGGTAGCATGTCTCCATGTAGGTGCCCAAGTCTGGTAGGTTTTCTTCTGCGTTTGTGCCGGACCTCACCAAATGCTCAAAGTAACGATGATCAATTCGGGAATAGATTCCGAAGAGAAAACGCTCGAGTGCTCGCTCCTGTTGGGACACTCCCATTTTTCTTGCGATCAAATCCACATTCTTTGCAAACTTTTCGTACACGGCTGTCAGTGGATGTGTTTTTCCAAACACTACAAGGTAGAATACCCGCATACTATTGACCATCTCACGGAACTGCATGGGATCCCTTGGGAAGATAGCGTGCTTGATCTTGTCGTGGGCTTGATGATCCTTCATTGACGCGGTCGTCTTTTCGCCCGTCAACCAGTAATCGCTCTTGTTGTAATCGTTGATCGCGTTTGCATTTTTGTAGTGCTGGAAACAGACACTATTAAACACGTTCAACCCCTTTTCAACGTCGCCGCGCGAACAAAATTCCAATTCCACCAGGCTCTTGATTACTCGGGCTGAAACGATGAATTCCAAATTGAGATTCAATTTTTCGGCCTCGTCATCCAGCAGGGACTGCACAATTCCAATTGATTCGTGCTTCTTACACTTTGCTAGCTCATGCCAGAGGATGGGAAGCTGCACTGAGGTCGTAGTACCAGCCACTCTCTTCAGATAGGAGAGTCTTGTGGGCCACTTCTTCTCCACTGTATTTGGGGGCACCTTGTCCGATGCTTGTCCATGGATGCCCGCTACCACTACCTCCGAAAGCGATTCCACGGAGGTCTTTGTCGTCTTATTACTCTCCTCCACAGCTGCCAAGGTCTTGGTGAGCAGTTCGTAGGTCTTGTCGGGGGAATTTCCAATTGAGTCCTCCGAGTCCAATCCGGCGAAATCCGAATTGATTACTCCGGAAACCCAGCGTCGGGCGGATGTCGCAGTGAGAACAGCGGGTTCTCCGACGTTCTTTGAAAGCTGATCTCTCCCGATGACCGTGTTAGCCACGCGCCAATGGTTCACGAAGTGCCGGAACTTTTCATGCACTTCCAAAATTTTTTCAGGCTCCTCGCTGTTGGCGAGAATCTTGATTCTGTCAATCACCAATTGCAAGACTTCGCGTGCCGACGATCCGTCCCAAGCGATATCCAAGAACTCCTTGGGAATGGGCATTCGCTTGCGTGTAACCAGTAGGTCGTAGGCCATCTCAGGATCTTCGTCAGTGATATCCTCCATCACGAACAGCTTGGAGTGATCCTGCTCGAGCGCCTCGTTTATCAACCACGCCTCCAACTTTGGAACCTTAACCGGATCGGTTTTTGAGAAGGCCTTTGCCGGCCAAGAGAATGCCAGTGGGTCGCTCCCGTTCTCCAGAACGTCATGGTCCAGCACGTACAACTTATCGAAGTGCTGTTCTTTCTTTTCGCCAACCGTTGTGTACCTAATCATTGGACGATGCCAAAAATTAAAGTTGTTCACCTGTTCCTTGGGCCATCCCGTATACCAGGCGGGGGCGCCTCCTTGTACACCCTTTTCGACAAGGCTGTTGAGATCTTGCAACTGAAGGTCCTTGGTGGGATCAAAGGCATCGAGGACCGCCTTGGAATCATGGTTTGGGTAGCTCGCCTGGGTGGTGAGATAGCGGTAGCTCTTTTTGCGCACGGTGAAGTCCGTAATGGTCATGATGATGGGTGTTACAGGTAGAAGAGCCGTGTGCTTTCCTAATCTTAATAACTATCTATTCCTAGACTTCAAATTCACTCTGTCAAATATAGAGCAGTCTTTTCAAAAGGAATGAGCTGCAACTGAGCTGCAGCTCCTTTACCAACTTCTTTCACAACCTCTTTGGTACGTAGCTTTCCACTGTCCTGCTACTGTACCTTCTTTGCATACGTACTTGGGCGTTCCGATCAGTCCGTCCTTCGCTAGCAGCTCCTTTACCAACTTCTTTCACAACCTCTTTGGTACGTAGCTTTCCACTGTCCTGCTACTGTACCTTCTTTGCATACGTACTTGGGCGTTCCGATCAGTCCGTCCTTCGCTAGCCAACACCTGCAGTGATTTGACTATCTCTCATTGGACTAAAAATTGCACCTGCATAATAATGTAAGAGCCTCCTCCTGCTGCTGGTCCGTTTCTACAATCTTTGTTCTTCAGTGGTCCAATGAGTCAAGTCATGTGCTACTATTTTCGTCGAAGAGCAGGTTGTGGCCATAAGTGGAACTTCGGGTCGAAGAGCGAGGAGAGAAACCAGCGGCGCTTGCTGTCCGAACCTGATGATTCGTGTGAACCAACAAGGAGGAGGTACCAGATCACCAATCACATTCAAAACAGGAAGCAACCAAAAGGTCAACGGTCAACAGAAAAGGATATTGACATTGATTGGACTCTCTCCTGCTAGTGAGTGAAAAATGACCGCAGCCGTGTCTGCAGGAAGGGAGGTTCGGCCATTTCGATTGCCCGATGTGGGAGCTCGAAGTTTTCCGAATCAGAAGAGTTTTGACGAGGGTGACGAAGACGGACTTGTGCTCGAGCAACCTTTGAGAGAGAGTCAGAAAAGTGAAAGAAATCCGAACAATGAAATCATATCGTCTCATCAGTCGCGCAAACGACCTCTTTCACTGCCACCGCAAGCCGCTTTACGGCAGTCTCAGTACGACCAAACGAGAGAGCCAAAATCCGAACCTTGGCCATCGGACCAAAGACTCAAACAGCGGACAGAAGATTCAAGTATTTCACACAGCCATCGAGACAGACACCACGCACACTCCAAAGAATTGCCACCATCGAATCGTTGTCTTTCTCGGCAGAACAACAACGACAGCAGTCATAGTGATCGGGACAAGATGTGCAACACTCCGTTCAGAAGAAATGGTGCTGCGACGTACCAAAGTAGGAACAGTAAACATGAACAAGATTCTAACAGGGGCCAGTTCGATTTCAAACAAGGAAGAAATGCAGCACGACAGCAACATCGATGGCAAGGACGGAGTGAAGTTGACTGCCGGGACAAAAATACAGGGGAATACAGAGTGAATGATAGAGGCGAATGCAATAGAAATCTGCCGACAAGAAGGGAAGAAGAAAAGAGGGGACTTGACGCCAGACGACTTGAAGACAGAGGGGCTTGGAGCGACAGAAGACTTGAGGGCAGGAAGGGGTGGAATGACAGAAGGCCAGGAGACTGGCGAGAGGACGCCCAGAACAGATCAGGAGAGAGGAGGGATTGGAACGAGAGGAGGCCAGGGAATGAAGCCGATCGCAACAGACCGAAACTGTACCATGAGCGTCAAGCTCCGCTGCGTAGGCCGTACGATGATCGTAGAGACAATTGTCGACGGGACTGGAGAGATAGTAACGAGCAAGTGAGTCGGTCTAATGGCACCCACAGTAATTCCTATCTGCAAGGATCGAGGGTGCCGCAGGAACGAAATACTCGAGAGTATCAAAAAGAATCGCCGCGCCACCAGGAATACCACTACAGAAATGAGCGCCCCCGAGACCACGGCTTTCGGCCTCACAAGTCCACTACTGGTAGCTGGGTGGGCGAGTCGACTTCGAATCGTCATCTGCAGTCCCAACATCCCTCGAATCAAGTTCCAAGGCCCACACAAAGTGACAAGATGAATTTGGAAGCAAACGAAAGGCTTTACAACGATGTCCAGAATATACAGGCAATGCCATCACCTCCTTCGTTGTCGCCACAATCCCGGCAATATAATCAGAGCACACCAACGCTGGACTACTCAAGAAATTGCCATGGTGGAAACGATAATTATGACCGATGTCAATCACACGATGAGTACCAAGAGAACCTTAACATGTCTCGAGATGCATTGGTTGATCGATATTCGGACAGAAACCGGAGTCAGTTCGTTTGTTCAAACTCACAGCCTCAAAGAAGTCAACTGCAACAACCAAGCGAGCAAGACAATAGAAGATATGAATACTCATGCAATGCAGAGCCAAGAGTTTTCCAAGAGAAACAACCACAATCGTTAGAGAAACCTACGCTTCGATACAACGCTCCGCCTACATATACTGCAAAGGTCATTCAGCAGAGAGCAGTCAAACCGAAAGTAGCATTGGAATCGAAGGTCACGAACAAGACAAAGTTTGGCATTCGACCCACAGCACAACATAGGTCTATTGCTGAGACATCGGGTAGATCGCTTTCGTCTAGCAACACTTCCAAGCCAGCTAATGTGGCAATAAAACCCGCGACAGAATCCAGAAAGATTGAACCTGCAACAAAATCCACGTTAGGCATTCCAATGCGTTGGCTGAAGCCAAATGTGAAGCCGAAGAAACCAGTCAAGAGAAGCTTTTCCAAGGAGCAAGGCAGCATTGAAAAGAAGAAAGAGTGCAAGAAAGTGAATGCTGCGATTCCACGAATCTCGAAGGTTAGCAATATCGAAAGAGTAAATGGATTGATGTCGTCCCCATCACACCGGTCGCCATCTGCCAATCGACTGGTTACTGACTCGGAAGGTGGGTCCACTCTTTCTAATATGAAAGAAGTAATTGGTGAGTCAATCGAACGCAGCAGCTCCAATCCAAAAGTTCCCAGAGCAATTGTTACCAAGTTGCCAGTAAACTCGAAAATCGAGACTAAAGATGATGACCTGTTGAAGAGCGACAATGACTCCTTGAGTGTCGATGATTTAAAGAGGGTCCCCAAGCCGCATCCTGTGTTGCGAACCAGCACGTCTAGTTCCGCTTACACAACCAACATCGCTACTTCGGACGACTCTGATTCTGATACAGATGACGAAGAAGTGATGATGTGGGCATCCAAGATGTTTGGGGTGCCTTTTCGGCCTTCCGATACTAGCCCAAGCGAATTAGATGGTCGAAAGGAAGAATCTTCTCCTATGAAGAAATTGCGGTTAAAATTGAAGCTTCCTCGCCCAGAGCGGCAATCTGACGATGCCATGAAGGATGTAGGTCGCCCAAAAATGAAAACGAAGACCAGTAGGACGAAGCGCAAACGAAGCACAGATATGGAATGCGATAGGGATGCGGTAGTCTTACCGTTAAAGAAAAGGAAAGGAAAGCCCAAGAAGAGGAAATCGATTGGGTCCGATTCGTACATCCACGAGGAAACAGAGGAACGACGAATTAGAAAAGAGTCTGCAAAGCCCCTTACAGCGGAGCAAATCAAGACTATTCTTGGCGAAGATGATTTCGCGGCGCCAGGAGGATCAAACTGGGTGCGCCGATCTGTACGGCAGCCTTCTAAGGCTC
Source organism: Cylindrotheca closterium (assembly GCA_933822405.4). Taxonomy (NCBI): domain Eukaryota; phylum Bacillariophyta; class Bacillariophyceae; order Bacillariales; family Bacillariaceae; genus Cylindrotheca; species Cylindrotheca closterium. The sequence goes on along the minus strand of CAKOGP040002491.1, from coordinate 94,884 downwards.
TTCTTAGTGCAAAGCCACTGAGAATGCTGATTGAGAAGCTCAAACACAATGATCCCGAGGTGGTTGTTCTGAAGATGAAGAAATACATCAATGATCCAAATGCACCTTCAGTTGTTTTGGACGCAGCACTGGATGCTCTTGAGGAGAATACAAATTGTCAAACCCTATACATTCAGGTGAGAATCAGCTTTCTGTTTTGATTGTGCCCTTGTTATATCTGTTCCTCATCACTCACTCGTGTCCACGACAGAATTTCAACGAAGGAATGAGGGACAAACAGGTCATACATCTACTCCGAATCTTGCAAAATCCAAAGTGCAAGATTTGGTGCCTGAATATTGGTGAAAATTACAACGTAAAAACAAGAACATGGGATAAATTCACAAAAGGACTGAAGAAGACGAAGATCACACACATGTACGCCTCTGAACACACCATCACAACGGAAATGAAAGATGAAATCCGAGCATCGATTCGAAACAACCGGCAAAAGCATGATATGCATATCAATCCAGAGAACTTACATGTCATCGTTCAGTGTACTCACTGCTGGTGGAATCCAATTAATGCAAAGGTGCTTCGCCCGTACTTGAAGAAAGAAGGTTTCGAACACATCTTGGCAGACAGAGAAGCCCAGGGGTTAAGAGGTTCTTCATCTGCAGCTCCGTCTATCTAAACAAGACTAATAATGGGTCATATTTTGTATTCCTTTCCACTGTTCTCCTCTAGTAGGTAATGGTACGGTCCTCCAATAAAATGAAAAGTGTATTTTATTTGCACACACGTCACACTGCAGTGATCGCGCGAACGGCATTGTGCAGTAGTTCTCGACCATTCCTCGTCCGAAAACTGTCCACGATGCAACAATGTGAAGACAACATCAACATTTCAACCAGTAAAATCGACGCGATACAGCCTTTCTGATGAGAATAAAAGTGAGAACACCAATAATACTCCTGGCAATTGCAATTCCGCTATTTGCATCGGATAACGAAAATAAAATATCAGAAAGTGCCACCGATGCTGAAAACGATGTTCATCATGACGAGAAAAAACACGAACCACTGATTTCAGTTGAAGAAATACAAGTTACAAAATTAGAGAGCATCCGTGCCGAAAGGATCGAAACCACTAGTGCGAACGGCAACTTAACTGATTCAATTGGGGAGTCGAACGTAAACCCAGGTCGCAGGAAAACGACTGAAGAGGCCCAGATAGCGAAAGAGGGTGAAATACAACTTGAGGAAGGATTGGAAGGTGACGAGTCGTCATCGCCGCAAAAGCTGGTTAATGGCAAGCACAGAAACGATAGAAAAGTTGAGGAGGGGATGGGAGAACATTTGATGGACTCGTCACTTGCGAGTAAAGCAGATCAGACAGCAATGCAGAACGGCACTATCACTAACAACAGTACAGAAACAGGATCTTCTGCAAATATGAAAGCCGATTTCAACAATCTCAAACAAGGAAACACCTCAGAAACACAACAATTAGAAAGCGACTCTATGCATACGAATTCAAAGATAGATGATCCGATTGACCCAGTCGACACTGAGAAAGACAAAGGGGGAGAAGTCACAGTACTTGATGAAGATGATTTCAAACTCAGAGGCCGTGTTGCAGTTGATTACGCTAGCAAATCGGCTGGTGCATTAGTCATCGAAAAGTCTGGGTCCTTCAAGGGGACTTCAAATTTGCTCAATGGAGATAAGGACAAGTATGCAATAGCCCCATGTGAAGAAAAGAAATTTGTGGTGGTCAGCTTGTCGGAAGACATCCTTGTAAAGGAAATCAAGCTTGCAAATTATGAACGGTTTTCATCCACTGTAAAGGAATTTCAGGTCATGGGGAGTCAAACTATGGATACCTGGGTGGACTTGGGAACGTATGGCGCTGCACCAGGAAACGGTGAACAAAAATTTGAACTGATAGAACCTGCTTGGGCACGGTACTTAAAATTCAAGTTTCTCAGTCATCACGGTGTTGAATACTACTGTACATATAGTCAAATAAAGGTTCATGGAAGTACCATGGTGCAAGGGTTTCACGAGCAGTGGGAAGAGAGCGAGGATCCAGCTGAGGTGGTCGTAGATGAAAATAGTGATTTCGACGGAGCCTCGACGGATGAAACACATGGGCGCAACGAAACTTTGGCTATTGCAAACAGCGATGAGCACCCTGCCAAAAATGAAAGAAGAATGATACAAAATAGGACACATCCTGGAGCGTCTGAATTTCCAAGCGTAAGTGAGCTTTCCATGCCGATGTCATTGGGATACATTCTCGAGGGTAGGCTTTCGAGCGACGACGACACTTTTAAAAGCTACAGGTTGTCGGATGATTTCTTGAAGCATTTGTCCCGCGCGTCGAGAAAAGCATTGATGGAGCGTAGAACTCTTGTGCCCCTAGAAGTGGGCACTTCGATTCGTCTAAATCAAATCGTTCCGGAAATTTCTTCCAAAGGAGGCAATGTGCAGATATCTGCTTCGAAAATGTCGATAGATTTCAAGAAGACTCTTAGTATACTATTTGGCCAAACCGACATGGGGTCGAACGATAACTTGTCGTATTTGCTATACCCTGTGACCAATGGTGGTCAACCAGATCTTCGCAAAGCTACAGATCAGCAAAAGATACAGCCCTTCAATAGTTCAGAGGAGGACCGTCTGCGTGAAGATAAGGGGGACAACATGGAAATAGAAAAGAAAAGTCTTGACCCCGATGTGCTAGATGACAAAGAAAATGATTTGACCACATCAAGAGATTTGAATACTGCAGCTGGGACATCATCGCCTACGCCTCAAACACCAACAACTCAGAATCAGATTGACTCTTCCGAAGAGTACTTCGAGCTTGACGCGTCGATTGCGAAGCTTTTGGTTGGTTTGCCCGGTGCTGATTGCCTTACAAAACTCGATTTCGCAGATTTCAAAGCAAAGGCGCATCGCAAAGACCATGTTGGACCTGGGTCGTCCAATCATGTAGGATCAATGGAGCCCATATTCAAAAAGCTTACCGATGAGATCAAGGCGTTGCAAATTAACCTTTCTACTCAAGAGCAATTTACAAAGGTTTCTGTTGCATGTTATCAGCGTGTATTGTTGGACCTGATGTCAGAGAACGAAAAAACACGGCGACAACATGAAGTGAGACTTTCAATGTTAGAAGATGAGCTTTACTCTTCTGAAGCCTTCGCATGGCGACTTCTTCGCAGTATGTCTTCGATGGTATCCGTATTTTATTCATTCATGGTGGCATGGGGTGAAACGCTGGTGGAATTTTGGTTCGAGATTTGGTCATGGGTCGTAATTGCATTTTTTTACACCTTAGGGTCAGGTCTAAAGTTCTTAACGCACCTATGGCTACCGACGAAACGATTTTTATCGTCGTTTGGTCCTCTGTATCCAGGAATAATCCCGCCACTCGTCGACCATGTTGACAACCTCTTGCAATACTGTGAACAACGTTGGAGCTCCGCTTATCTGCCACCGTCATCTGGAATCGCACTCGATGTCATGAAGTTTGCAACTCTTCAATTCCTGTCGGCAGTCCTGGTTTATGTCATCATAGCCCATTTGCGAGCGAACTTGACTGGAGCGACCGGCATGACTGAGATGGCAAAAATTGAAGTCCCGAAGACGACGAGCAGCTTGCCGGTAATTTCGCCTGAGAAGGATGCAAAGCGATTATGATCCGAAACAAAAATATTCTGAAAAGCTCAAAGCTTGATTTGTTTTTTGATTGCCTCCACAAATTGGCAGAGTGCGCAAGAATTTATCAAAATTCCTTTGGTATCAGTATCTAAAATAGAATTTGCTACTTTCACAGTCTTATTGCGTCAGTGTTGTTTTCTGCAATGATCAAACTCTCAGCCCTGCAGGCTGCTAATGACCTGTCTTGCCCTGTCGCCACAACTCGATGGGAACTGCTCGGCGGCTCTATTCATCAGTTCAGTGATCTCTTCCACCTGCGGTAGCATTAGTTGAACATTGTCTGGCGAAAGTGAAAAATTTCGCATCGCGACACACGAGTGTTCTTGTAGCTTCTCTGCGTGCGGAAATCGTTTCATAGATGCAGTAATAGCAGTGATCTCAGCTTCAGAGCAGATCATAACTTCGTTGGTTTGCACATTAACCGCGAGAGCAGAGAGCGCTCTGCACCCTTCAATCAGGAAAGCTTGCGAGTTGTAGTGTGCCCACATAGCGTATACAATTGCATCTAATCCCCCAAGGTCACGTATTAGCGCTTTGTTATCGGAATTTGCTGATAAGGTTGCAAGGCATCCACAGGCTTGCTTCTGAACTTTTTCAAAAGTAATATTGGCCATCATACCGTTGATAATAAGATCGAGCCCGCCCTCGTTTGCGATTATTACTTGGTTTTCACTGAGCACACCCACACTCCACAGAGTCGTAAACGCACGCTCAAGCACAGCAGAAGATCCCATGAATTCTCGAATTGCCAACGTGATCGCACCAATGCCACCAGAATTTGCGATGGCTCTTTTCGCTTCCCTGCTTCTCATTGACATGTTTTGCAGGATACCCAAAGCTTTCTCCTGCAGCCTAGGGGCAGTCAATTGTTCATTCATTGTTCGCACAATCACATCGACCATGTTCGAACTTGCAAGAATTTGCTCTTCAGCATCTGCAGAAAGGTTTAGCAATGCGCCCATTGCACATTCCAATAACGAAACTGAGTCCTTGTATGTAGTAATAGCGTTCACCAATAAAATAAGCCCTCCCTGTGATGAGATCAACATTCTCGACTCCTGGTCAATGCTCAAGTGTGACAGTGCCTTGCAGGTATCTATTTGAATATCTATGTTTTCCGAGAATCTGGCAAACGCACTAACAAGCATATCAATTCCGTCAGTCTCTGTGATGCTTAAATTCACTTGCAGATTCTCCGTGGATGCCAAAAGCGCAAGGATAGCACAGCCTTTTCCTTGGATCTTTTCATTCGCCTCATGTTCTACCATGCAGTCAATCACAACAACAATTACGCCGAACTGGATGATTATATCCTTCTTCAGTACACACAATGAAAACGTAACATCGAGCATCTTCTCCATGAGGAGGACGTTTTGAACATCATACTCGATTACTAAATCAAGCATATTGATGATCAAATCAATTTCATCCTCTGTGATATGACCTGCCATGTCCCGCATATTATCCAAGACGACTGTGAGTGTCCCACCAATGGCAAAGGAGAGTTTCGGGTCGAAGTTTGAATCCAAGCTTCGCTGCTTGGAGCACATTTTCAACATCGACTGGTAGGCCATTGAGATGTCCGCACTATTCTGAGGTTGCTTACGCAGTGTCGCCCAGAGTGCAAGACACGCTTCCTCTAACAAATGATTATGGCTCGAGGGGGAATCAATAGCACTGACAAGTACTTGGCAAAGACCATCGAAATTCATAGTTTTCGTGCCTGGGCTCACAACCAGCATTGCATTCCGTATGACTGTGCAAGCAACCCTGTCCAATGCAGTAAATGACTCCATCACCTGAAGAATGGCTTGGATAAGGTCACTTGGTAACTGAATACTTTTCTTCCCACCAACAACCATGGCAGAGAGCAGGTGAAGCAACTTTTCCGCCAAACTTTCAGATGTGGTTGCCAAGAGGGCTGCTGCAGCTGTCTCGAGGGTCCCAGCTGCAATACATACTTTTTTGGCAGCATCAGAAGAAGAAACCATAGATGTCAAAGTGACTGCACTAGCCATTTGGGTTTCAATGCTTGGATCGCACAGACCTCCTAAGAGCTCACTGGCGAGACCGTCATTGAGCATCTTCTCGGCATAGTCTGGAAATTTCACGTATATCGTCGAATTAAGTCGCTTCACCTGTGTCCGAAGGAGTGAGTCCCCAAGAGTATTTGCTGATAGCCTTAGAACCGTTTCAGGTTTCACACCCTCGGGGGTAGATCCGGAAGTCGACAAAACGTTAGCGAGGAGACCGCAAGCAGCTGTTTTCAGGTCTACGTCATTTGGGTGCTTCTCGACAATTGCTTGAATGCTGTCAATGATCGCCCCGACCAGAGACATTTCAAATGATGCTACGTGGCTCGAAAGCATCCAGAATAGAGTTAGTCCTGCACGGCACAGAGCCTGATTCTCAGGCGAGTCACTCATGGCTGTCATGATTGCAAAAAGCCCCGTAGCTTGCTCGGATATTCTGCTCTTCGCATGATTACTCCCTCTGCTAACTACTCTGAGAAGCTTCGTACAACTTTCTATCAGTTCGGCATTGCTAGCATGCTCGCCCATGCAGTTCATTAAATTCAAGATGCAGTCTTCGGACGTTTGTCTCAGTCTCGAGTCTGTTCCATCTACCACAAGTAGGAATAGCATCTCAGCAGCTTGGGCAATAAGCTCTGGCGACTTGGACTTTGTGCTCAGTATTTTAACACAAATACTTCCCAAATCAGTATCATTCATCATTGTCAGTACTCGCAGCATGTCTGTTTCCGTTCGATCCAAAAGGCGAAATAGCACCCTCAAAGCCCACCATTGCACACCCGGTTCTTGAAAGTGAAACTTCAGACTACCAGCTATTATTGCGATACCATTTTTATTTTCAATTGTCCCCATGTTCTTTTCCAAGTACATAACTTGCTTCTCATCACCCGAGTCTACCATGCTTGCCAATGCCCGGCAACCCCACTCAATTGCAGTAGGCTTGGATTGCTGTCGCTCTAACACTCCAAGTATGGCCTCGATTCCATCCTTATTGGCAATCTCGGTTCGAATGTCATCCCGGAACGCAAATGAAGTAATCGCTCCCAGAGCCCATTCCGCAACAAACGCATCTTCTTTAGCCGCTTTTCGAAGCAAATCAAGTATCACATCGACGAATCCAGCATCCAGTATCTCTTTCTTTTTGTCCCCGCTCTTGGTCCCAACGCTCCAAACTGCGCCAGTTGCAACCGCCATCAGTCTTGCGTCCACATGATATTTCTCCATGACAGTCTTCACTTCTTTCAGTGCATCGTGTCGATCCTCTGCAAGATTCCGTAACGCGTGCAACTTTGTTCGGCAGACATCTGGGGACGACCTATGTTTGCCGAGATCCTTTGCAATCGATTTGGAATCCACTCTGTCGGTTTTGTATGTTTCTGCATCTGGAAAACTGCTCCCCACTGACGTTGGGGATGTCGATGCCGGTTTGGGACCGCGTGGAGTCCGGCTGTGGGTCTTTCGGCTATGGCTCCCGTCATCACTGCTGCTCGTTTGTCGTATTTTCTTACCCGGAGGTTGGACTTTGGGTCTTGGTACAGTGCTTGGTGACATCACTGGTGGCATGGCACCATTGTGCGCACCAAGTTGAGGCCTATTCGACTGGGTCATTCGAGCAGTATGAGCGACTGCTCCAAAGCTAGGTTTGTTGCGATGATCCTGTTGCATTTGTGCCATTCGCTTCTGGTATTTGGCTGCAACCTCGCTAGGGACTTGTGAAGGGAAACATCGAATACAGATCCCTTTCCAGACGTCGGAGTTGTTTAAAGGACTCTTTTTGAAAACTTTGATAATATGTATTTTGATTCCACAAGATGTACATTGCCCCCTCTTTCTTGCAAGCTCTTCTCGTTGTTCTTTCCGTAATACCATTCCACTCTTTCCAAACATGGGGATCCCATTTTTCGAGAGCAAATCATCGCTCTGCATTGTGTTGATGAAGTTGGCACTCTATATTTGTCCTTGCTCTCGTTCTATTCTAATATTTTTGAAACAAAGAAAACCAACGACTGAATTCAACATGCACACTTCCTCGCGTCAATTTCTTTGTATTGTATCTGGTTCCCTGACGCCGATATGATGAAAATGTCAGGAACCGAGTCAGTAAAACTGGAGCTGCCAGTGAATGTCAACAAAGATATTCCTAATTTCTTTCAGTAGCAGGAAAATTTACTTTTTGTGGACGCAAGGACAGTATCAGTGGGGGCTTGGGCTTCTCCTAGTGGGCAAATTCAAAGGATTGACTCTGTCGTCTTTTAGCAGTCCGGACAGTTGCTTGCCAACGGAACACTCCAATAGATTGGGTTGGAGGATTTTGGTTTCGGGTTTCAAGTTTGGTGTTGCAGATCGTCGATCAGGTCATCAGGAAAGTTGGCCGTTAAAATCGTACCACTATGCCAGCTGGCTCAGTCGAACGAATCATTGAATCAATCGATCTCCAACGGAACGATCGATGCTCTGTCGGTGCCCTGGTACAGTATCGTAGTAGAGCACCTGCCAAACCTGTGGATTGCAAAAGTAGAATAGGATTCAAGTACTTCCATGGCTTCTAGTATTTTTAAAGCATGGCAGTCCATCATGTACTGTAGGACTATCGACAAAAGTTAGCTCAACAAGCAAGGAGTCCTATGTGGCCGGCGCCAAGCCTCTTTCTCCTGGTGCCTTTCTAGCCGAATATCAAGCAATGATCTTCACTATTGTATCCTCGTTGATTTATTGATTGGTTCATTCAGCTATTCGATCAAAAGTAGAAGGAATAAATCAACTTGTTTTAAAAAATGTTCTGTGGAGGATTGGCCTCATGTTTCTTCACAACAGGTATTTTGTATCGTAGTCACCATGGTTTTCTTTTCCAATTTCTTTGTGAAATCCATTCCAACGTATCTCCGGTACCTTCTCACGACAGCAGAGCCAACATTTTTCCATGCCCACTATCGCGAACTTTGACTCAGGGTTGTTACAACAGCAATGACTGCGTCTGGGTGAACTCCTGCGCGCAACAAGTCGGTCACCGCATTCAATGCTTCTTCGTTCAATCCTGTTTCCAAAGTATCCGAGATGAATTGAATTAGTTTCAGCTTCTCAGGTTCTTCTCCGTCTGGATTAGTCATGAAATAATTCTCAATGAGTGAGTGACAAGACAATTTCTATTCAATACGTACTGTGTTGTAAGTGTTGATGATGGATTGCATGGGAGTAGTATTCTGAGCGCAGGCGCAAAATTCAAATTGCACTGCTCGCTCACACATGGACCCGTACGACATCCAGACGCGTGGCAATAACACCATCAGTCGAATGACGCGACGAATGAAATAGCGTTCAATTGTACTTTACCACAACAATCAATCGAAAGGTATCCAGAGCTCTGCAGTACCTGGTACAATTCACCTTTTTCATCGTTGACTCATTGCTCCGGCCATCAAATATGTCGGAAGAAAGTAACCGCGTGTTGCAAACCCCACCCAAACTACGAATCCCAAGACCAGAATTCACTCTCGATAGCGACAACGACGACTTAGAACTCTGGTCGTTTCGATTGCCAACCAATGTGCCGCTTGGTGAATTGAACGGAATGACAATCGACTTGAAAAATAATGTGGGCAAGTTTAAGGTTCGAGATCAGGAATATAAAATTGTCCTGGGAGATGCCGTCGAAAACGAATCTTTTCGGGTTTTGGTCAAAGCGGAAGATGATGACGACGAAATTATGAACGACAGCGACGAGGAGGACGGTGATCAGGTGTATCTCCAAGCCTCGTCATTACCATTTACGAAGCATTGGAATGTAGTCACAGCATTCCCGCAACGAACAGAGCGAGAATTGGCCCCTAGGGAGGGTCCTACTCCTGTAGACAGAGTCCGGCATGCCTATTCCCATGTCCCGCAACGTACTGGACTGAAGCGCCGGTGGATGCCGATGGGGGTCAAGGCAGACAAATCTCTTTCGTCAATAGATCCCATGATGAAGCTTTCGACATCAACACCAGCCTTAAAATCATCCAAATCTAGTTCCTCATCCTCTATCAAGAAGGAGGAGAGCGCACCTTCTGTGTCTAAAGAAGAAGATGATACGGATACCAGTGCCCCACCGTCCAAACGGATAAAAGTGGCAACTCCAATGAGCAAATCGGGTATGAAGGCAACTAAAGGAGAGCGGAAATCAGCAAAAAAAGCAAAGAAAGAAGCTAAGAAGCTAAAGAAAGACAAGAGGAAATCCAAATGATAATGGGAAAATTTAATGTGACTATCTAGTTATTATACCGTCGCTTGTTCAAAAAGCATCGAGTACAAAAATCACTGTAGGTTATAGCCTGCCTACATCTATCCCAAAGCACCAAGTCTAGATTTTTAATAGCTGCTTGTTCGCCTAGCAATATTGATAGGTACAGTAGTAGAGTATGACCTGTGTCAACTTCCAATAGTTCTATGCTGGACAAGAGGACGCCTACTGAATCGCCAATAATTCAACATCAAAGTAGAGTGTTGCACCACCTGGTATGATACCACCGGCTCCGCGATCACCGTAGGCAAGACGGGGTGGAAGAACGATTTGACGACGCTCTCCAACCTTCATGGCTAGGAAGGCTTCCTGATGAATTCCAGTGCAGCGAAGCGAGCGAGAGGTGTTAGAAACAAGATATGAAACGAAAAACGGCAGCAGCAGGCTTCAATTGGTACTCACATCCCATCCTCTGATAACTTGACCAGCTCCAACCTTGAAGCTGAATGGACGGCCACGGTCTCTGGACGAATCAAACTTCTTGACGGAGTCGAATCCATCCAACCAACCAGTATATTGGGTTTTCACCTGCTGACCAGCTACAGGAATAGCACCGTCTCCCTCCTTAGTGACCTTGTACTTCATTCCACTTTCGGTAGTGATAAAGTCAGCATAAGGATCTTCATCGGCAAAGGCAGGGTTTGCCTTGAATGTCGAAGCAGCAGCGACTCCAGCGACTCCAGCGACAGAGACGCCGACGAATCCACGACGATCAATAGCAGCCTTGTTTTGGTTATTTCCATTCATGGAAACGCTAAAGGCAGCGGCAGTACCGACAATACCTAGAAATGCGAGAGCTTTAACAATTTTCATCTTTTTTCTTCGTTTTGTTCTGATATTCATACAGTACTTTTGAATGAAAAATACAGTAGGCCAATGGATTTGCTGAAGATCCAATCAACCATTTTGTGATGTCAGAATAACAATCATGTTCGCGCGATCCAAACGCGCATGATCGCATCAATAAAATCGAACTGGCTGAAGCTGACTGAATGCTTGGCCTATTTACGGTACTTCCAGCAGCTTGTTGTTGTTCGTCGCAGTCAATAACAATCTACCATCTGTTCCTCCTCGGTGTGTGAGACCAATTAAGGTAGACAGAGAATGTCCACGAACGACGACAAAGATGCAGCAAAAGAAGAAAGGAGACAAAGGCGAAAGCGCAGATGGGGTGATGCCTCTAGCACGGCCGTTCCTCCAACCGCACAGCAGGTCCTGTCAGCACCAGCAACTGGAACAACGGTAGCGACAGCAGGAAGGAATTCCAAAACTGTGATTGATAGTAAAGCCAAAGCGTTAGCGTTGCAAGCAAGTATCAAGGCGCGATTAGACGCTCTTAAAGCCAAAACGGGCAATGCATCCGGTGTGAAACGGCCACTTCCAACCCCATCATCCGCGACCGCAAAGCCTCCAGCAGCGCCCGAGTCATCAAAAGCTAATACAAGTGCTGAATCAAGTAGAAAACGAGCTAAGCATTATGAATTGGATTTGAATGTCACAGGACCAACCTTTCGCAACAAGCCTGCGCCTCCGAAACCCAAAACAAACCCATATTTGGCCCACACTCTGGAAAAGGAGGACGAAAACGACCAAGAAGAAGGAGTCAGCAAGGCAGAAGATGCTTTCGTCGATGAACGCTTGACCTTCAAAAAGGAAAGGCGACGGCATAAGGAGCTCAATTTTGTCGAGCCCGGAACGTTTGTGGAGATTGCTGAACGCAAACGACTGAAGGCAGCAAATGCTCAGCAGTCCGGGTTTGTCAGTGGGCGAAAGGCTGGTATATACGTCCAACCCAGTAACATGGCCAATATCTATGGGTCGACTGAGGTAATCGATGATGATGACCGCTTGGTCGGTACGAGGGCGGAGGCCAATGAGAAGACAATAATGCCACTGGTCGTCGAATGGTGGGATCAAGAGTTACTCCCCGCGAATCTAAAGAACGCAGTACGCAGCTGGGAAGCAAAGGAACTCTCGAAGGCAGCGCAATCGCAATTACAACAACTAGATTCGAAAAGTGGTCGGACCAAAGTAGACTTGGATACACCAGAAGTTCAAGAGTTACGAAGCAAGTGCTTTGATCAAGCCATGCTTTCGTACTGCAAAACAGCCGCATTGGTTCAGCACATTGTCCCTGTGAAGCCGAAAAATGCCAACGATGGACCAAAAGTGCAACCCACACTCTTCTTGACAAAGAAGGAGCGCAAGCGACAACGAAAGCTTCGTCGCCAAGAGAAACAACGAGAGTTGCAAGATATGCAGGCTGCTGGTCTCGTTCCGCCACCAGAACCACGCTTGACACTCAAGAACTTTATCCGGGTGTTGGGAGATCAAGCCTACGTGGATCCATCTCAGATGGAACAAAAGGTGATGCAACAGGTGCAAGCAAGACAGAGGGCGCACTTGGAGCGCAACGAAGCCAACAAATTGACCAAAGAACAGCGATCGGCCAAACTCGCCCGCAAATACCAAGAGGATACTTCAGGAGGCCTTCATGTGGCTCTATTCTACGTCAAAGACATGTCGCACCCATACCATCGAGCCAAGGTAGACTTGAATGCGCAACAATTCAATATCACAGGAGGAGTTGTGGAATGCGAAGTTCCACAACTTTCTTGTATCATTTGCGAAGGCGGCCCGAAGGCAATAAAGCGATACACTCGACTCATGCTCGTGCGAATGAAATGGAAGGGTCCCGACAACGATGATCTGGATTATGATGACGAAGAAGAGGAGGATGAAGAAGGAGTGAAACGACACACTTTCAATCCCAACAACAAGTGCGAATTGGTATGGACAGGAATGGCAACGAAGCGATTCTTCAAGGGATTTGTTTTCCAAGGTTGCGAAAGCTCCATGGAGGCATCCAAAATTTTGCGTGCCAAAGGAGTAGGTCACTTCTGGGACCAAATACTGACCCATGCGAGTGGTCGAGGAGAGAGCTTTCAGTTGAAACTCGCTGATGGGGATGATAGTGACGACGATGATAATCGAAATGGAAGTGTGAGCGGCGTAGATCAATTGATGCAATCGGAAGACGTAGAGATGACTAATACCTAATATGTCTACAAATTTCTTTCATAATCTCATGAACTACTACTCAGCAAAACAAGATTCACTCACACCTCCAAATCCAATTTCACCACAAACCATCTCCAAGACCGTTGAGCAATGCTGCACATTCGAATCAGTGATTTTAACATCAGCGCGATAGGAAGAAATATTAAAATAACCCGACACAAAATTATTGATAAGCAAGAGCCGTTATATACCAGTATGAAAGATTAGAAAAAGAAAACAATATTTTTAAAATACCCTATAAACAGTCTAAACACAAAATAATATCTACCCATCCAATTTACATCGACAACACGAAAGCGGAGAGCAGTAGTGACACTGCTGCACCCATTGATGCAGCTCCGGATTCAGGTTGAGCCTGATTTGTCGTAGGCGTGTCGGGTGGTGTCCCAGATGAAGATGTTGGTGGAGGAGTAGCTCTTGCTACGGGTGCAGCGGTGGGTTCAGATGTAGTGGGTGCTGCTGTTTTCGAAGGGGCCATAGTAGGAGATGAAGACGGGGGTGGTTCCATAACAAGAACATCAATGATCATGCCAAACTCGGAACAGAAGTTCCAGTGTTGGCACGCAAATGTAACGTTTGTGTCAATTTGACTGTCTTTGAAAGTATACGTGGCATTTCCAGCTCCTGCTGCACCGACAAGTTCTGCACCAGTATCGTTACAGCTTCCAGATGGATGGAGGAAGACATCGATGTTGTCTCCAGGATACTGGAATGTGATGGTATCCCCAGCGAACATTGCGATAGGAGCGTATGGCATTAGCGATTCCTGCAAGTTCCACTCGATGATCTCGGCATTAGAGATGTTGAAGATAGCAAGGAAAGAGAGAAGAAAAGACAGCTTGAACATGGTGATCGACACGGTTTGAGATGGAGGTTCGGAGGGGATTGTGCGAATGGATGAAGAAAGTGGCATCTGCAAATTCGTAAATTCGAAAGAGTCAGAAGTCCCCTGGGACTCATATCTTTGTGCATTGGGCGGGATTCCTAGATAACATTCGGAGTCCCATCCGACTCGACCTGGCTGGCGCGCAACGCACATCGACAGATCTGACGACTGCAGGACCAGACTTGACATGACTGATGACGCAAGACAACAAGCGAGAGTCAACGATGAATGAGGATACGAAGTCCAAGCATTTCCCATCTCTCTTTCGATCACTCTTTCTATCCGAGAAAGACGTCTCATCGTCATTGAACACGTTTCCAGATTTCACCTGATAGAACCATATGTCGAGGCAAAAGAGAATCCTAGGCTTACTGGTTTTGTACTGCACAAAAGACAGAATCTTCACAATCGCATTCCAAGACAAGTTTTACTCAGCCTCAAGAGCACCCATTGCATTGTATTCCACGCCCCCAAGACAACCACGGCGGCTCATGAAAAAGGTTTGTTGATGAATTATCATGTTTAAATTTTTGAAATGAAGATGAACTTTCTAACTTTCTTCTTGTCCGATGAACTACAGAGAAGAAGACGAGACCGTAAAGGAAAGAGCGTCGAATCAAAGGATTTTGCTTGGGAAACTGCCGAGTCAAGGCCTTTAGTTAAGTCTATTGCCAAGGAGGCAGGTCAAGATTATTGGATAGATCCAGACGATTTGAAAAAGGAGCGGCAAAGGGAAGAAGCAGTAAAAAACCGAAACGCTGTGGAAGGAGAGGTGCCGAAAGAAAAACTAATGTCCGAAATCGTTGCTCCATACAAGCAAAACTGGATTGGCTTTTTCAGTGTTTTCATTGCCACTCTGAGCATCATCATCATCAAATTTCCTGAGCTTTTGGATCAACCAAAGATCTTGTTCCCGGATTTGTAGGACAAGTTCAGAGTCCAACCTTTGTTAGGAAATGTTCAAAAGAAACGGAAAAGTTGCAACTTTGAATGACTTCAACAACTGAGCAGCACACGATACTGCGATACAGCTGTGGCACCCCAAGACGACACATCTGCGTGTTTAACATTCGGGTTGAAAGCTGGAGTATCTCGATTTTGTTTGGATTAGGGAAGTCGCTCTGTTTGAAAAGTCAACGATTCCCATTTTTTGTCGTGGTTGAACGAAGCAATGTGCTCATGTCCACATCCCGTGCTTTATTTTCGAGACTTACCAGTCGGCTGAAGCTGCGTTTCCAACTTGCTGCCATCATTTTGTGTAGATTTTGGAATCGCATTCTCACTGGACCCCCTTTGGGGACAAGTGAAAAACTCATCCACATTTGTGTCGTTTTCTTCATGGCTACCAAGTTCCGTCACGACAAGCTGGTTCATAATGTCCTCCATCGAACAGTCTATAGGTTCGTTACTTTGCCATAAACCGTCATAGATTACCTCACCATCAGTTCCGATGAGCTTCCCACGGCCTTGTCTCACGTTTCGATGAAAGGCGCCAATGTATGAAGAACCGTTGCTCCAAGTAAGCTTTTGCAAAGGGAACAAAAATTAGAGCATTTAATCATTCGACAATAAGAAAAGAGAGTGCGCACATACCTCGCCATATCCATGCTTCTTTCCGTCTGAATCGCATTCCCCGTCATATTTTGTGCCATCTGGCCATACACAGTATTCTGACGTTTCCTTGACTCCATTTTCCCACCGCGCCACAACTTTTTTCCCCGAGGGCCATACATAGACTCCAACACCATCGTATCTACCCATTGAAAATTGCCCAGTATACGTTGATCCATTGTGCCAAACCACGCGACCTTGTCCATGAGGCTTATCCTTCAACCATTCACCAGAGTAAACCCTTGTTTTCCAAAGCATTGTACCGTAGCCTTCTTTCAATCCACACTTCCATTGGCCCCTATAGGTGCCATCTGGACTTGTTAGAGCTCCATATCCGTGAGCCTTTCCGTTTTCATAGTGTCCTCTGAAAAACTTTGGTCAGAGAAGAAAAATGAGGGTCAGAAGATTTTGGTGTGGTAAGTAAGGGTGCAGGAAAAAACGCTCGTATCGCAAGATACCTTTCCACAAGACCATCGGTGCTCTCCACGTCCATGTCGCTTCCCATTCATTGCGATCCCTTTGAAGGTGCGAGTGAGACCAACTCTGATCACAACATAATTTGAAGGAAGTCTATAATACATACCGTCGAACGAACTTCCGTCGGGCCAAGAAAAGGAAATTCTGCCATGTAACCGACCTCTCCTCCATTCTCCTGTTACAACCTTTTGCCCTCCCCCTGGTACTTCCCAACTGTGCCTTCCTTTTCCATTGCGTGAGTTTTCTGACCATTCCCCGCAGTAGTTTTGCCCATCAGGCCATGTATTCGTTCCGTGACCACATCTCACCCCATGCCATATCTCGCCTTCATAGATTTGACCATCCAAAAATTTCAGGACTCCCGATCCATGAGGTTCTTCCTCTTCAGTCAAAGGGCCTGAATATAAGACACTCATACCAGTCTTTTTGTCTTGCCATTTCACTGAAGAAAATATGTACAAATCAGAGACAAAAGCATTCCTCTCGAAAATGGCACGCAAACTTACTGTCTTGAACTTGACGATTCGGTTTTCTAGTATCGGACTCAAAGTTGATACTGTAATGAGTTCCAAACTCGTACAGCCGCTGCTCCAAAGAAAACCTTTGATTTCTTAGCGCCAATCGCTTCTGTTCCAGTTGAGACAGGATCGCACTTTTGGCACTATCATCATCTGCGACGGTACAATCCTCAGTAGAGTTGGATTCACGGGAAGGACACTTTTCGAGGTTTTTTGATCCCCGCATGGAAATAATGGGTGACGATTCCTTTTCATCACGCGATTGTAGATTACTCTGTCTAGAATCATCTTCGAATACGTCTGTTGATGGGGCGGTTCCCTTGGCGGTTCCCTTTGATTCAGCTCCCATGGTGTCTTTTCTTTCCCGTATCGAAGATGCGGAAATTGTTTCATTTTGCTTTCTTGCTACCAAGATTTGACTAAGGGATGCTTGGGGAGAGTTTAGAACCATGTTAGAGATCCGTTGTGGGAAACAACAGATACTTGCATGCTGTCTCAACCAATTTTGAATCCAAAATTGCCGTTAATTACAGTGTGTCTAGATTCGGATTGATCGTACAAGTCTGTCTTTGGACTCTAGCTAGCTAGCTAGTGTATGGTGTAACTAAAGGAAGTTTACCATATTGGTAGGGTAGAGTAGAGTAGAGTATCACGAAGAGTACGAATAAGGTATGTGCTGAGATATTCTACACTTGGTGAAGACTGCTTCTGTAGGGTTTAGTACCAGATTTGCTTGCATATTCATCGTCTAGACTGACAGTAATACCGAATCCGGCTTGTTCTTTAATCGTGAATCTTTTTACTACGGCTACTACGTATCGACAAGATAAGGAAGAGCCATTTTCTTCAGCGATACTCAATCAAAACTATTCCGTACCATGTACAGGGTGATAGGAAGTTGGAGACGAGGAGCGTCCAAGTAAAAAAACTATAGTAAGCAATTGCAATGGTTACTGCAAGTATTCATACCTCATTTACCTGGTACTGTCCAAGAGGTATCGTGCTGTATGTTCGTACACGTACTGTGCCTGGTATGGTACTGTACACCATCAAACATCAACCCGACAAAAAATCGCACGACAGAACAGAAAACCCGGATTTTCAAGAGACATCAAACGCTACGAGTGACTCTGCAGCAACAATATACCTATACGGCATCTCAACAATACAGATTGACTTACCCTATCATTCCTGCTACCAACACAACACGCGCATTCCGCTAGAAGATGGGAAAGATGGGACTATTCTCTAGAAAGAAGAAATCAAGAAACTCGGCTGGGCCAGCCTCTGATTCAGAACCCACTTCCCCAGGCTCGTTCCGGAAATCTCAAACAGACGAGCATTCTATTGCATCGTCAATAACGTCCCACCCCAACTCACAGGGTGGGGCTTCTACATCGATTTTGGATCAAGGTTTAAAACCAGATGATAACTCGGACTCTGGCATGAATGCTGAAGACAAATTTATGCAATATTATCAAGTCAACAAACAAGAACAATCATTGAAGAGTATGAACGACAATTCATCTGTGCGGTCTAGCAACAGCAATTCCAGCGCTCTCACCGACCAAGAAAGGAAAGAAAGAGCTCGCGCAGCAGTCGAAGAGCGCAAGCGAAAGGTACGTACAGTTGAGGAATATTCCAATCGGTGATTTCTTCGAGGATTGACTTCTAACCAGAAGTTGAATCACTGATCAAAGGCACGTGAGGCAGTGCTAGCCAGACGCTCCAAGAGACAATGTAAGTGGCTGCTCGTGATGTTGGAAACGAGTGGAGATAAAGACTGCCAGTGTTGTGTGTTTAAATTCTTTCAAATGAAGAAGCAATGATCTAACGAGATGGTTTATTTCGATTTTCTATGATAGCTTCCAACGGCGACACCACAGCAAACGAACAAGAGGCAGCTACTGCGGCAAAGCAAAAGAAACAAGAAGAGGACATATTAAAGGCAGATGCTCAAGCAAAGGCCGAAGAAGAAGCCAAGATGAGGGCCCGAGAAGAAGCACGACTGGCCGCGAAAGCTAAGGCTGAGGAAGAAGCTAGACTGAAGGCCCAAGAAGAAGCACAGCTCGCCGCAGAAGCCCAAGCTAGAGCAGAAGAAGAGGCTAGATTGGAAGCAGAGGCTGACGAGGAGGCCGCGAGGCTTCAGGCATATGCTGAGGCCGACGCGCGGAGAATGGCCGAAGAAGAGGAAATGGCAAAACTCGAGGCTGAGACAGCAGGGGACGAGGAGGCTGATCGAATGGCTCAAGAAGAGGAGGCCGCAAGGCTACAGGCATACGCAGAAGCTGACGCCCGGCGTATGGCCGAAGAAGAGGAAATGGCAAGAATGATGGAAAGGGAATCCAACGTAGATGCTTTGAGTCAGGAGGAGCACAGTGAAGATGCGACATCGCAGCAGGAACCTCGTAGAAGAAAGAAGAAAAAAGACAAGAGTGGAAAGTCAAAACATGAAAAACAAGTAATGCTTCAGCAAACCATGGCGCTTTTGATGATGGCTGAGGAAGAAGAGAGAGAAGAAAGGATGCAGAGAAAGCGGGAGAAACGTGCTAGAAAAGAGGCCAAGATGCGCGCCAAGTCCCTCGAGTTGGAACAGATCCGCGCTGCGAAAATGAATGCGGAGCAACCACCAAAATCCAAGTCTCTTGAATTGGGGGATGCCATGTCTCGTCAAAATGACTTGCTCAATAGATTGGGTGCCCAGATGGCACTTGGGGGGATTGCTATGGAAGACGAAGAGACAAAGGCAGCAAGACTCGAGCGCGAAGAAGAGGAACGGCGTAAGCGCGAAGAAGAGGAGCAACTGGAAATGGAGGCAGCGTTGAGAGAGGCTGAAGAGGACGCACGCCGAGAAGCTGAAAGAATGGAATTAGAAGAAACAGAGAAGCAGGAGGCTGAAAGAATGGCAACAGAGGAAGCCGAAAAAATGGCAGCTGAAGAAGAGGCCAATCGCATTGCAGCTGAATGGGAGGCCGAAAGAATGGCTGCTGAAGAAGAAGCAAATCGCATTGCAGCTGACGAGGAGGCCGAAAGAATGGCTGCTGAAGAAGAGGCCAATCGCATTGCAGCCGAAGAGGAAGCCGAGAGAATTGCGGCTGAAGAAACAGCTCGTATCGAAATGGAAAGAATCGCTGCTGAGGAAGAGGCTGTTCGCATGGAGGCTGAAAAAGTTGCTGCTGAAGAAGAGGCCCTACGTATTGCATCTGAAGAGGAAGCAAAGCGAGTCGCGGCCGAAGACGAGGCTGCTCGGGTTGAGGCTGATAGATTAGCAGCAGAAGAAGAAAAGGCCCTAAGTATTGCTGCTGAGCGGGAAGCAGCGGAAGTTGAAGCAGCGCGTCTTGCAGCCGAGGAAGAAGCAGCACTCGTTGACGCTGAACGCATTGCCGCAGAGGAAGAAGCTGCTCGTTTGGAAGCTGAAGAAGCTAAGTTTGCAGAAGAAGCCAAATTATTGGAGCAAGAAGATGACTTGTTTGAAGAATCAAACAACCATGACGATGGTCTTGATGTCTTGGACGACCTGGACGCCCTCCTTGACGGCGACTTGAGTGATCTTGAACCTGATGATGCTGCCAAGAAAAGAACAAAATCATTGAAACCAAGTACAGCTACATCGATTGGCAAGGCGAAGACAGGTCCCAGAAAGGCCGAAACGAAGAGCAAACTAAAATCTATTTCAGGACCACCGAAGGTCCGGCGACGAGCAAACGCAGAATCTCATTCAATCACAAGTACAAAAGCACCAGAAGGAAAACCACCTACTATTAAAAAGACCAAAAAGCAGGTTGACGAAGTCGGTTCACTGCCATCTCAACTCGGTTCAAGTCCAGCAAAGGCTAAAGGCAATCCAGCAACAATTCATGGGCTTCCACCGGGAACTGCGAGAAGATTGAAGAAACATGGTGCACTTCAATTTCCTGCCAGAGAAGTAAATTCATATGGTTCTGTTGCAACTATTACGTCACTGCCACCATCACCTCGGCGACCAATGCATGACGGCGACGATTTGGAATGCCCATGCTGTGATAATCCATACGTGGGCAAGCTTCATGCACACATGGCCGCATGCCAGATTTGTGTCTTTCGCCTCTCTCCATCAGAGACAGCAACCTTTGAACGAAAGGGTCGCCACATCCGAGTTAACATCTCCCGCGGGGGCTGCATCGATTGCAACATCTTTCCTTCCCAGGACGACGAAGAGCCTGTTCGCATTTGTCGACAATGCTTTTTTGACACACACAAACTTGCGAAGAAGCCCGAGAAAGCCTTTGGTGGTCTGTCACTGTCAGGAACATCATCCAATTTGAAGCATGTAAGGAGACCCTACCCTTCTTCGTTGCGTTGAGCTTGACACCAGATCCATTGTGATTGCAGCACAATTCTTAAAAAAAACTTTGTCCACATTATGGTGTTATTGAAAGTAGGGAGGATTTGTAGATAGCAAGTGAGGTCAACCCCACTTCGACCGCTACTTTACAATCGCAAAAATGTGTTTCAGCCTAACCATTAGTCTACGGTAGATTGTTTGTACAAAGCCATTAGATGATCTTTGCTTGAAAGGAAAACAATTGATCGAATGAATCAATCAGTCGTAGTTTTTTCAATTTGAAATTTGTATTTGAGCGTAGCCTGCATAAAGTAATAGAAAATGAGAGACGAGCACTTCTAATTTGTTGGTTTCTGCAATACCTTGTCTAAAGTCGGGGCGATGTCTAGGCTTTTTCAAAGAAGGATAGCGATCTGCAGTGTCCTATTGATCGTCCTCCTCCAAGTGAGGAGTTTGCTCCAACATACATCGATTACAACTCCAAAAGATGAAATCTCCCCAATTCTTGAAACAATGGAGTCTTTGCCATCTCAACAACCACAGCAAATGATCGAGATCAGACATGATGAGCCACCATTGAATTATGACCTCTCCCCAAGT
The DNA here is from genome assembly GCA_933822405.4 of Cylindrotheca closterium. NCBI lineage: Eukaryota > Bacillariophyta > Bacillariophyceae > Bacillariales > Bacillariaceae > Cylindrotheca > Cylindrotheca closterium. Next base: position 73,365 of record CAKOGP040002491.1, on the reverse strand, counting down.
ATGTACGATGCTAGGACTCTAGATTCTTCAGGAAACCTTGGGCATGTAAAGCAATCTCAACCATTCGACCAACCAGGTGAAAGTATCACCGCGCCCTTGTCACAAGATTCTTTTGAAATACCAATTGATATGCAAACAACTATTCTGAAAGACCTATCGAAGATATGGCACGATCCCGAGAAAGGCTCAATCTGTGTTCAACTGATAGAGAATGCCAGATGTCCACACCCAGCCTTGCTTGGGAGGCTTTCCGGGCCGGCACTGGCAATTTTGGATTGGAATGAACAAAAGGCTGAAGAACACACGGGAACTGTACTCTGTGGGGACTACAGCAACAAATGGCTCGATGCTGGAGAATACTTTGTGGAAATCATTGTTTTATTTTGTGAAGACTTCGGATTAGGAGCAATGGAACGCACAGACAACGAAACAGCCTGGTTGGGGGCTGGATTTGGAACCAATTGTGTTGAAGATGCAATGCACAATCGAATCACGGCAAAAGAAGGTAACAAGATCCAAATCACGTCGTCAACGGAAGGCAAAGGAAGCTATCATCTCGGTCGCTGGGTTCGGAGGCAAGGAATTCCGCTGCGGCCACTGTTTACGCGCTACCAACCGGTGAAATGTTGTGTTCAATCGGGAGGGTACAGACCTCTGAATCCTCTCCCACAATGGTGCGAGCCATTGACAAATCGAGATAAGCCTGGTAACGCGACCAGAGGATTATGGAAATTCAAAACCGGAACAGAGGTTGTTGGCTTGCCCGAGTACCAGTTTCAATGGGGCATGAACATTTCGGAGATTAGCCTCGTTAACAGACTCCGGAGACGCCTACATGACAAATCTCTCCCCAAAATCTGTGCCGTCGGTGACTCGCATAGTCGTTTGATGGAAGAGAGGTCGCTCCCTCAGCTGAATCTAACTGGAATGTTTGAATTTGTTCAGCATTACTGGATCGCCCCAAACAAGATCGCGCCCAAAATTTTCAACCGAAAGTGTGATAAAGTCTTTATTCAAATTGGACAATGGCCTCCAAGCTGGTACACCAAAGGCAATCCGACTTCTTTTGCAAAATATTACAAGAAGATGAAAGAGCACGTGCAAAATACACTGAAGGTACTTGAAACTAAACCAGATGCAAAGATCTATCTACCAACCATCGATCAGGGCCCGTTGACGGGGAGAGTGAATGCTTGTAACGACTGGCGAATTCCAACGGTTCTCGATGCGTATTCCTTTGTCAACCAAATGATCAAGCGAGAACTCAACACTAGCAAAGTTGAATACATCGACACTAACTTCATCATATATACACATTGGGACGGTCATCCCGATTGGGCACATCTGATGGAGGATGTAAGATACCGAAAGACAATTTACATTACTGCTCTGATTTTGGGAGAATTGGAGGGTATGGGGATTTCACAAAAAATCGTGACTGAATCATCATCAATCAATAAATCAATCAATCCACGTGGCAGCTGAAGCAACACATCAAAACTCTTCGAAGAGATTCTACCTCACTTGTCACAATCAATACACAAAACGCGAAGATGCTTCCAAGGCTTAGTTTCCTTCCAGCGTTGCTATCGCTATGCTCTTCGAGCACTCATGCCTTCACACCTGCCCGATTAGGTACGGTGACACGACCAATCTGCACACAACTATTCGACGCGACTTCGGTTTCCGAAGTTGCCTCCATGCGAGCGGGAGAAATCAAAGCCGAACTTGAGAGCTATGGAATCAGCACCGCCAGTTTTCTTGAGAAGTCAGAGTTAGTTGATGCATTAGAAAAAGCCCGATTGGAAGGCTTGAAACCAAAGAAAAAGAAAAAAAGGAGGAACGATGATACCGGTGCTTCACCGTCGTCGTCGAGTGAGTCTGATGACAGACCAAGAGAGGAAAGGCTAACAGAGGAGCTAGAGAATTGTCGGCAGATGAAGGCCAGCGAGCTGAAGAAAGAACTTGAGGAACGAGGTGTTTCCACTCGTTCATTCTTCGAGAAGTCAGAGTTTGTTCAAGCTCTTGCAGCAGCGAGAGTCGATGGAGTTGAGAAGAAAAACGAAGAAAGTTATGCTGAGTACGCGGATGTCGAGGTATTGACAGATGATAACTCTGGACCGCGAACAAAACAAAGTCCACAATCCCAGCAACAACAAGGTAGAAGCCCGTTTGGCGGGGCCAGCCCATTTGGCGGAGCAGGAATGGGAGGCATGGGAGGAATGGGTGGCATCGCAGACATGTTAAAGAACATGGGAGGTGGTGCAGCTGGAGGTGGCGCAGCTGGAGCAAACCCTTTTGGTGGTATGGGTGGAATGGGCGGCATGGGAGACGCTATGGGAAAAGCTCAAGAGATGATGAAAAATCCAAAGGTGATGGAAATCATGGCCAAAGCCCAAAGTAATCCAAAGATCATGAAGGCGATGCAAGAGTGCATGTCAAACCCTGCGGCCTTTGCCAAGTATCAAAATGATCCAGAGGTCGGAGAACTCATGCGAGAGTTGCAAAAGTACATGTAATTCATAATTGAACTGCGAGGAAAAGACGACGTTCGCAATCCATTTATTAAAAGCAATTTCTTCGAATTCTAGTACAGCAACATTGAGTGGATCTTTTACCGGTAGTTTTTGTGTTGCTAAGAGCACAGAGAAGCTGCTGATCACGACAAACATTTCTATTTCACATCATTTGTCACCTTCAGAAGAATCCAAGTCAAGAACTAAAGTTTCCAAATCGAGCACTGTCTCTGCCACTTTTCTCCTCCTCTCCTAGTAAATAGTAGTGACACGAAGAAGTTTTGAAACTGTCCATTTTTTTTAAAAGCATTGCGCAGTTTCGAAACTAAGGTTTTTGTCGCAGCAATCTTAGAACTGGCTTTGTGCCAGCCACGCGGTTTTGATACTGTACTGTAGTGGTTAGAGCTTCTGTACCTGTACTTGTAGGTCCAGGCAGCCCAGCGTTAAAAACGCAACTTCAGTTTTCATCGCTTGTGCTGCTGTAGCATGGCCTCATCGTTTTCAGAGTCTTGCTGATGAAGAGGAACTGAAGAAACACTTCTTTGAGATGGCGTGAAGTGGCCGCCCCTCTGCAGAGTGTACTAAAGAGCATACTGTAGTACGAATCCAGATGATGTAACCCGGTCGGTACCGGTACCTGGTACCATACTGTACGTACTTGAGATTTTTTCAGCTCTCGCAGCCTCAACTTTTAAAAAACTAAGTCAGCTCTACAACGCGAAGTCAAAAATAAGAACCCACCCTCTCACATTCACAGCCATCAATGCAAGTCACAGTTTCATGCAGTACCTTTGACTTTTAGAGAATGGTAACGATAAAACCAGAACAGGAAATGACATTAAGAGTAAGGCCACGCGTCTTGTATTGGAGCCTATTCAGCTGGATGGCAATCACCGGTGGGCGATTCCTTGCTCCCTTTCTTGAACACGAATCCGAAATGACTGATTCCAACATCGGCTTCATTCTGGGGATCCAGTATGCGATTCTCAGTGTCCTAGCACCTTATTACGGTAAGTATGCAGATGCTCAGGAACGGAAGTATCCGAATTATGGAAGGGGGAAAGTGTTGGCGGTTGGGATAATCTTCGGAACCATCTCCTTTCTGATGCATGGAATCAATGCTTTTTGGGATCTGCCGATCTTCGAATCTTTATATTTTCATTACGCTGTGCAGGTTCTATATGCTCTGAACTTTGCCATCATAATTCCTGTGGTTGACGGCATGACACTAGACTTCTTGCAGAAAGAACAGGGCGGATCCTTGGACTACGGAAAGGAACGACTTCATGGTGCTATTGGTTGGGGAGTCACAAACATGTTATTAGGTCCTCTGATTGACAAATTTGGATTTCCAGTATACTATCCATGCTGTATAGTCAGTGCAATTTATTGTATTGGCAGTATCTTTATTTACTCGAATGCCCAAGCACAAGCACAAGCACAAACCCTCAAGCAGAAAAACGACACTGAATGCTCCGATTCTAACGTTCCTCCACGAGCATCTTACCTGCAGACCGATTCTCTCACGGAACCCAACACTGGTGCAATTCCTTCGAGTCTTAGCTTACTCTTGGGAGTCATAAGTTCATCATATGGGGCTGCATTTGTTTTCTGTTACTTTTTCATGACCCTGGGATTTTCGGTGGTCGAAAACCTTGTGTTTCTTTTCTTTGAATTCTTGGGTGGTTCCAACACGATCTGTTCCATCACTGTTGTCTTGACTGTGATATTCGAGGTTCCCATATTTCAGATTGCACCTAATCTCTTGCGGAAACATGGAGTTGGATGGGTGCTTTTGTTGGCATGCATCACGTTCTGGATTCGCATTGTTTGTTATACATTGATTCCAGAAGGTATGTACTGGCATCGGATAGTGAATTGCTGTTTCGAAGAAGAGGACCTCAAAGTATTTTCTATCTTCCTCGTATTTGTAGGATCGACGTGGATGCTCTTGTTGATAGAACCCCTACACGGCTTCACTTATGCGGGATCTCAAGTCGCAGCCGTGGAATACGTGAACCGAAACATGCCATCAGGTTCAGAGGCTAGTGGTCAGGGGATTGTCAATCTCATCCGTGGTAGTGCCAATGTAATTGGTCTTTGGTTAGGAGGATTCTTACAGGATGTCTTTGGACCTCGAGTAATGTATCGGGTGTTTGTGGCGGCCGTGACGGTCGGTATATCTGTATTTGCAACAGTACGATCAACCCATCGACAACAAGAAGAGGGATACCGCATTGTTGCGGAGGTGATTGAAAGTGCTTAAGATAGTGTGAAGAAAAGAAAGCATTGTGTACCTATCTATGTACATGTGTGTATGTTATCCACAAAAAGCATGCTATTAGAGACAGTTACATAGAAGGAGGAGAAACCAATGTGATTCACTATTCCTCCTTGAAATGGAGATACTTTCGATCTGCAATTCTTCTCGGCCGGAACCAATGCTTTACGGCAAAGATGATGCCAAACGCGAGGAAGGTGAATCCTAAACCATAGAATGTTACTCCAATGTACTGGTTTTTTCCGCCAAACATGTTGGTCGTCGTAACGATGAGTGCCTTGTGCCCCGAGAAGCTCTCAACGACGTAGTTTGACCAAATTTCGAACTCTATCTTTTCTCCCTTTGGAATCTTTTGATTGATCCACCCGTATAGTTTTCGGAATTGTGGTCTGGTTTCCGTCCTCATCCAGACGACGAAATGTTCGTTTGTCACGTGCTCCAAGGGACTTATCATATCTGGATAGGTTTCATGAAGATATCTCGTGGTGTCAGCTTCCGGATAGTCATAGGCATAACACTTTCCATCCTGTTTGGAGCGTGCTGGCGAGTCGCATGAGAAGCCGTTATCTTGGCAGCATGTCGAGTTCCCACTGCATTCTTCTACCGTTGGGCATTCCTGCATCTGAAAGCCCTCTGGCAATCCGAATTTGTATTCCAGATCCGACCGCCACGCAATCCCTTCTTCGTTCATTTCCAGTTGAAGCCCATCTTCATCATTACCACCAATGAGGGATATTTTATCGTTGAAGAAGGTATTTGCTACAAAGCCACATGGGTTCAAAGTTTTCCCACCTAGTACATCCAATGGCTCACACAATGCACGGAAGGTGGGGTCTCTGTTCTTTCCCACTCTTCCAACCAGCTGAAAGCTGTCTCTCGACCTACTGTAGAATCGATGATTCTGGTGAAAATTGTTGAGTTCATAGTATATCATAACGGGAGGCTCCATATCTTCTGGCGCTTCAAATTGGATGGTGCAAGTTTTGTTTTGGTTGTAGTTTTCACCAATCCTACAATCACTCGTTCGTGTTGTATCAATCAGTGATTGATCTTTTGCATCATAGATCGAATGTAGCTCGACGATGCTGTCGGATAATGCTTTGATTTTAAAGCCTGCGTCGAAACAAGAAGTTCCGTGCCGTTAGTCGAACAAATGATGAAAGCAGTATCATCATCTCGCTGCGACATCCACAAATCCAATCGCCAATTGACGACAGATCACAAATCTCTAATCCAGAAGAAAGCAACAGGACTTACCAAGGGGAATCAAGACTACCGCTAGAATCAGATAACCATAGATCATCCATTCTGGATCTAGAATTGGGTGCCAAGCCTTGATCCGTTGCTGTTGTATGGCAACATCTGGTGGTCGATTCAACTGATCCGCCAAGTCCAGAACCGAATCTTCCTCACCATCGTCATCCACTCGACTCATATTGTTCGGCTATGTATGTATAGTTTCGACAACGATTTTGGCGACAGGTGCAAAATGGTTACTTTTCTGTTCGTCTCTTCTCGCCACTGCAATTGTGAGAATGCTTTCCAGTTTTTACAATATTCTTCCTGTTGTCAAAGGCAAAACTGCACGGTACGGTATAAAATCAATGCTTCCATGCCCTACCTGCGTGTATTTTTTACACAGCTTCCGCGTAGGGTCCAAAGCTCAAAATTCCGACTCAAATGATTCGACAGGATCTGAAGACGAATGAATCAATCTAAAAATTATCTATCCATAACAACAACCAACGTCAAACTTCAACTGTGTCATCTTTCAAATGAGAATAACAGAGTTTTCCTCTCTCATTTTGTTCCTGTGGATCGATACAGTATCGTCTTTTGTCGGTCCCCATGGACTTGTGAGCAGAGCAACGACGTTCTCTGTCCCCCCAACAACACCCAGCACCACGTTCCACGAGTCAAGATTTAGCAATCGGCTGTTTACTTATGCTTCCCGGTCGTCGATGAGAGTATCTACGCAAGTTCGGATGTCTACTACTTACGAAAAGCTCATGGAACAATTACCATCCACCGCTGTTATAGATGCAGTGGCTTCTGTGAGCGGTGACAAAGTTGTGGCGTCGGATGTAGCAACTCGAGCGGGAGTCAGTCTGAGTCAAGCTAAGAAGGATCTAACGGCTCTGGCATCCCTTTCGAGAGGAGATATTTCGGTTTCTTCTGATGGGGAACTAATCTACGAATTTCCGTCCAACTTAAAGGGTGTCCTATCTTCAAACTCGGCAAAATATCAAGCACTTCAGGTCTTTGAGAAAGGTAAGTTCTGGGAAAATGGAGGATGCAACTTTTAAACACAGGCCCTCAAACTTCGCTCTTCGGTTTCAATGACATGAAGCATGGCCAACTGTCTTTTGGGGAATTCGGGTTAGCTTTGGAGTGGCTCTTTTGGCATCAGTCGTTTTGATTTTTAGCACACTGTTGGTCATCAACTCGAGCTCGAGCAGCGATGATGACAACCGACGTCGGGACAATCGTGGTTTTGGTGGGGGTGGTTTTGGCGGTGGTATGAACATTTGGTGGGGACCATCTCCATTCGATATTTTCTACTATCGTCCTTACGGATACTATGGATACTACGGCGACAGAAGTGATGCCAAGGATCCAGAGGAAATGGGGTTCCTGGAGTCGACATTTTCCTACATATTTGGAGATGGAAACCCAAATCAAGGTCTAGAAGAAAGGAGACTAGGCCTTGCTGCTCAAATGATTCGACAAAATAATGGTGCTGTGACGGCTGAACAATTGGCCCCCTATTGTGATGCCCCGGACCCTTCCGATTCAAAAAGTAGTTACGTGGAAGAATCATTTGTCTTGCCAGTGGTAACTCAACTGAATGGAGAGCCTCGTGTCACTGACGATGGAGATATTGTTTATGTATTCCCTGAACTTCAAATATCTGCATTGTCTTCGGAAGTTGTACCCAGAACTTCTGAAACGGCCTTGGTATTGAAACGAGCAGGTCTTCCTCCGTCTGCCACGGCAAGGGAAATTCGCAACTTGCTCAACATGAGTCGCATCAGCACGACGGGAGCCCTAGAAAAGGATGATTTGATCCGGCTACTAAAAGAGGCACTCCCACCAATGACAATGGAAGAAGAGGAAGAGTTGATGCCGCAAGATCCTGGTCTCCTTCTTGAGCGACAGTACAAATTTAGCCTTGCTCCAGATTTGAACAAAGTGCTAGCTGGTGGACTTGGTATCGTCAATCTTGGTGGGGCCTTGTACCTTGGTCGCATTTTCAGTGAATATGCAATGTATGGTGTGCGCTTGCCTTCCTTCCTTGGGTTGACGCAGTCCATTTATCCACTCTTGCTGGGATATGCTGTGCTCTTCAATGTGATCCCGTTGGCTCGAAACTTTTGGATCAAGTCAGAGAACAAGAAAATTGGGGAACGGAATCGAGCACGCCGAAAGTGGAATGAGCGACTTAAGTCCAAGGCCGGCAACATTGGGCGGAAACTTAAATCAGCTGCCAAATTTGCCACCAATCGAAGGCAGCTGAATGCAAACGATGTCATTTTCGATACAAAGGAGTCTGCTGCAGAGATGGAAAAGAGCAAGAATCAACTAGATTTGGATGACTTTGACAAACTACTGGATGGTGACGGAAGCTTTCAGTAAACTCTTGTTTTTAAATTTCCATATCCGGTCTCGATAGTTTGGACGAATCAATCGATGGGACCGGTACCATCCTTGCCAGTACTACCTGTTTGGTACAGCACTGTACCTAACCCTGTAGCTAAATAATTATCATGAGTAAAAGGAATAACCTTTTTGTTCTTTGCCGACGACTGACTGACGCACTCCAATTGAATTCTGGTTTCAATTTGCAACGGTGTGCAATAAGTAATTGCTGGCTGGCTCAAAACTTACATATGGTAGTGGAAAAACCGTTGGTTTATCCTGCTATTTTTGAATTTCCGTCCTGCCACTTTTTCTTGAATAAAAGCCATTTTCAACAAGTGACTGAGAACAATGGCGCTCGGTCAATCTATGCTTGCAAGAAGATTCTTGCTGTACGTAAAGATGTATGTCGTCACAATCGCTTCACGATAGACACTTTCTTACCCTGTCATTTTCCTCTTGACTCTCAGATGGTACATTCTTCTTGGATCGTTCCTCATCCTTCCACTGTCTTGGGAAGTCTTCAACGGTTGCAAATTACTTGAGGTCGAATCACAAAACTATGGACTTTTTAAGAGAGCCGCATACGATTCTGAAGGCCTCATTGGATGTGTTGAGTACTCATCAAACTTCACGACGGATGACGATGTCTTTTTTAAGATCGCACGAACTGCAGGTCTTACGATGGTCATGTTCGCTACGATCGCATCGATTATCTGCTTATTTATTCAATGCTTCAGCAAGGCTGGAAAGTCGAAGCTATGGGTTGTGATGCGATTGACATTCTTCTTGTCGTTCCTTTCACAAGGAGCTGTTTTTACAATCTATTTTTCTGAACTTCGTACTGCTTCAGAAGAGTGGAAGATTGGGGCGAATGGCATTCAAGCAGCGTGCAATGTTTTCTTCTTATTTCTCATGGTTATTGCTACCATATGCTCGTTGCCACCAAAGAATCCAGTTTTCAGATTGTGGTATGATCTGCCCGATTACGATACTGACAAAGCTTCGTTCGAGGAGGAAGATGATGTCGAAGCAGGAGCAAGAGAACCTCGAGAGTGTGAGGAGAGTGTCTCGTTGTTTGGTGGAAGTGTAAAAAGTCTGAAGAAGAAGGTCAATGGTGTACAAAGTGTTGCAGGTAGCGTTCGTTCAATGGCAAGAAGGTACACCACTTCAGAAATGGGTCAAATCGAAGAGACACATGACCATCAGGCTGAGCCAGATGGCAACTCTCTTGTTGATACCATTAAAAGTCGTACTACAAACGGCCTTTCTATTACTGAAAGCAGCTTCCAGCGTCATGTTGATGATATGATTGATCATGGGATTTCTCTCGGGCCAGGAGGCATTCGAGAAGATGAACGACGAGAAGGGAATCAAGTCATTATTGTGGACAAATACCCGGGTACCTTGCGAAACAATCTTCTTGGAGACGTTGACGGCACCGATGTCGTAAAAGTGCGCTCCGAATACTGCCCTGCAGGAAGAAAGACCATTCGAGAAGAGTGCCATCCGGACGGTTCCCGCACTGTTACGACAGTCATCACAGTGGTGAAAGATGATAGTGTTATCGCCGGCATCGATCCATAAATTTTCCCGTCATATATCAGCTGACGCCTTCCATACTCGTGAAGGGTGTTTTGCAGCTAGGTACTGCAGTGGTTTATAAAGTAAACCGCTTGTTCAATCAATAAAAATAAGCCACTTGTTTCTAATGTTTTTGAGTCTAAAAAAGTACCAAACTGACGTCATCCGAGATATCCATTGTATGCGACGACAATGAAAACCAAAGCTGTGAGCATTATGAACCACCTGAAGATATTGGTCCTCCTAGTTCTCTTGCCTGAGTTGCATTCGTTCACCATGACATCTCGAAATGTTTATTCTGCGTCTCGGTCTATTGCACTCGCCAACAGAAGGAGTGTCCGTTCCCTTTCCACTTCATTCAAGATGACAATTGACGACACACCACTAGGAACCGAAAATGGCAGGTTTCTTCTGGACGGACTTGATATCTACTCGGTAGCAGCAAAAGATGATAAGCATCCTTTGACAGTGTATGGAATTGATAGCTCGCATCCAAAGCCTGACGATAATATTCTACTGATGCTTCATGGTCGGACGTGGTCTTCTGTTCCAGTCTATCACCTTATGGGCGGCCCACAGCACAAACAAGAAGGGTATGAATCCAGAAGTCTGATGGAATTGTTTGCAGAAAATAAGATCAAGACGTATGCAATGGACTTTAGGGGATTTGGTGGGACTCCTCGCGATCCAAAGGTACGATTGATTGACTGATTGATTCATTGATTTTACACAATGCACGATTGATTGACTGATTGATTCATTGATTTTACACAATGCACTATTGATATTAAGGGGGTGGTTGAACCACATCGATGCGTGGAGGATGTAGAGTCTGTTCTCGCCTGGATCATGGAAAGGCATGAAACAACTCCAGAACGTGGGGATTTGAGTCTAATGGGATGGTCTCAAGGAGCATTGGTTGCCCAGCTTGCCGCCCAGAAATCTCATCCAGTTTTCTCAAAGCTGATTCTTTATGGCTCAATCTACGACCCAACAATTCGATATCCACGGCAACCCCTCTTTTCGTCGTCAAAAGATGAAATTGAAGAAATTGAAAACACATGGGACGGCGCGGTGGAGGACTTTACAATAGAAGGATCGATTCCACCGGAGACCGCCAGCAAATTTGCTGAGGCTGCTCTTCTTTCCGATCCTATCAAGGCTAATTGGAACCAATTGTATCAATTTAACAACTGTGATCCCGGAAAAGTCCATGTTCCTACTCTAGTGGTAAGTCAGTGCTCCCAATGTACCTGGAGAGACTTCACAGAATTACTAACACACTCCTCTGTGTAACAGATTGCGGGGGACCAGGACCCTTATGCCCCTCTTCCTGTCCAACAGGAGCTTTTCGCCAATTTAGGCAGAGGATCCGACCGAACTCTCAGCATTCTAGCTGATGCCGATCACGCCGTCCATCTCCTTGATGGTAGAGAGCGATTTGCGAAGATCATCAAGAGCTTCTTGATGAATGGGAAAAGGAGAGAGCAGTTGTGGGAGTACTAAGTACAAACATCTTGAATAGAGTTAATTTTTTCTTGTACAACTATTTTAATACAATCACATCTACTTCTCTGGGAGACGAATCTTGGAAAGCATTCCCAAGTGTTGTGGTACTGACACTAGAGTATTGGCAGTCACAGCACCAGAAGCAGCTGTGGCAGGAACTCTAAAATTAGGAAAGTACTTTCGTGTGAGAGATCATTCCAATATCATGATATACATCATAATGATAAGCCTTACCCAATTCCGGGAAATGTGAAATCTCCGCATAAGAAAAGCCCTTCCAGGGGTGTCTTGTGTCCGGGAAGTGTACTTTTTCCTGCTTCAACCCGAGGCCTAGACAAAATAGCATGAAGATTGTGAGCAAGGAAAGGGTTTGAACATGGTGGAATCGTCACAATGTCTTTACCCATATGCACCCCTTGTGCGTCGGAGAAATCTCTCGTGTGTTAACGGTGTACCGACTTGAACAGTACCAGGCACGGCTCGGTTCCTCGCATCTGGGACGTATTCCTCAATTGCGCTCCACAAAAAGTCAGCGGCTTCCTCTTTCTTTTTCTTGTAATCATCAGAATCTCGATCCAGTCCTTCCCACCATTCGTATGGTTCTGTCGCCGGAACATAGGCATGTAGGACATGCTTTCCTTCTGGTGCCAACGAAGGATCAATAAGAGACGGCATTGAGCACAAGACAATGTTACGAGGAGCTTCGACTCCTTCTGGCAGGTCCCAGTCACGCACAACCGCCCACTGCGTCGGAAAATCTTAAGAGCAACAGAACATTTTAATTAGCACCGACTGTATATTCCAATATAGCAAAAGTAATAAGCAGATCCCATCTTACCTTCACTTGCAACTGTTGGAAGGCCACTTGCGTCGATGCCTGCATGAATGTGGATGAAACTCTTCAAGTTTGGTACTCCACCGTCTTCTGCATCAGTGTTTATCAATTTATTCATATACTCAATGGCTTCATTCGAAAGATGCCCAGCTAGGCGGGCACTAGAGAGCATTTTATTGGTAATGAAAGGGTCTGCATTTGAAACGACTGCATGCTTCGCACGAATAACTTTGCCGCTTGCTAGTTTGACACCTACAGCTCGATTTTGATCGACTATGATTTCATCGACATGTGAATTCAAACGCACTTCTCCTCCAAACTTGTTCACGCCACGAACTAGAGCATTTGCAATTTCACCACTTCCACCTTTTGGAAAGTCGAGTGTAACTCCTGGTCTGTACCAATCTGCCAACATGTACTGAAATAAACGTGTAGGAATAAGATAGACGATTCATTCATCTGATGGACAGCACAAAGGAAATCGACTTACTGCCATGACTGCGTTCATGGTCCCGGAAGCAGGGAGACCCTGTAGCAAAAAACAGAGCATGTCGAGCCAGTTAATCACAAACTTATTTTTCAATTTCATTTCGTCCATGATAACGCTGAAGGGTTCATTCAGTGCTTGTCCTTGCTGTAGCGTCCGAAACAGTTCAAATGGATACTTCAACAAGGTTACAACAGCTCCAGCATCTTCTCGAAGTGCAAGAGAAGATAAGGCTTGAGCAGCATCGGATAGAGGTGCCATACGCTCCATGAGGCTTGCAAACTCTTCTTCGGCACCAGGCCCACCATGCTGTTTCAAAGTTTTGGCCAAGCCTTCCGGTCCGATTGGTGGAGCAAATTTTTCTCCATTTGGTAACACAGTACCCCACCGATCGTATGTTATCCATTCGCAATCTTCTTCAATGATCTGGAAAATATTCTTCAATGGGTTGGGCGATCGGTCCATGCTGAATCCTGAGTACAAAGATGGACCAGATTCAAAGTGGAACCCACGTCGAGTCCAAGAATGGGTGCATCCACCAGGAGTATCGTGAGATTCCAGAACAACTGTTTTCTTGCCGCAGTGAGATAATAGAGCTGCACATGAGAGACCTGCCAGACCACTTCCAATCACTACACAATCAACCTCCTCTTCGGTCGCAACGTCCCCGGTTGCTACGAACAAGCTGTTAGAAGTCTTCAATTGGTTCGCGTGCTGCATAGTTGGAACAACAAATCCATTGGCCAGAGCCAATCCAAAAACGAGAAGCTTCATGCTATAAAGGTATTATACCGGCAGTGGCTTTCCCTGTTGTCAAGTAAGATTGTCGTTTACATCTTGGATTTTCGTTGCTAGTCGTCATAAACTCGTCATAAACTCGTCATAAACTCGTCATAAACACGTCATCCTTATTCGACAACGACGACTGACTCATAGCTCATCGCGTCGGATACATCTTTTACCCCTATAATACTAAACACAAAACGAGATTGCTACAAGAACAAATTGCAAATGATGTATCCACAACTAGACACTGCCACAGTGTACAGTTGACACGAAGAGACTTCCGGTAGTGTGGATTAGCTTCGATCAAGCGCCCACTCACGGCTGGCCTATACGTCTTTTTTCGCGCCTTTTTGCTCTGATCTTGAGCACCCCGTCAAGGTCCAAACTGTCGTTTTCAAGTTTCCTTTCTGTAGCCTCTTGTTTTTGCTTCACATCTTCCGCAAGCTTATTTTTCAGCTTGCTTTCAGAATCTTCGTCGACAACCTCCTTCTCCTTCCTTTCAGAGCTGGAGTCAACAATCTCATGTTTCAGATATTTTGATTTTTTCTCTACTTCTTCCACGAGCTCTTCCTTTTCAGATTTTGATAGTTTCTCTTCCTTGGAACTCTCGATCACTTCGTTCTTGACCTTCTCCTCTTCGGCTTCATCTTTTGTCAACGTTTCGCCCTTTTCTTCCTTTTTTCTCTCGTATGACACTATTTTCATCGACGTAATCGCAACGTTCGTGACCATTGCCCTATAATTTCCAGGTTTGACGGGACTTAGCAGCATTCGATCCACGGTATCGAAGCCATCAATTACCTTCGCAAAGCACGGATCTGCAACACAGAAAACATTTGAAACTTCTACGTGAGGTTTTCCAATTATTCTGAAAAGGTTTCAAGCAACATTTGGCTTGTCTGGACGCACCTGCTTCACTGCTATCTTCATAATTTGTCTGACCCCCAGGCCCATGCAGCAGGGAGTTGTCCATGGTGCTGATGTAGAAGTCGGGGCCGCCCGGTCTCCCCGCGAAGCCAAGTGTATATTTCTTGTGTGGAAAGTTAGGACTATATTCCTGAAATAAAACTGAATGAAACCCGGCGTCCACAAAACGTCTATTGAGCTTCGCCTCGGGTGGTGATAAAAAGTTTGGCGCTGGTCCTCCCTGAATCACATGCCCAGCATTGCGATGAAAAGAACAGCCGTCATAAAGCGTTCGATTCACCTGCTCGAGAAACCAATACACTGTATGTGGCATTTCTTCCACGGGTGCAAGTTCAATGACAATCCGTCCAGTATTACCATCCGACTCATTACCTTTCGGAAACTCTGGGTCGAAACCAAGGTTGATTTCCACATAATGCGGCCCGGGCCCGAACCTAAGGAAAGCGGGAACAAATGCCAACAGTGAGCACAAAAGCAGTGATGGTGACTAGATATCACCAAAGAGCGGCAAATCTGGGTGATAGACACAACAATATTGGTACTGTACTCACTTTTCCAGCAACTCAGTCTTTGACAGTAACTCAATATTTCTTTGCATTTGTCTCTTATAATCAATGAGGTGCTGAATGTCGTGCTCTTGTTTTTCTCGAATATCTTCGACTTGATGGATCTGCTCTTCCAACTGAGTCTTGCCTTCCTTGAACTGTGCACTCTCGGTCACTTCTTTCTTCAACGAATCCCGCTCTTCCTCCAAAGCTGCCAGCTTTTCTTCCCATTCACGAGACATTGGTTCGACCTTATCATGGATAATATCCTCGCGCAAATGTTCCATTTGTACCTTCTCATGACGCGACATCAAGAAATAGCCCGCAAGTAGAACCCCGACCATCATGAGGCCAAACCCTAAAACCCATTCCCTCGCAAGTGGTTGCCCTGGTGCTCGTCGTCTTCGTCGTGGTCGGCCTGCTAGGGAGTTTTTGGGTTCAGGGCCTTTCTTCTCTGGGGATACGCCATGTTCTATCTGCGAAGAGATATCGCTTTTTTTCCTTTGTTGCACACCTGAACTCATGGTTGTATTGTATGTGTCATTTCAAAAACAGAGTGGCATTTGGATTTGGCATAAAAAATACGCACGCACGAATGCAAGACAACGGAATAAATTTATTATTGAAGAGTATGTCTTCTTCTGCCAATCTGTATTTGGTTTAAAACATCTTTGCGGAGCCATCCATATGCTTGATGGACTTTAATATACCGTCCAGCGCGTGTTGCACTCTCATTTCAGCGGTCTTGGCAATCAATAGCTGTGGTCTTATTTCCATAGCCACACCCATAGCAGGAATCGGGTTTATCAGTGCCCCTACCCAAAAGGCTCGTTCTGAGGGCTCATGAGGAGGAGGGATTTCTCCTAGCTCTGCAAGTAACCGCTCAATCTGGCCTGGACTCCTCTCATTACCTTTTGCTAGCTGAATCCACCTGTCAACAAGTGATTGGTTTTCGGGCATATTCATGTTCGGACAGGTCAAGCTTTCTGCTTTCGATATGGCTCTAGCAACACCAAAGCGATCCTCTCCAGAAACCTCTTCTTCCTCTTGCTCGCTGGAATCCAGAAATTCAACTCGTGCCTCAGTCCATCCAATGCCAGTGTTGTCAACTTCACCCAATATGGAAAATCTTCGCCCAGCCTTCAACTCTAGTTTCATGCCATCTTCGACAAATTCCGGCTTACCAATGATTTCAACTTCGACTCCATTCTTCAAATGTACTTGCTGACCAGTGCTGATCCTTGCCAAACCAAGAATTCCGAAGAAAGGCTTCTCGTTTTCTAGACATTCTTTCACTAAGGCCTTTAAAAGATCATTCTTGACTTGGATTCTTAGCACCTGTCTTGGAAGCATAGTATCTAGGACCACCAATGCCATCCTCGACTCGCGATCCTCGACTTCCTTTACTCGCGTTCTAAGTGCAGCCATAAAATCATCATCTTCTGCGGCCCATTGAAAGTTCCGTGTACTAGCTGTCGGCAGGTGGGATTGCGACGACAAAAAAGCGGTAGCTGTAGGCAACGCCATCAAGAGCGTTGCCCAGAAGAAGCTTTTGATTCTTGAAGATAAAACGGATATCATGCTATTGCGATTCTGTTGCTTGGATTTGGGTGGTACTTGCAGCGAAAAAATGAATCATCATCACGGTGCAGTGATCGATGATGTCATTCAAAATGGTACTTTTACAGTTTCTTTGAGGTGATTTGTTGGGAAAACAACCATCACACTCCCACCACTCACCATTTGCACTGAAATCTAAACACAAGCGGAATACGAAGAAGCTAATGAGAGATATCACAAGTTCCTATCCTGTTTCGACTTAACACATTCTTATAGCATCGTCATCGAGACATTGACAATCTTGCCATTTGTCCCTCAAATCAATGACATCAATTCCTCGCATTGTCACCGCCCTATTGGAGCCGCCTTGATCACTTGCTCCATATCTGCCGGTGCAAAAATTTCTCGGCCATCATCCAGTCGGACTTGGTACGGGGCAAAGGATCCCCGTGGCCATCTCGGTTCGCGATACCACAGTTTGATAACCGTTCCTGCTGCCCAGTCCGTCTCGGCATTTTCACCAATGCGGCATAGTACCTTAGAATCTATATCGAATCGTAGTTTTGGCAATTGACCCATCATAGCTTCATCCAATTCCACATCATCCTCTAGCGGAGGCCATTCCGCTTCTTCCCCGCTCTGCCATTTGTGCAATACCTCTGGGGTTGGAAAGCCGATTTTTAGTATTTCTTTGGTGACTTCTTTTGCCTCCATTGGGAGTCCAAACATCCCATCTTTTCCTCTATTGATTGGAGGAAGAAAGCAGGAAAAACAAATGTGGATTTAGTTTGATATAGAACAAACGACAAGACAACTCCGAAAAGGCTCCATATGCACGTACTTGTTAAACACAATGGTCACTGCAGTATCAATCGGTGCGCATTCTGGATCACCACAGATAACCTCTCGAGCTGCTACGACTGCGTCACCTCGAATTTCAGATGGGATAATTTCCATGGACCAAGTTTCAATCTGTCTCAATGCCACTTTTCGCTCTTCATCTTCTTTTTTCTTACTAGCGACTTTATTTGGATCAAACATGGTTTCTACTGTTCTTGTTTTCCCAGGTCTTTCTCTTATCTGATCGTTGAGTGTGGATGGAGGCTCACTTTGTTTGTTCCGCCTTCACTTCAAACTTTTGCGTTTCGATATGGTTCCATTGTTTGGTGTACAGTAAGTTATACACGTGTGTGCTACCAGGTACCAGTTTTGTCGTACAGTACAGTTGTGAGCGCGGGCCGCGGGCGAACGTTGGAGTGATTCAAATGTCCGTGTACTATCCGTTGACAAAAACTGTCCGAAACAGATCAACCGAGTGAGACGGACGATAACAGACGTCCGATTACTTTGAGCATTCGAGAAAATGGACCTGTCCGATCTGCAACAACATCAAGTGTCGGTTGACCGATCTACTAAATCAGGCCCTATTCGTGAAGTCATTGTTGTTGTTGTTGTTATTGTTGTTCCTCCCTATATCTCGCTTTTGTCAGCAAAGTAAAACCAGTTGAACTTTGACAAAGTGCTACAAAGAAATAGCAGAATGGACGGGGACTTGTTAGGTGACATGGCATTTGCTGCACCAGCGAATGAAAGTGCCAGCCAAACTCAACCGACGGCTCCGATCCCAACGATGGATTTTCTAAGTGGATCTCCGATCAAGACCAAAGAACAAGTTCCATCAGGATCACCAATCAATGATTTAGAAAATGGAAAAGATAAAGATGCTGGAGATGGGGTGTCGCAGTTGCCATTTTCTGATGATAAGACCGAGTTACAAACCCAAACACAGTCCGAACCTCAGGAGCAGCAACAGTCGAGTGTAAACGGTTTACTAGACTTTCCAGCCAGCTTTGCTGTACCCGTACCTTCGGATCCAAAGATGGGAGTAAAGCCTTTCCCAGCTAATCCCGGCCTGGCGACAGACCCATGTACCCCTCCCACACAACAAACAAAAGGGGATCCTCCACTCGATCCATTTCCGGATCAGCCTTCTGCTTCCCATCCGGATCGATTCGCTGCTTCAACAACAAACGATGCTATAGGCAATGTATTTGATCCCTTTTCTGATCAATCCCCACAGTCAGCAGCGCCAGATCTCTCTGTAGCATCTTTCGCAACTGAAGCCGCAGCACAGGCTGCGGATTCTTCTGTAGATCCCTTTTCTCCTGTAGAGCAAACTGATGAAATACCTGTGGGTGCCCAAGCTTTGGATTTGTTCGGAGATTCAACTGCAGCATCCGAACAATCCAGCACGTCAACTTATGCCGTGGGAAAGTCTGGCGATGGTAACCAACTAGTGGAGACCCAATGTATCGAAAGAACAACAACAACAGCTCAAACCGCGCAAGAGGACCAAAACGAAACGTCGAAGTTGGAAAATATAACTGTGGTCCCGGCGATTTCTTTGTCTCCGCTTGAAACGCCGACTGACAAGGCATTGACAGAGACGGCCGAAGCTATGGACGAAGCACCTTCCACCTCGACACCTCCTACTGTACAAAAGCAACCAGAAACTGCCCCATCTGAAGAAGTCGCAAAAATAAAAAAGGTCGGCCCGACGTGTCCAGAAGAAAAAGCGAATTCTGTACCCGATCCTCCTGCTGTAGCTACTACTGAAACCTCCAAGCTTGAACGCGAAAGCAGTGGCGATTCGAAAGAAGCACTGATTGGAGAAAGTCAATCGAAGCCAACAGAACCAAGTATGCCACAAAACGGAAATGACGACAAGTCAGAAAACTCGAAGCAGGAAGATAGTGCCGCGATTCCAGGAAAAGGGCAAAACAAAAGTAAGGCCTCGGACGAAAAGCCACATGCAAATATCAACGCCGCAACAAATGGGGCTCAAGAGAAGATGGGACAACAAGGACAGAAAGCTGACGAGCCAGCAAAAGCCATACCGCCAATTAAAATCGGAATGGTAAACCAGAAACTCGATTTTGGAATGGCATCGAACATGTTCCGATCCTTTTCGAGCAAGAGTGGTGCACAGCTCAAACAACTCCAGTCGAAAGGAGGTGTTAGTTTGAAAGTTGGTTTGTCAAGGCTCGGCGAAGCATCTAGTAATCTTGCCGGTACAATCAAGCAAAAGAACGCTGTATCCAACGTATTCAAAGTGGAGGAGTCCACTCTTCCAGAAAACATGCAACCTGTGGGTAGTCAGCATCCTTCCAACAGGGAGTTCGAGAGAAAAGATGCCGCAAGCATGGAGAGTGCTAGTGAAACTCCCAGCACGGATGCACCCGAACACAATGTCGCAGTATCAACCTCCTCGGGAGAGAGGAAGGATGAAGGCAAGACAATGGAGAATGAAGAGGACGGCGATGTCAAACCTCCGAAAGTGCCGCATCCAAAGAACACATCAACGACTTCTGAAAGTACAAATGACCTGGCTGAAAAGACGACTGATGTAACACCGGTAACAACGACAGCTGGCATGCAGACGAAAGGAAGTGGAAACTCTGAAAGCAAAGAAAAGGGGGTGAAACAGGGTTTAACTGCCTCTGCTGTAACCTCACTGTTTGGTCTCAAGATCGAAAAATTGCCGATCGCAACATCGAACACAGACAAGGCCAAAATCGATGGACAAGAAAAGAAGACAAGCTTACCCAAGAACGCAGAGAAATCAAATGAGGACGATGTTGAGAACGCGCCCACGGCACAACTGGAAAACCAGACTGACAAAGAGCAAAACACTTTCGAAACGGAAAAGAAAAATGAAAATGGAGATCCAAAAGACGATTCGGAAAAGGCTACACAAGACCTAGAGGAAAATGCTACTGAAGGACTACAAAAGAAGCAAGATCTTGTACAGGATGATGTCGACGCGAAGGCAACTTTAGCAAATGAATCTTTCGAAGAAAAAAAGCAAGAAAGTTTTGAAAACCCATTATTGGCAGACGGTGTAGGCCAAAACGCGGAAGTAAATTCGGTCCAAAACACAGCCCTCTCAGACCAGAATGCGAAATTTATTGCACGTATCGCAGCCCTCGAGAAAGAGCTTAGGACTAGTAAGGATGGGTCATTGAAACAGATTCAGACACTCGAGGAAGACTTGCAGGCTCGTAAAGAAGATTCTGCACGGCAGATTCAGACATTACAGAAGGAACTCCAGGCTAGCAAAGATGGCTCTTCAAGACTTATCAAGTCTCTTGAAAAGAAATTGCATGCTTCACAGGAGACAGTGAAGCAATTGAAGGACAAATCTATGAAGTTGCAGCAAGGTGCCGAAGAAAACGAGCTAAAGAAGGATCTCATCGAAGATCTAAACAGCAAGTTGCAAACTGAAATGAGCAAGCGACAGGATTCGGAAACAACTGCGAAAAAGACTAAGGAAAAGCTGGACAAGGTTGCGGAACAGTTCAATGCACTGCAAACGACTTCAAAAGAGAGATTATTGCAAATGAAGGGGGCAATTGACAAATTGATGCAGTCCAACAAGAAAATGGAAGAAGAGATTATTGGGATCCGGGAGGAAAGGGATGAACAAGGGCGGCGATTAAGTTCCAATACTACTCAGTTGCATGAGGCGAAGAAAAACGCAGCCATCAAAGTGAACGCAGCTGAGCACTACGAGCTTAAGATGAACGAATTGGACGCAGAGTTGAAACAAACAAAAGACAAGATGGCACAGATCAAATTTGAGAGAGATCGGTTCCGCAAGGAGCTTGGAAACTGGAAGAAGTACGCCGAGGACCGCAACAAGCAATTGGAAGGGCAGCTTAAGCACGAAAAGAAGCTGAATGAAGAGCGTAAACGACGAATGAAATTCTTCGTTGAAGCAAAAACGGAAGAAGCCCGTTCTAGCAATGTCGATAATGTTTCACTCCAAGCAGAATTAGATCAGACAACACGCTCATTGAAAGACTTCAACCAGCGCTACAAGCAACTGCATAGCCAGTGGGTACAAGCACAGACAAGAAATCGAGAGCTACAACGTGACATGGCCAAGATGAAGAATGATTCCGAAAAGATGAGCAAAGTTGGAGGAACCTTGGAAGCCAAATTGTCCCGTTATTCGAATGAGATTGAAGACCACAAGAGCAAGAGGCTGGCAGCCAAGAACGAACTCATGACTGTTATTGCAAAACTTGAGGAGGAAAAGAAGGCAAGTGCCCGAGTGAAAGATTTCGTCAAAGGAACTATAATACCAAAGGTGCTGTTGCAGCATCAAGTTCTCCAAGAGAGCGCAGATCACTTTGAGGGTGGAATACGTCAGCTTGCTCTCCGTTTCGGCCGAGAATTTTCTTCACTTCGAAGAAAATCCAATGGCAAACCCGATCCGTTATCTGATTGGAAACCAAAAACTCTTGAGGAAATCCAGGCCATGATTGGAGATGCTAACACTGCCCGTATTCTATCAAAACTAGAGGACGAAACCCAGAGAGTAAACGAACAGGTATCGAATGTATCAACAAGCGCTGGGCAGCTAGAATCCTTGCTTGTCGCACCGACTACCAAGGGATGCGTAGGTGCCATGTTCAGCAATTTTTAGAGCCCCAAAGAGTAAACTATAGAAAGAAATGCGTAATAGTCGTGGTGACCTTGGCTATGATGGAGAACGCCAATCCATCGACTATTGCCACTACTCTGGCTGGCTTGCGGATTTTCGCCCGCGAAATCTTTTCCTGCGCGAAATTTATGCGCGATTGCGAAATCATTAGCCCATAGTACATTACTGTACACGATCCTACAGAGGAGGACAGACAGACCAGAAATGGATATGACAAAAAACAAATACCGGTAATCGAACAAGTGTTTGTTGTCGTGGGCTCGCTCAACGAAACTGATGTTGCAAACTGAAAAGACCGGAGCACGGAGCTCGACGTCAAACTTTTTGTACGGCGGCCTCGTCAAAACTATGCATTGATCGCAATTCCAACTCGCTCGCATCGATTTGCAATAGATTACACTGCATACTCTAAAGGTTCACATCCCACTCTCATACTTTCATTGGCCGTTAGTGTAGTTGCATTGATTCAATTTACGCTAACTGTGAACTGTTGAAAATCCAGTCCCAGCAAACCTTTGAGTATCAATAACATAACCACGTCGAATTTCTTCGCAGCGCGATTGACACAAAGGAAACCTTGACCAACCAGCCGCACAGTGCTGTTTACGACAAGCATCAACTTTCATCATTGTTGCATCATTGGCATTGACTCCAGACTAGACTTAGATTGAAAGCCAACGTACCAAAACCATGCCTCTGCAAGTCAAAAAGGCGAAGACCGCCTTCCTCTACTTTCAGAGTGATCAGCTCTCTGTCATTCGCAAAGAGCTCAATCTGAGTATGGGGGATGCCATGACTGAGGTGAGTTCACGGCAATGGAATCATCAGTGTTGAGGTACACTTAGTTTAAATGAAACCTCTAACCAGAATCTGTCGTTACTCGCAGCTTGCGTCTCGATGGAAAGCAATGTCAGACGACGGCAAGCAAAAGTACTTTGATCTCGAACACAAAGACAAAGAGCGCTTTGATCGAGAATCTGCCGAGGCCGATGCTGCTCGATTGGCACAGCAAGAAAAACGACGAAACGCTCAGTTTGTCCAACAGGGAGAAGATGCCCGAAGCAGAGGGGCTCGCAAAGCACAAGACGAAGAGCGTGAACGAAAGGAAAAAGACCGCGAACGAAGGCGCCAGAAAAGGGAAGATGAAATGGATGATGACGAGCGCGCCGAAAGAGATCGATTGATTGCCGAGAAGAAGGCCGAAGTGGAAGAGCGCCAACGCCAACGTGCCGAAGAAGAAAAGGCGCTCGCCAAGCAACATAAGAAGCTTGACAAGGAAGAATCCAAAAAGGCTGCAAATCGTTTGGAGTACCTCTTCAAGCAGTCGCCAATCTTTGCAAAACTGAAGATGGGAAAAGGGGAGATGAATGACGACGCACCGGCCGAAGACCCAAAAGCAAAGGGTCGTGGTGCCCGCACAGAGAAGAAACCACATCACATCCACGACAAGGAGTCTGGAGATGAAGAAGAGGAGGAAGAGGAAGAGCAACATGTATTCCTCACGAAACAACCAAGTTGTATCAAATTCGGCAAGCTCAAGCCATACCAGGTTGAGTCACTGAACTGGATGATCCACTTAGCAGAAAAGGGGTTGAACGGTATTTTAGCCGATGAGGTGAGCCTTCCTAAAAGGCTGGGGTTTGCACTTTTCTTGGCAACAAGAAACACTGACAATTGCTTCTGTTCTTTTAGATGGGTCTTGGGAAAACACTACAAAGTATATCCATCATGGCATATCACTGGGAGTATCTGAAGATCCAAGGTCCGCATCTGATCTGCGTCCCCAAGTCCACACTTTCAAATTGGATGAACGAGCTAAAGCGTTGGTGCCCCAGTCTTCGGGCAATCCGATTCCACGGCTCCCGTGAAACGAGAGAGCAGATGGTTGAAGAGTTTTTTTCCAATGAAGCTGCGGCGCACGATGGGAGACGCCCAGACCGACAGATCATGGATGAACATGGCGAATTGGTGGATGACAACTCGAACAACCCAAGACGATGGGATGTGTGTGTCACGACATACGAAATCTGCAACTCTGAAAAGAAAACGTTGCAAAAATTTGCCTGGAAATATCTAATCATCGACGAAGCACATCGTCTCAAAAATGACGCTAGTATGTTCAGTACAACTGTGCGTAGCTTTCGCACTTTCAATCGGTTGCTACTTACGGGAACACCTTTACAGAACAACCTTCGGGAGCTGTGGGCACTTCTTAACTTTCTTTTACCGGATATCTTCTCGTCAGCAGATCAATTTGATGAATGGTTCAACTTGGAGATTGACGATGAGGATGCAAAGAAGAATATGATCTCTCAGCTTCACAAGATTCTGCGTCCATTCATGTTGCGTCGATTGAAGGCGGATGTTGCGAAAGGGCTCCCCCCTAAAACAGAGACAATTATTATGGTTGGTATGTCAAAAATGCAGAAGCAACTCTACAAGAAGCTCTTGCTTCGTGATCTCGACAGTATCACTGGAAGCTCGGGAAAGAACAGGACTGCAGTGCTAAACATTGTCATGCAACTTCGAAAGTGTTGTGGACACCCATACTTATTCGAGGGTGTAGAAGACCGCACGTTAGATCCACTCGGAGAGCATCTTGTAGAGAACTGCGGAAAATTATTCATGGTTGATAAACTGTTGAAGAAACTGAAGGAACGTGACAGCCGTGTGTTGATCTTCACACAAATGACCCGAGTGTTGGATATCTTGGAAGATTACATGGTGATGCGCGGACACAAAGTAAGTTTGGTTTCCTATTTTGGTTTTTGTCCTGGACATCAATCTCATATCAACATTTGCCGCATTCCAGTACTGTCGGATTGACGGAAACACGGCATACGAGGACCGAGAGTTTGCCATTGATGAGTTTAACAAGCCCAACAGCGAAATATTCTGCTTCATTCTATCGACACGTGCAGGAGGACTTGGAATTAACTTGCAGACGGCGGATACCTGCATTTTGTACGATAGTGACTGGAACCCGCAACAGGACTTGCAAGCTCAAGATCGTTGTCACAGACTGGGTCAAAAGAAGCCAGTTAGTGTGTACCGTCTTGTTAGTGAGAACACCGTTGAAGAGAAGATTGTGGAACGCGCCCAGCAGAAACTGAAGCTTGACGCAATGGTGGTTCAACAGGGGAGATTAAAAGACAAGGACAAAGTTTCAAAAGAAGAAATTATGGCTGCCGTACGTTTTGGGGCTGATACAATATTTCGTTCTGAAGAGTCAACTATCACAGATGAGGATATCGATGTCATCCTGGCACGTGGTCAAGCCAAAACAAAAGAGATTGCAGAGAAAATTCAAAAAGCGGAGAAAGGGGATCTTTTGGATTTCCGTCTTGATGGTGGGGTATCTGCGCAGACGTTTGAAGGTGTTGACTACAGTGACCGTGAGCTTCGAGATCAATTGCGAATGTTGGCTGCTAATTCAATGGGAAAGCGCGAGAGGCGTCCGCCACCAACAAGTTATAACCCTATCATGCACCCCAAGAAATCTATGGTTGTTAACAACCAGCGAATCAAATTACCGAAGAATTTGCGCTTGCCCTCCATGGAAGATCATCACTTTTACAACAGAGAGCGCTTGCTAGAACTCGGGAAGTTGGAATTCGAAACATATGCCACGCTTAGGGAGGCTGGAAAACTTCCTCCACGTGATTTCCTAGATAATGCCAGAACACTATTGCCTGACGAGCTTGGGCAAGAAAAGATCGAACTCTTGGATGAAGGATTCGGTAACTGGAGTAGGAGTCAGTATTTTCAGTTTATTAAGGCATGTGCGAAATATGGCCGTGAGGATATCGCAAGTATCTCTGCAGACATGGATATGTCAGTGAAAGAGGTCGAACCCTACAGTCGTGCATTCTGGGAATATGGGCCAACCGAGCTAAAGGACGAATGGGAACGTGTCGTTTCGAATATTGAGAAAGGAGAAAAGAAGATCGCAAAACAGAAGAAATTGACCGCACTCCTTTCAAAGTTCGTATCGACATTTGACGACCCTAGAAATGAAATGGTCTTTGCCAACAAGGGTACAACTCATTTTTCCCTGGAGCAAGACCGTGCCCTTCTATATGCAGTGAACTTGCACGGGTATGGCAATTGGGATTCCGTAAGAGAGAGTTTGCGGAAGGATGGCAGGCTCAAGTTCCAACACACTGTGCAAGGTATGACAACGTCTATGATTGCTAAGCGTTGTGATTATCGTATGAGGCAAATGGAACGCGAACTAGAAGCACGAGAAAAAGCAATGAAGAACAAGAAATCTGCAACTCTCATCGCTGCTCAAAAGCTTCTTGATGAAGTGAAAGAGATGGACGAGTGGGAAGCCGAGGCTCAAAAACTTGAGATGGAGGGAAAAGACCCACCTCCACTTGACAACCTAAGCGACGATGCTGCCGCTGTGCTCCGAGAGCGGCAGCAAGAACGAGAGCCTTGCATTGCTCGTCTTCGAATGATCGAAGCACAGGTCACTAGGTGTCTCGGTGTTGCGGAAAGTACGAAGGAATCAATTTTGAGAGGAGATCAGGTATGTAATTGTTCTTGTTTCTCTTTTTTTTAAAGCCTGAGTCTAAATATGCTTGTCCTTTCTAGTATGTCAACTACAGTAATATTACACTGAAAAAGCCAAAAGATGCTAAGGAGGAGCCTCCTGAAATTGAGAATGGTGAACTTGAGGCGCGCATCAACAAACGTATCCTCCAAGTCCCAGAATGTGGCAAGTGTGAAGCATGCACTGAGGTCACTACTAGGCGAAAATTATGTCAGAAGAGAATGGAAACTCGTGAAAAGCTGATTGCGTCTGAGAAGAAGGCGATATACAAGGCATGGAAAGAAGACAAGAAAAGCGGGAAGAAACGAAAGGTTGCGACGAATACTTTCCATGCTCCAAAGAAGATGAAGATGACAACAGCAGGAAAGAAGAAGGGATCAAAGCTGATGAAGAATTCGAGCGGGCAGCTGAAGCCTCGTGTCACATCACAAGGAAATAAGCGAATGTCCATTCCAGATGAATTATTCCCTGAGTTTTGTCGTCGTATTGGGGCGGGTGGAACTGGCGAGAGGATGAAACTCATCAATCAATTTGCTGAAGAAAACCCCACAGTGTCAGTTCGTCAAGTAACCCTCCGTCTAGGTGAGGTCACGACGAAAGATATCCCAAGATGTGTTACTCCAGTAGAAAGAGAGAAGAAAGCAGGAAGAGCATTCATGTTCTACTTAAGACCCCGTTTCTACAAATTCTTGCCCCCTGACGAGCGGCCTGACGACTGGGAAAAGTGCGCTGAAGAAGATGAAATCAAATGGCAGGAAGAACAGAAGGATAAAAAAGCTGGCAGGCAAAAGAAGAAGGAGAAGAGGTCTTCTATTTCTAGCGTGGCGTCAACAACGTCTGATCCGGCTGAGACCTCGAGCAATCCTTCACCATCCGTGCAAGATGATGGATCGGAACAGGATGATGATGATGATGATGGATCGGAACAAGATGATGGTGAAGAGACCGAAGACGAAGACGAGGACGAGAAAGAACCCGTGGTTAAGAAGCTGAGAATGGATTGAGTACGATTTGAATCAAACAGTACTGTAGCTACGCATATGACATGATAATTCTAGCTGTATTAGAATGGGGAACCGGTCCAGTGCAATATCAGGTTGGAGACGTCATAAATTTCGTGTTCAGATTTTTGAGTCCAATTGGTCGACCCGCACTCCTGTCAATTTCATTTCATAAAATTCATTTCAGCGTCGTATTACCTACGAAAAGTTCAGGCCTGTTTTGATATTCAAGCCTTGTTTCCATTACATTACGTTGCATAGAATCACTACTTGACCTTATCCGTCAGATGTGAATTGAGTTATGAAGGTTCAACCAAAGCTGCTGCGTCTTTTGACACCCCCTCCCTTGACCCATGGAGACGTCATGCTTGGACAAGATCTACAGTCCATCACACATAGTGCAATGGCAATCCATTTGACGAAATCAGTTCCAACTGCCACCCCTCGGACATCGACACACAAGCAACAAATAACAACAATGCATCCTTCTCAACCTCTTGTTGCTTACTTGCTGATTCCATCTGAAGAACGTGAAAAGAAAGTACTGTCCAAGTCGATTGTCGTGCAAAACAGTAAAACAAAAGCTGTTGTTGCTTCGGTGACTCTTTCTGAAATTGCTTCCAGTCTGTACAATATTGATACAATTTCAGAAAAAGCAACTGAGAAGCAGCATCGTGTCTTGAAAGATTTGGGACATGTACAGCGCCTCGAATTCTTTGATCCATCAACTCTCTATTGGAGCGGTCATGGAACAGTCAAGCGATATCAAGAGTTGGAACAGCGATGGTCATATCTATTTGTGCAGTTCCAAAGTTCCATCGTCATCCTTAATTTGCGTCGTCATTCCGTTTCGATTACCAACAACATAAAGGTTGAGGAAGAATTCCGTCCAATTGTGGCACATGTCACGCAGAAACTACTCGGCGGAGAGATTTCCTCAAACGTCTTACCATTGAGCAGGCAGACCTTTATGGTGGCTACTGGCGATGGGTACATCAAGACTTTCAACTGGAAGACTTCAATAGTCGTTGACGCGATCAAAGTTGTTGCGAGTAAGAATGACTGCGTCGTTCACCTTTGTTCTACAAACAAGTACAGGAGCACTGAACAGTATTATGCTGCATCCACGAGGAGGGTTGTGTGTCTTTGCAAGAAGGGGGCAGGGTTTATGCTGGAGCTACAAATATCCGATGGTAATGTCGCTAGTGTCTCGCAACCACTTTATAAATTTGAAGGTGGGACTGTGCCGACAGCAATATCGATCACGGATGACACTCATTCATCAATGGAACACGTTTTGCTACACTATTGTGGCTATCGGGATCTGCTCTTATGGACGCTACAAGCAAAAAGTAAGGAGAAGTTACTTGTATGGGATATGTCAAATCTTCCGAATGTCGACCGGGGAGGAAAGACGCCCGAGCCAGTCAAGGCTGACCCAACACTTGTTGCACAGTTTCCTTACGAGAA
Organism: Cylindrotheca closterium; assembly: GCA_933822405.4. Classification (NCBI taxonomy): domain Eukaryota; phylum Bacillariophyta; class Bacillariophyceae; order Bacillariales; family Bacillariaceae; genus Cylindrotheca; species Cylindrotheca closterium. Next base: position 44,158 of record CAKOGP040002491.1, on the reverse strand, counting down.
TATATCGCATACTTTGTTCCACGGGTGGTTCAATGAAGCTCTACCAGCTGATTGTATAGCTAGCGCTGCAATCACGAAGGAAGGGGATTTTCAAATTCTACTTTCTCCGATGCATGGCGGGGCAACAAGCATAAAGAGCCCATTTCTTGCTACAACTGTTTTCAGTGTGGATGTTGGCCAAATTCTTCAGCGAGATTTGCAGTTGCCAGCCGACAAAGAAGTACAGCTGAAGGTTCATTCCCTTTATTGCCCCTCTCTTCGCGACTGTTCTTTGTTTTGTATTGGAACGAACGTAGGGAGTCTCATGATCAAGATGATGGATGGGAACCTGATTCCTTTTCCTGGTGGGCGACATGCTCATCTGAGTGCTAACTACGGCTCCTTAGGAAAGGCCGTTCTAACTGTCCGTAGAGGAGAGATTGTTTATGGATCGCTCGAGCCCTCTACAGGTTTGGGACACAATCCTATTGGCCCAATGGAATCGAAGAACCAAATTGTTGTCTACGATTCACCACCTCCGCTTCATCTACCGCCTGAGATTCATAAGAGACCAGTTCGGTTGCCGCCACTATTCCTTCCAAGTCCTTCTGGAAAATACCTTTGCTGTTTCTGGAAAGAAGAGATGAGATATGAAATTCTTCATTTCCCAACAATACTGGATCGCATCTCTTCTGGGGGAAAAGCCACATTCTCTCCATTGGTGGCAACTGGAAATGGTGTTTCTTCTTTCGCATGGATAGGCAACGATGATTTGTTTGGCCTGCTGTATAATCCAGAACAAGACCTAGGCCTAAAGGTTGGTATTGATCTAAGTGCACCCCAAGCCACACTTGGGAGGGAACTAGCAAACGCTGCCCAAAAAATAACGGATGTCACCAAACTGAAGGAGTTAAAGAATTTGAAAGAAATCATGTCATTGAACACTGGTGCTGGAAAATCGCACGGTAAAATGCAAGCATTGAAGGGAATTCAGGAACTTGGGACAGGCACGGGAAAAGCAGCCATGAAATTGACCAAAGGTAGTGTGAATCTTACAAAAAAGGTAGCGAAGGGAACTACCAAGATCGCTGTGGGCGCAGCTGTAGGCGTGACTGGAAAAGCAAGGCTTGCTGTTGTTACCGGAAAAGCTAGAACTACCACTGTAGGAGCAGCAAATATTGCATCGTTTGGGTTGCTTGGTCGAAAAAAGAAAGAGAGAGAGAAAGCTGAGAATGCTTCTCTCGCAACAGCAGACATGGATGATGTGGACGATGTATCTCGGGTGTCAGAAAAGGGTGAACAAGGGGATGAAAATCGAAATCCGTCAGAGAGACGGTTTCCTTGGGTTGAGCTCCGAAGTATGGATGAGAATATAGGAGCCGACGGATTGGCATCGGGTAGATCCTCCAACATCGGCCAGCTTTCTCTGCGAACTGGGAATCGCAACCCACCAACTATTTTGTTTGGTGGACCTGTTCTTTGCGTTGGAAACAAATACAACGAGCATGACGAGGGTATAGCCTATTTCTACACAAAAAAGAATGGGGAGAAGGGCGATAAAGCTTCTCACTTCATCAGTTCTGGTCCTGCTTTCCCTTGCCCAGACATTGTAGTGTGGGATGATGAGGGTCAGCTTTGCGCAGTAATCATTCACACTCGTATTTCGGTATACCTTTCTGACGAATCAAACTTCGTTATGCTAGGCACAGTTCGCACGAGTTCAACCTCAGATGCTGACGATCAGATCATCAGTGCCAGGTTCATCCATGGGGTTCTCTATTGTTCAACAAGGTCATCTGTGCAATGCGTCTTTTTGGGGGATCTTGAAGGCGGTGTTTGCAATTTAGATATCTTCTCTCTTGCAACTTCTGATATCATCACGTTACCTCAGAAAACTATAGCTACAGATGGAACAGCTCTGAGCCCGTCAGTGATACCAATGGCCCTCAACTATCCAACCATACTCGGGTATCAAAACGGTAGTCTAATGGTTTCCACTGCTGCAGGAGTGCACGCAATCCCCCTTGATTCTCCAATCTTGAGAATTGGTGCTTTGATTGCTGCAGGGCAACCGCACAGAGCTGAGCCGTGGTTCGATGCGATTCCGGAGGATAGCCATGAATCTCTAGCAGCATTTCTTGAAAGAAGGGGCACTCCTGCATTAGCCTTACAGTTGAATGGGGTATCTCTAGAGACAATTGTCGACATTTGCATGAGAAATGGTTTTGTGGAACAACTAGAGCAAGTTGTCGAGGAGTATGGTTTGAAGGGACTTCATTCCATTGATATGGGTCGCGGCGTATCTTCGAACGTGTTTGGTCCTGATGATCACGGAACCAGCATCGTAGTTTGTGTCGGGGCATATTTGCTGAGCTACGGACGGGTTGAACTTGTACGCCGTCTTGCCACAGAATGCCTTTCATCTGCAGACGACAGCAAACGAGAAGGATTTGTCCTTGCGAGTTTGTTGCTATCAGTCCAAGGCAGTGATTCCAGAAGAGTGATCGAGAGATCTGTAAAGAATATTGGGGAGGAGGAAGATTGGCCAGTTGGCGAGTATGTTCGTGATCATATTCTATGAATGAAACTATTTTAAACAATTAACTTTGTGATATTTGAGATGTAGTGAGATGGACTACCAAGCCTCTTGCCCCCCATCGATCTGTCCATCTTGATAGTGGATGTCTGGAGATCCATTCTGATTTCTTTCGTACGTATTTGCCAAAGTATGAATGGACGATTGACAGACCCATGAGCACCTTCTTAAATCAAGGCTTTCTAACGAGGGCAGTAGTTGAGGCAACCGTTGAAGCAGCTTCTCCCCTTTATCTTCTCTGTTGAAACAACCTGCTATTGATAAGCGCTTGATAAACGGCTGCTTTTCAAGAAAAGCCAGAAGCCCATCTACCGTTATTGACGGACATTCGACTAGCTCCAGTCGCTGAAGACGCGAAGTAGAACCGTCGAATTGGATGTTTGCCATCATGGTTTCGCCGTCGTCGTTGCCGTCCAAATCCTCCCACGATGATTGCAACTCGGATGAGGAGTCCTCGACTTCGGGAAGCAGCGAAAGAAGGCCATCGTCATTAAAAGAGTCATCGATCTTCGTTGCACGCAAACTCAAGCACGTAACATGGGAATGGTTTCCCAAAACATATGCCAAGTTGTTGTCGACTCCAGTGTTGTAGGATATTAGCACAGACAGCGCTGCCAGCGTTTCTGATGGTAGAAGCGACAATGCACCATGTAGTTGCTCTATTCCCATGGCATTCAAGTAGTCAACCAGATACTCCCCCAAGACTTTCAAAGTCATGATTTCGAGTGATGAAACTGTCGAGTTTTCAAAGAAACGTTTGCGTTCAGAAGGCGATAATATTGTTGTTCCCAGAAGCTCAGCCGGAGCCATATCTTCAATTCCAGAGTTTGCTACGGTCTCTGGCTTCTGTGGTATGTATCCAGCACGACGACGTTGTTGGATCCATTCGTGATGCTCATATGATGTGCGTTCTCTGATAAGGTTTCGGAGCGTTCCCAAACCTGTGGTCAAACGAGGTCGTTGGGATGGTGTCTTTTTAACTGGCTGTCTGCGGATAGTTTCTTTCCTTGAAAGTTCTTGTTGGATGTCGTGATAGAAAGTACATTTCGCAGAGCCCCGACCTTTTCCCTTTCCCATTGTTGCCCACCAATAAATTATGAACAAGCTAAGGGTCCGTGTTTCGATTCACCGTAGTCGTTGAAAAACTAAACAAGTCCCATTTTCAATAGAAACTACTCGTACATGGTAATGACAGTAGAAGCCGGCGTCAAGTTTCGCCACAAACCTACAGTACAGTACACTGATCTTGTGATGGCTTGTTCCAACAGAATCCGGATTTGTGTCTTAAAACTATTTGAGCACCGCAGGCAAATACAGCCTTCAATATTAGAAAGAGAAGAGGCGGCCACAGTGTCAGACAACACTATGATATCCGAGGTGCTGGTGCGTAGAAATCACAATGGCAATTAGAAGTCAGTCACTCAGCCCGTCCACTTCTCCCAAAATAGCTGCCAACATGTATATCATTTTTCGGTACCTTACATCCTCTAACAGATGAACCCTGCGGTATCACGTGTCAGTGTTTCAGAAGTCGAAATTGGAATCATGGACGACGCAACACTTTCACCAATCAGGATGCCCATCCCAGTGTGTGTAAATGATCAAGTTGATGTCGACGTATTCTAATTTTCTCGTGTTGAGCTCGCGCTTGATCATTTGATTGACAAAGGAATAAGAATCGAGAACCGTGGGAGTACGCGAATCATTGCAAGCATTCACCCTCCCCATCAAAGGATTTTGGTCAATTGTCAGCAAGTAGATCTTAGAATCGGGTTTCTTTCAAGTACCTTGAGCGCGTTTTGGATAAGTATTTTTCAGTCTGTAGTGATATTTGGCAAACGAGAATGGGGTATTTCGAGTATACCAGCTTGGAGTCCATCGCCCAATCTGCATGAACACTTGATCACACTTTCGATCGACAATTTCTGGTGCAATCTTATAGGTTCTAATCCAGGATTGTTTGATGTACTCAAACATGCCAGTAAGTCTCAGCTGCGGTAGCGATCTTTCCAGCATCAAGCGCCTGTGCGAGTCACCGACAGCGCATATCTTTTCCGTTGATGCGTCCTGTTGACGTTTGCGAAGCTTTGCGATGAGATCTTCCTCGGTGATGTTCATCCGACACTGAAACTGATATTCTGGTAAACCAAACACATCGTCTCCTTGTTCGTGGTTCCACAGCGATGTGCGATTAGTAGGCTTATCTCGATTTGTCAACGGCTCGCAACATTTTTGGAGAGGCTCCAGTGGCCTGTATCCTTTCATCGGATCCGTACACTCCACTGGCTGATGACGCGTGAACAAAGGTCGTAGTGGTATACCTGGCGTTATGACCCACCTGCCCAAGTGGTAGCTTCCTTTTCCCTCTGTCGACGATGGAATACTGATTTTATTACCTTCTTCCCAAGTGATTCGATTGCGCTTGGAATCTTCGATGCATCTCGATTTGAATCCAGCTTCCAGCCACGCCGTCTTGTTATCGAATGTCTCCCAAGCACCTACTCCAAAACCCTCGCAGTATAAGATCAAGATTTCCACAAGGTAGTCTCCGGCATCGAGCCACTTGTTGCTATAACCTCCGGAATGTATGGTACCTCCATCCGATGACGATTCAGTCTTCTGTACTTGCCAATCCAAGATTGCCAGTGCCGATTCGGATAGCCTGCCGAGTAAGGCTGGGTACGGACACCGTGCGCTTTGTTTCAGGTGTACACAGATTGATCCCTTACCAGGATCGTGCCAGATCTTGGAAACGTCGTCCACAATCGTCGAGTTTGGATTCTTTGGAATTACCAAAGAGCCATCGATGCCCCCTGCAATCCCCGTGGCAGATGGAAAAGGTGAAAGATGTCCATCATGTTTCAATCCATCAGTCACTGCATAGATGGTTATCATCACTCTGAAACTAGAAATTGAATGCAAGCAATTGCTAGTTGAAGGATACTGCCAACAACCAATCTCTTTTGAAGCAGGATATTCATCGTTTGAGAGATGACAGGAGAGTAAAGGGGACGTGCTGCCAACAAAGACAATGAGCACTCTATCTCATGATAACTGTAAGATTTATTGCTGCGTCAACAGGAATTTGCCTCTTGCGATGCATCTTCCACAACACTTATGTGTCTTATTGAGGTTGATGTTGTCACTTTTTTAGTCGAACAAGTCGCATCACTGGCAAAGCAACAAACGAAAATCAGCAACTGTACCCTACGTACTAAGATTGCAACCATCAACGTTCACTCTACCAAACGCTCTGCAAAACAAATACTATACACAAGGTAAACGATTGACTAGGCCATTCACTAGAAGAAACACGAAACAAGGCTCTTACATGTTTTTCTGCTCACCCATAAACGCTTTCAACCGCACCATTCCGATCATTAGATGTCGGAATCTCAAGAAGCTACCAACACACCCATGCCTTCCTCTGCCGACGCTGTCTCTGTAAAGATGCAAGAAGGATTCCAAGAGGTTGCAGTCCGCGCTACAGTGGGCCTTGTGCTGGGTGGTATGGCAGGAGTCGTCCTATCACGAGGAGGAGGCTCGTCGATGCGCAAAGTATTGGCAGGATTTGGCGCTGGTGCTGGAGGCGGATCCGCCTGGACCAAGTGCTCCATTTCCATTGACGAGTTGGTATCTTCTGCTACCAAGTAAATGGAGAGCATATTGTAGGTGAAGAAAGATATCGTGGTTCAAATCTTTTTTGCGAGAACAATTGATAGTGTGAACGAGAAAAAGAACTCATGATTGCATACAACTGGGTAGACGTATCAAATACTTAATGTGCGTTTCACCCAGGTCCAGCTGGAATATTGTATTATCATAGATTTTTGAATGAGCTACAGCATAGATTGGTTGCATAGACATGGTGGGTGTTCCAATATTAGTTAGGTATCAACGGCCTAGGAGAATTGGTTTACAGTTTTCGTGCCAGGGCTGAAGAGTTTTACCTACCACCGATATGCAAGAGTAGGATAGTACTATTATCTTGCCAAGTTCTATCCTGCTGTCAAGAAGTACCGTCAAATCACCTCCCATTGTCTGTTGAAAGCTCTTCAAGAGATGGCTGTTATCATATCCATTTTCATTACTAGTGAATCCATGTTGGAGGTTATCTCTCATTGTATATATTTTAGGTCATTGCTCTTATCACTTGATACTACTACCATTATTCTCAATTCGTACCATACTCTTCTCAAATGGTTGCAGTCATTCCAATCAAATCAATCGACGACTCAACCCAAGACCCAAGATGAGTCGCACTTGTGTCCTCCTACGACATTTACGAATCAAAAAAGCCAGCCGCATATGCTACATCTCGGCGGGCGCTTGGATTGGCACGCAGTCCGTTTGTAGTAGAGCACCGGTGTAGATTGATACGTGGATGAGAGTTTCGCTGTTTGGACTTGAAGAAGGCAACCGTTCGGAAATCGAACAAGCCTTGTTGTTGACCGAACGAGGGAGGCTTCAATTGTCAAAACAACAAAGTAGTCAACAATCCTGCTTGCATTGGGGATTTAGAACTGCAGTGACGTTGTGGAATTTTTTGGAAGAAAGACGTATTGTTCGAAACTCCCGGATTCAGCGTGTCATTGCGATATTGGATTTGAAAGTCGAAATTTCGAATTACGTAGAGTGAGTACGGAAAGCTGCGCAAATCGCATGTTTCCCCAATTTTGCAAGTATGAACCAAAACACATCTTCCGAGAAATACGTTCCTGCAGTCATTTCTAACGTATTGTTTTCATCACACACATTCGTTTTTATAGCACAAGGGAATTTACGAAAACGACAACCACAGCAACAGCAGAAATAGCAACAGCAGCAAGAAAAAAGCAAGGATTTTGGCTTCTTTGTTTTTTGAAATAATAAATACACGTGCACACACACTATAGAAAGATTGAAGAGTTGTTTGCCAACCCAGCAACAGCCAAAACGAATTGTATAGATGGCGACAGTCCCTGATTATTCAAACACGGGTGGATCTTCCACGTTATTGAGTTTTGTCACTGGAGGTGGAGGAACTCAATCAGCCAATGGCACAGCACCTGCTCAAAGCGCTCCTGGCACAGACAATGATGCGTGGACGAGAGGAGGCAGACAATTCGCTTCGGTAAAAGAAGTTTACACTCGATCACTGTACCGAATATGCCTCAAATTCACAACGTCCGAAGACGAGGATGAAGGGAAACCAGAACCGGCAACTGCCTTCTGGACTCTATACGGACGGCAAACAACAATTGGAAATGGAGGACCGTCCTCGCATTCGCCAGATGATATTTGCAGGCGAATGGACGATTCAATGACTGGCCCAGCTGCTGGTGTTCTGTCGCGACTAGCGGACGTGGACGGAGACCAAGCAACCAGCTATGCACTCAGAGCTTCCATGACCACTGGGTGGCACATTCGGGGAGATAGAGGAGATGCAGCCATTCGAGTAGGAAAAGCAAAAGTTTTTTCAGGGAAGAGCGGCCCAGAAGGCCCTTCAAGGGAAGCTCAAATGCTGACACTGGATGCAGATCGTTGGGTGTTGGTGAAGGGAGCTTCATTTGCAGCTGGAAATTCTGTCTTCAATGTAGAAGACATTAATGATGCCAAGCAAAAAATCACAGTTCACTGCTCGAAGGGGCCAATGCGAGGAAAGCTCATTGACATTTATGCCACTCGGTGTCCCTTTGTTTTTGGTCGGGCACACGAAGCTGATCTATGTATCATGGACAGAGAATTGAGTCGCCGACATGGGGCAGTGTTACATGTTCCAAGCCGAAAACAAGGCCGTGCCAAAGGTCCCGGTGTTTTCGTCCTTGTAGATTTAGAGAGTACGGTGAGTTTAGTTTCAGATGAAGTGATACGCAGATTGATTCTGTCCAAGTTTGAAAGTTTTGGTTGTCTCATCATATCTGATTCTTCCTTTTTCAATAAATAGAATGGATCGTACATGAGACTGATTGGTCCATATGGATTCAAAGGAATGGGAGCACTTACTATTGGCGACGAATTCATTGTTGGAAGAACTGGATTTTCTGTGAATCGATATGATTTTGGTATATCAGAAGCCATTGGGGCTCGACCAACAATGGAAGACAGAACCACAGTCATTCAGAATCTAATGTACGAACCAAGACATGGATATTACAAGAATGAGCCAAAGGATCAACTGCAAGAGCTGGCGATGACTTCTTTTGCAGCTGTTTTCGATGGTCACGGTGGAGACGAATGTTCCAACTATCTTGTAGATGCTCTTCCACACCACATCCGAGTGGCCATGTATGCAGAACGAGAACCACTTCGAGCAGCAATCGAAACCAGTCGAACGTCAGCTAGAGGAGAACAATCGGAGGACGCAGCGTCGGAATTGATGCGCAAGATCTTGAAGGGGGCTTACCTCAAAACCGATAAGGAATTCATTACGCCGAAAACGGCACCACAAAGTGGTTCCACAGCGGCTACAGTGGTTTTACTTGGAAGGCGGCTGTTTGCAGCCAACGTTGGTGACAGTCGGGTGGTCTTGTGTCGAGGTGGTGGACAATGCGTGGAACTAACGAGTGATCACAAACCCAGCAGACCGGATGAAGCTGCCCGAGTTAGGGCAGCTGGTGGATTCATTCTACACAAGCGTGTAATGGGTGAACTAGCCATTACGCGTGCCTTTGGTGACAAATCTTTCAAAATGGGAATTAAAGCAATGCTGGAAGACGAAGCGGATGAACTCACCCGCGGACTCCATGAAAATGACCAAGCAAAGGACTTGACTGCTCCTCTTGTCAGTGCAGAACCAGAGATTGCATCGATGGTAAGTTTGTGCTGGTGTCGAAAATTTTGTACAGTATTGGGTACTTTGCACTTTCCCTTTTGCTAACATCTTTTTTTCTTTTTCTAGGTTCTAAGCCATAATGACGAATTCCTTCTTCTTGCATGTGATGGTCTCTTTGATGTATTCAGATCACAAGACGCCATTGCCCTTGCACGGCAAGAGCTGATAGCCCACAGAGGTGAACCAGCTGAAGTTGCAAGAATTTTGAGTGATCAAGCTATTCGTGTGCGAAGAAGTCGTGACAATGTTAGTATTCTAATTATCGTCCTCAGACCGTTCTGGGAACTTTAATAGATAAGCTTGGTTAAACACTCTTGTTTCTTCTTTCTTTGTTTTGTTTCAATGCTACTTCTCTTTGTGCTTGAATGATAACGATGCTTCAAAAGCATCGAATTACATTTCTTGCTTATTGATCTGCTGTTACATGTAGGACGTATGCGATTGGCACGATCCACAATCCGACCAGGACAGCTGCTGCGAAGAAGTTTAGTTCTTTCTCCTTTTCATCATCATCCTTCCTTGGTTCTTGAAATTTGGAAAGCGCCAACCCAACTGAGTTGAATGCCCAGCCAAAAAAACTACCGCCAATTTCACCATAGACCGAGCTAGATGGTTGAATAGCACTTGCAACGACTGCAACAATGACAGACAAGAACAAGATAAATCTTCGATCTGGTCGCGCCACCCCAACGGCACAAAGTATCCCTGATGTACCCCAAGATGCGGTTCCTGACACTCCTTCAGTATCAAAGGCTGCCATCCAAAGTTGTCCTGTCAGACAGCAAGCGATGTATAGCGGTAGCACAACCATTCCAGTAGAAAAGAATCGTACGCAATACCATCCCCATGCTATCGTCATCCAATCCAGAAAGGATGTCGCGGCAAACCATGAAATGACAACTCTCCAAAACTCTCCATTTTGAACAACTAGCTGCGGAGAGTATGCCCCAAAACGCAGAAGTGTTCTACTGGACGGAGCCAACCAAGGTAAGGTCCAGGTCACTGGATACGTCAGTTCTTTTCCCTTTCGCACAGACAAGTACCAAAGATAGGCATCATGCAAACCAATCAGTCCCAAGAATATGCCAGTAGAAAATACAACTACTTTCCCTAATCGATAGCTTGGAGACGTTCTAGCTATTTTCTTTTGCTCCAAAAGCAGCGAGTCTTGATTTGGATCCCAAAGAGGATGTAAATGCAACCTTATATTTCGTCGTTCTGATGGATCACGCAACTGTCGCAAAAGAGACGTGGATTCGTTCGCTTCTGGACTGACAAAGGCGGCAGTAGACTCATTCAATGCTCGTTTGTACCGGGCAGTGACTTGATCATTTTCTTCGTCATCATCATAACTTGGAATAGGCGAAACTCTGGCTCCAATCCACGAGGTGTCGTGGAGTCGAGGCAACTTTTCATCCTTTTCTGCTGAATGATCAGGTGTGGAAGGATGGAGCGAGGTTCGTCGTCCATGTGCCGGTGAGAACATTCGCACTGAACTCGTCTCCGTGGTGCTAGAGTCATTTGCATTCCCGTATTCAATGCCACTGTGCATCATGGTGAACCGTTGCTATCACACGAGCTTGTAGAGTTCCAGGACAGCACTGTACTACACTGACTGTAGTTTGTTTGTTTTCGTCCCACGGACAAATTTCGAAACTGTTTTCAAATATTTTGTTGTTGCCGGTACACGTGTACCGGTATGTTCGTAAAGTACGATATTATTGGATCCTAGATTCTAATCTCCCCCTTTTGTCATTGAAATGGAAAGTAATTATCCCCAACGGAGAGGATGGGTTGTCTTGATGATAGTATACCGGTAGTATAGTAAAAGGTATCTTGTTGGTTTGCAGTGCAACTAAGGAATAGCGGAGCTTGCACCACAATGTTGAATTTAAAAAAAAATTTAAATTATGCTCTTGCGAGCACAAAATTGGAAACTGTGCAATGCAAGTTGTGATGTTGAAACCAGACGTGCACCAATCAAGGCTCCCATGCATGATGGATTAAAAGTAGTAGGACGTCTATTTTATGAAATGTGTAGATATGGACGATGATTTTGTGTTGTGTAGTGACATACGGAATGAACGATCCATTCATTTTATTCATGAATCCTCCATGTGGGAATCAATCAACCAAAGCTTGTTCGCAAAGTGCTGTGCTATGTAGGCATGGCAGTGCTAGCTTTTCAAAGAAGGGCGAATGAGCCTAAGAGCCCGCTACGATCCAGGCCCGTGACTCATAAGAGCACAATCTATTCGACGAGTTCCATCATTTTGGAAACTTGGATGGAACCATTCGTCGATCCGGCGGCTGCCAAGAATTCGATTTGCTCCTTTTCTGATAGGCAGTCTTGTTCATGCCCGATGTTTTTCAACAGCAAATTGATGTCTTCAATCTGCAGAGCGCCATTCTCTCCAACATAGGGTCGGAGGATTTCCTTCTTGAATCGGGCGGGGGTCTCCCTGGAATAGCTGTGATTAAAAAAAATATGGTAAACATGCATTAGTCATTGTTCTTGATGGCAGGGGTCTTCGCAAACAGAACACCACCACTGAAACATCACTCATAACTTACTTGGCGTGGCGATAGGACATGAGAGCCATTCGGAATCTTTCCGCTGGCTCACAATCGACACCCGAAAACATTCGGAGTCCAACGGTGCGTTGTATTAGCACTCGGGATGCCAATGTGCGGGAATAGCTTGGGGTTGCGAAGATCATGATGTAAGAATGGATGTGAATTGGGTGAATGAATGGATCAATCAATCAAAGGACTTAAAAAAATTATGAGCTCGAATTGGTAGATGACAGAAGTACAGTACGTCTGGTCAAGAAGAAGTGATGGGTGTGAATTGCGAAAGGCAGGAAGAAGGCTTTCTTTACGAATTCTTCGCCAAACGACCTTAAACATGACGCGTACTTCAAGCAGTTTTTCCGAAATCTTCCAGAACATGTGACTGGAGTGGGGGTCGTTTAACGTACCATACAGTACGAACTACCCACAGTAGATTTCCAACTTTTTAGTTCGGGCCACAAGAATTCCTTCACCTAATACCAGGTACCGGCAAGGATAAAGGTACCGGTACACGAATGTATTGTGCCGGTACACACACGTACCGGCGGTTGGCTGATTATCTCCATCATCCTCTGCCTTTTCAACAAATGCCGGCGGAAACTAGACGAAATGTATACGCTTGAAAAGTTTAATCGCAGTTGTTTACAGTAATGTTTAGGATTTTAAAAACCTTTGCAGCTTAGCCCTACAGCATCTGGCTTTAGAGCAATCATATTTTTAACACCACTGCCTCCTGAGAAGACGATGAAACTTGTTTGGTTTCGGCCGTAATTTCGCCAAGGGATTGAACTCCTTCGTGGCTGGCGGTTCTCTTCTTTTCGAGTAGCTCAATAGGTTTCTGAAAGGTTTCCCGTCGTTGTCCTAGTCGACTTTTGAACTCGTTTGATAGTCTAGGCAGAACGACAATTTCCACATCCAAATGCCCCGTGGCGTTTCGGCAATAGTTATCCCCCGATCCATTTGTGACGGCATACCACTTACGCACCTTTTCGTTGAAGTTTGGGGGTATCGGAACAATCACTGTTCCCATGCTGTCGTCCGCGGATAGAGTATCATGATCATAGATATGACATATCACCTCATCGTGAGTTTCGACCACACTGGGAACAGCCATGATCGTAAAGCTTGCCCTCGACCAACTTGGATTCAGTGTCTTCCAAACGACTTGAGTCTTACCAATGAAGTTTCTTGCGTGATAAATCCGAACATAAGGATCCGACGACTTCGCCTTACCGAAGAAGTTCTTGTCTTTTGCCACTAGATCACGACCTCCGAAAATCGTCACCTTTACTTCGACAATGTCAAGCTCCTCGGGTTCATCCAGACTTTTAAAATCAATATAAATGAACCACGCCAAAACAAAGCCTGAGAACTCCCTTACCAGAGTAGCAAAGACAAAATTCAGGGTTCGAGATGGACCCTCCGTTGCCTGCGCCATAAATGACCAGGAGCCAAAAGACATGATAACACCAGTACAATTGATCAAGAAGTATTTGTGGGAATCCTTGTTAAATGGTACAGTTTCATCTTTTTGGAATCCGTAAATGAGAATGCTTCCAACCGACAAGGTCAGGGCAAGCAATGGGAATCCACAGATGAGAAAGAGCGAAGTCAAGACGATAGAACTCTGGTTGATAATGTTCAAATCTTGGGCATTCAAAACTCGCAAATCCTGATTCAGTGTACTTGCAGTTCTTTTCCACTTCCTTCGGTCTGGCTGGATCTTCGTGTCAACATCATCATTGTCAGGGAAGTTGTCGAGTGCCTCTTGCGGGAGGCTATCGTCATCATCAGGGAAATTGTCAGGTAACTCTTGCGGGAGGCTCCTCTCGGAGGGATCCACTTCAGAGAGATCATAGCCGACAGATGCATCTCTGCCAATTCTGGCGGCAACCGCAGCATCGTTCATCACCATAGATAACGCGCGTTTTTTCTTTCTAGATGGTGATATCCCTTTGTGTATTGGCCGTTGAATGGTGTCTATCGTTGGCCGCTGATTTGACTCTAATGCTGATCTAGGCATAGAATCCAAATGTGACTTGTGACCTCTATCTAATTGGTCATGCATCTTTTTCGCCAAATTCTGCTTTTCCCTCTTGAGCTTTTCGATGAGAGACTGTGCGTGATCCAAGGCATCCTGAGTATCTTTGATTTCTTCGCCAGCTTTCATAACCTTCATTTCAGCATTTGTTAGGTCCGCAGTCGTTGTCGACAGATCAGTCTCGTTCTCATTGTATAGGGGCCCATTGAGATGATTCTCAGATATTGACCCCAATCTTGCATTGAAACCATGCCTCATCGATGCCTCTTTTTCGAATAGTAACCGCTTGTTTTCATGCTTCAGATCCTTTACTTCCGCTTGTAATTCCTCTATATCCACTACCTCTGGAATCGTTGAAAAACTTCCTCTTTTTGATTGCATCTGTCTTGCAAGAGTATCATAGGCTTCCTTCATTTGTTTCATTTTCTCCATCAACTCCACAGTCGAAGCTTCCTTTGCGGACAGCTCATTCTTTGTTTCACTCAATTCGATTTTCAAATTGGAGTATTGCGCTTTAGTCTCCACCAATTTTGTCTTCAGTATGACCCTCTCTGTACCAAGGGTTGGAACAACGATTTTCGAAACCCTCTTTTTGAGAAGCTTGCGATCGGATTCTGTTTTTTCAAGTTTTCGTCGAAGCTTCTCATTTTCCTTTTTCAGGGCAACATGTAGAGGCACTTTCTTAGCGACTGCCTTCATGCTGCTACTGCTATCGCCCTCTTCACCACCAGCATGTGAACCATCCATGAAGAACGTTCTCCCCGATTCATTAAACCTTTGAGAATACCAGTTCAAACCTTGCGACTGTGCCATTCGCTCTCTTACTAAACCCTCCTTGGATTTCGCTTGATCAGTGATAGTAGCTTGTTTGGTCGGACTTTTGTGTTCTGGAAGCTTGTCTAGAGGCAACTGCTTAGCGACTGGCTTTCTGTTATTGCTGGATGTTGTAACATGACCATCAGAAGCATCCATAAAGAAACTTCTCCCAGATTCATTAAACCTTTGAGAATACCAGTTCAAATCTTGCGACTGTGCCATCCGCTCTCTAACGAGGCGTTCCTTCGATTTCGCTGGATGAGCGACAGTAGCTTGTTTGGCAGGACTGTTTGGAAGCTTCTTCAGAGGCAACTTCTTAGTGACTGGCGACTGTTCCATCCTCTCCCTTGCTAGGCGTTCCTTGGATCTTGCAAGCTCAGCGCCAGTGGTTTTCTTGATATCATTGTGTCGTTCTCGGATCTTCTCTAGAGGCAACTTCTTGGTGTCAATCTTTTCCTTGCTGCTAAAGCTATTGCTATTGGATGTGTGACTACCACCATCAGAAGTATCCATGTAGAAAGTTCTCCCAGATTCGTTGAACCTCTGAGAATACCAATTCAATTCTTGCGACTTCGCCATGCGTTCCCTTGCTAGGCGTTCCTTGGACTTCAGGAGCTCTGCGGAAGTGGATTTCTTGACATCCTTGTGTTTTGCACGAAGTTTCTCTAGACGGCTCAAAATCCCACCATTTGCGTTTCCGGTTGGAGATCTCGGAGATTTCGGCGATCTCGGTGACTGTTTCATTTCTTGGAGTTAGGCATGTCCTTGTATGCATCAAAAGGGTTGTCTCTCATTCAGAGGGTCGTTTATGGTCCACCCAAGACCATCCCAAGAAATGAATACGAATACCACTTCCGGTTTGTTATATGGGACATAAATTGAAAAGAACCCGGAGCTGGATATTGACACAGCAGTACTAATACATAAAATAAAAACAGGTACCTGTTCTTACTCAATATCTATTCTAACTACTACCAACATTACCTATCCTAGCCATTCCTTGAAAAAATCCCCCCCTTTATCATCCACCACGATGAATGCTGGGAAATCTTCTACATCAATTTTCCAGACGGCCTCCATTCCATCTTCTTCGTTGTCTAGAACCTGAACGTTCTTGATGCAGTTCTTGGCAAGAATGGCAGCTGGACCACCAATGGAACCCAGGTAGAATCCACCATGCTTCTTGCAGGCTCTTGTGACTTGCTTGGATCGATTCCCTTTCGCAAGGGTCACGAAAGAACCACCATTCTCCATGAACTTGTCAACATACGAATCCATTCTTCCAGCAGTGGTGGGTCCAAAAGATCCAGAAGCATAACCCTCTGG
The DNA here is from genome assembly GCA_933822405.4 of Cylindrotheca closterium. Classification (NCBI taxonomy): domain Eukaryota; phylum Bacillariophyta; class Bacillariophyceae; order Bacillariales; family Bacillariaceae; genus Cylindrotheca; species Cylindrotheca closterium. Next base: position 28,012 of record CAKOGP040002491.1, on the reverse strand, counting down.
CGTCTTGGCTGGACCAGCGTAGTAGATGATATGATCTTTGGCATAGTCTGGTAGTCCCTCTCCATCTTCAATACGTTTCAGCAGCTTGGCATGCGCAATATCACGGGCAACAACAATGGTACCCGTGAGTGACAAACGAGTACGAATAGGATACTCGCTAAGCTTGTTTTTCAGTCCTTCCATGGAAAGCTCGTTCATATCAATCTTGACTACATCTTCGCTCAGGTCCTCAGATGAAACTTCAGGTAAATACTTGGAGACATCTGACTCTAGCTTTTCGATAAAGACACCCTCCTTGGTAATCTTTCCAAGAACCTGACGATCTGCAGAGCAAGACACTCCCATACCAACAGGGCAGGATGCTCCGTGCCTGGGCAACCGTATCACTCGAACATCATGGCAAAAGTACTTTCCACCAAATTGAGCTCCAATTCCCATTTTACGAGTCATCTTGAGAATGTACTCCTCCCAGGCAGTATCTCGAAAGGCTCGGCCAGTAGCATCTCCCTCGGTTGGAAGATCGTCGTAGAACTTGGTCGACGCCAACTTGACAGTCTTCAGAGTCAATTCTGCTGACAGACCACCAATAACAATGGCAAGATGGTACGGTGGACATGCGCTAGTACCAATCGTCTTAATTTGAGCTTCCAAGAAGGATTCTAAAGCACCTTCGTTTAGCAGTGCCTTGGTTTGTTGATAAAGAAAGGTCTTGTTGGCAGAACCCCCTCCTTTGGCAATGAACATGAACTTGTATTCGTCTCCCTTTGATGCGAACAAATCCACTTGGGCAGGCATGTTGTTTCCAGTATTTTTCTCCGTGAACATATCTAGAGGAGCAACTTGACTGTATCTCAAGTTGAGATTGTTGTAAGCATTATAGGCTCCAAGACTGAGCGCAGCTTCATCTTCACCATCTGAAAGAACCATGTGTCCTTTCTTTCCCATGACGATGGCCGTTCCAGTGTCTTGGCATCCCGGCAAGACTCGAGCAGAGGCAATATTGGCGTTCTTCAGCAATTCCATGGCCACAAATTTATCGTTGTCTGAAGCTTCGGAATCGTCCAGAATGGATCGAAGTTGAGACAAGTGCTTAGGTCTCAACAAGTGGGCAATGTCTCCAAAGGCTTGTTCACTAAGCTTCGTCATGGCATCTTGAGGAACATATAGGAATTCCTTTCCATCAACGACTTTGGTTTTCACAGCACTTGCATCCGCGAGCTGAGTGTACTCGTCGACATGATCGTAAATGTTGCTTTGAAACAACGGAGTGTGATCATACGGCGATGCAGCTTTAGCAAAGCTTCGAGCCACAGTTCCCGTTCTTATTCTTCGTATCAACGATCTCGAAACGATGCTATTCATGGTTTCCCTGTAGTAATGTTCCGATTGCTTCTAGTTATGTCACTTTTCAAGATGATTCTTCCCGCAGAAAGAACCTAAACAGTTCGTGTCGATTTGATGGCAGTCGTTACGATCTTCGCCTCCGATCTTTTGGGTGCGCGTGCCAAGCATCCCAAAGATGCACCGACGCTGCGACACCGAACAGCGACATCAACAGTATTTTTCAGCGAGCCGAAATTCTTTCAGCGAGCCGATATTTCACCATCTTTCATCTCTCGATCTAATCTCAACCAAAACATCCACCATGAAACTCTCGCTTTCATCCTTCCTCTTCTTTTCACTGGCTACCCAAGCCTTGGCTATTTCGTCGGATAGAGAGGATTTCGAGACTACGCAAAGAAAGTTGGCAACTGCGTATGGAACCAACTTTTTTGTGGAAAGCAAGGATACTGAATACAATGCCTACCAAACAGCATGGAGATACCTCGGACACATTGTAAAATGTGGATACCCATCAGATAGATACGATGAGGATAATAATGACAGTAAAAGTCATGATAGTCGAGAAGGGTACACCATGGGAAATAACTATTGCCAACGTTTTCTGTTGTGGGCAGCCGTAAGTCCACAATGATGGTTTGTTTCATCATATGTCTTCTTGCAATGTAAAAAGTACTCACAATCACATCTCTCTTCTCGCGTATTATAGTATGTTGATCCCAACTACCAAGGTGGAGGTATTGGAGAATATATGGTCTACGATACCGACAACCAAGGATACGATTACAGTGCCTGTCAAACAACTGGAAGTAGTAGATGCGTGGAAATGGATTGTCATGATTCCAATACCGAAACATGGAAGCTTATGGGAGTCTACAAGGAAGCTGTATGGTATGGAGGGGATGCCTTCTTCGAACAGCTCTTCAAGCACGAAGCCTACTGCATCTGGAACGATGACGACATTTATGAATTCATGTCCGATGCACGTGAGCAGTGGACTGCTGGCTGTATCGATACTGGTTACACAGATGAGTGGGGAAATGCTATGTACATTGATTTAAAGCCTGGTTACAACGGAAATATGGCATATTCTTTGTACAAGGACGACATTTGTCAAACAGAATACAATGGAAGCCACCTTGATCTCGATACAGTTGCCACCAGTATTGGCCTCCTGTCGCAAAACTACTTGTACAAATGGAACGCATACATGGAACCCTTCAAGGTCTGTCAGCCATGCAAAGCATACAATCTACAGGCCGGTCGTCGCGAACGTGAACTCTACGAATACGGTAACAATAATTACCAATGGGGCGGCAACTACAACTACAACAACAACAACAACAACAACAACAATTACAACAACAACAACAACAATTACAACAACTACTACAACGATGATAACAAGGGCCATTTCCAATGTGACGACGACGCTGGATACACCAATGTCAACCAATGTATGAAGCTTCGGTCTCACGCTGATCTCGAGATTGCAACGTGGGAGGATTTGGTGATTGGAACCGAACAAGGAGGAATCATGGAGATCAAGATTGGAGAAACTTACTTTGGAACCAAGAAGATGACAACTAGTCAAGCTCAATACATGCAGTCACTCATGAAGCAAAAGGCCCAAGAAATTCAAGATGAAGAAGATGAATACAAGCATATGCTTGAGTCTTTGCCATCCTCCACTGTCGCACTTATCTTTGGATTCCTTCTCATGAGTATGGGAATGGCAGCCTTGGCTGGATCCGTCTACTTTGCTTTAAAAAAGATGGACAAGATCCGCGGTGGTACCATGGGCGAACCTCTCATCCTCAAGAAGTTGGGAATCAGAACGAAAAAGTTGAAATCCTACATCAACTTTAAGAGAAAGGAAAGACAGGAACGAAAGGAAAGTGTTGGAGTCGTCTAAATAATGGGAAGAGAAGGGACTCGCTTCATCTAAAATGCTATATTCATTTTACATGTTTATGCCTGGAAAGGTCTCAAGGGGGTCGAGCTTTTGAGACTCTTGTTGTATCATTAGACGCCATGATATCATATCATTTGAAAACAAATGAATGAGTAAATTACAGTATTTAGAGTACAAACTAAACACTGGCGTATTACAAATCATAATACATGCAAAGAATATCGTACATTGTATGGATAGTATTCGGTGCGGGAAGAGATTAGGGCACACTACTGACTCATTATAGAGCTGCGCCAATTATTAGGAGTACAGAGTAATAGTAGTGTTCGTTCCACGATTCATTCCATGAGCGAGTTCGTTCGTTGGGGTTGGAAGAGTGCTCACAAACGTCTTTTTTCAGTGCTGCTAAGTGAACGGTGGACATCGAGCGCGCCTGTCGGAATGCGCATGGCAAAATATATGCGTTTGCTGCATAATAACAAAACCCGTGCGACACTTCCAACTTCGGCGATTGAACGACGGCGCAAAAACAGAATCTCTATTACGTTCTTTGCAATCTTATCAGAAGCAGCTTACTGCAATATCGTAGTTTGATTTGACCACACATCCAATCATCTATCCAATAGACTCTTGTTCATCAAACTTAAGAACCTCTCAAACAACGACAATATTCTTGAAAATGCAACGCGGAAACCACTTCCTTTCGATTTGTGCCGGCATTTTTGGAGCTGTGCTTTTGGTGCAGCTAGTACGTCATGATGCAGGATCTCGAATTGAAGCACGTCTTCGAGGTCAACAACAACGCGTACTTTACAACAATTACCTATGGCAAAGAGACGATGACGATGATTACTTTAGTAATACCAACAATACTGGATACTTTTCCTACAACCAAAACTACAAAGCGCAAGGAAATGGAAACTATTTGGGAGGAGGTAGCTACGTCAACGGATACAACGGCAGCAGTTATAGCAACAATGATGACGGGAATGATGACGATGGCCAAATCAGTCAAAACGATGATTCGATTAAAAAATCATCATCAGCATCTTCAGGAGCGTTTGGTGGACTGAGTCCAGCGAAATCAGCCTTTCTTGGGATCTTTATCGGTCTGCTTCTGATTTCCGTAATTGCCTGTTGCTTGTATGGTCCAACAATGTGGGCCCTGTTTACGGATTGGCTTTTCAATCGAAAAAATACGCGAGTGGAGCATGACTTTGATAACTTGGCATAGGTCCTTTGCCCACCGCCAGCTTTCACTTCTTTGTTCCTCCTTTGTGTTTTGTACCGTATTCGAGTACACATCATGTTCATGCAATAACCGGCACCTTTCTCAGTGAGAACCAATACGAATTCGCTGCAACTTGCGCGAACGAGCAATATATTATTATATAACATACAGTATTCTTATTTCAACCTATTGGTCACGGTGCAAAATTGGCTGTGGTAGAACACCTTGCCAATGGAAAATTCCATTAGGCAGGGGTACTGCACTGTTATTTGTAGTGGAAAGAGTCGAGATGAATGTTATTTCCATAATATATATGTCCATTGGACTTCGCACTTTCTCGACATCAAAGAATCAATCAATCAATGAATGGCCATCAGCATTTGACAGCTACTCGTACGCCAAACATATACATATATTCTAGATGGCAACGCTTTGATTGAAGGCTCTTCTGTTGACGAATAATCTCACCAAGTCAAAATACAGTATTTCAACATGGTTACTTATAATTGTTATTTCGGTTTGCTCCCTACCAAGACTGTGGCAGCTACTGCTGCCGCACCTATTGTCACTCCTGCCGCCAAGGACTGCAAAACCAGTTTCTGTTTTTCTTGTTCTCTGACCTCTAATTCGGCAGCATCCACCTTGTTTTTCTTTTTCTTCCTTTTCTTGTTGCGTTTTTGAGGCCCCCTTGTGGAATCATCCTCTCCACTTGACTTCTTTTCCTCCTCATCATCATTTTTCGCTGAAGCCACACTCTTGGTTTCCGGCAACTTCGCCTTTCCTCCCCATACTAGTTTGTTCATGGCATTGTCCAAATTCATGTCTTGTCCACGGATCTTTTGTGTCATTTGGGGCGTCTTGTCTTTCGCCTCTTGCATATTGGCCAAATATCTGTTTCGCAGTTTGTCATCAAGGTCTTCTTGGTCTCGTAGATATCTTTCATTGTAGGCGGCTGCAAGGAAAGAAAAATAGTAGTAGTGTATAGAGTTAAAATGGGAAGAATATCAGTTACAGTGATATGTGTCGATTAAACATAGAGAATGCATATGGCAACGGTGCATGAATCGATGCAGGAATGATGAACGAATGAATCAATCGTCAGCAGCCAACATATTCCCAACACGTACCATAAGCGCAAGCTGCTCCCAACGCAATCGAATAGACTGCAATTTGGGGCTGAATTCCAACAGATCTCGGTCGGCTCATGATTCTCTGTATTCCCCAATGCTATATTGGCTGAGGAGAGTAATACGGTAGTATGTCGTTGTTTGTTTTCTCGCTGATGTCACTTTTCTTTTTCTTTCTTTCCCCAAACATCACCACGGATCCCCTGAATAGTCGCGCGCCAGCAGGCCGTCCTAACAGTCATTTTGTCGCAATACATGTGTTCGATTGGATTCGATTTTTCTTCCGGGTTGCTTTTTGGTACGATTCGTGACCGTTTGGGTTCCGCTGTTTTACCAGCTCAACTGATACAACGCAAGAATCAACCATCCTCCAAGATAGGACCACTACCATCTGTGTTTGATTCATTCCTTTGCTTCTCCTTTGTTTTTAAGTCGCGCTACAAGTAGAGTTGCTTATAGAAGACCCGAGACACCAACAAAGATTTAACACGATCGATTGATTCCGGAGAAAAAGCAACAACTTATCTCATTTCTCAATTGCGAAAGATACGCCAGCAAAACAGCAACAACCATGGCCACGTTCACCCCTTATCAAGTCGATTACTCAGCAAAGAATACTTCCAAAACCTTTGGGTTCTCGAAAAAGCGAATCTCCTTCAAGTTTGGCGTCGCCAACAACCAAGCTTTGGACGATGGACTTACTGGAGCCAACTGCCGAGGGAGCGAACACGAAGTCATCTTTATTTGGTCTCTCAACTCGGGAAAGCGTCAAATTCTCGCTGATGGAAAGGACGTTCACTATTCTGAATCTGGGCAAAACGGATGGACTTCCGACCAGGTCTTTCAGCATCATTTCAACATGAGAGTGCCTGGATTCAATCAGCCTGTTAGATGTCATTTGGTCACTCAGCCCTCCAACAAGGATATTCCGTCAATAAAGCCTTTTGATTTGAGGATTAACGGATTGTCCTTCTTTAGCTTTTCCAAAATCTTTCAATTGGGAACTCCTCAAATGGTCAGTCGTCCCATGTCGGGCAAGGGAGGAGGGGGACGTGCTGCTAGTACAAACCCAGAAGACGATCCTTACTGCACTCCTGAAGAACGCAAAGCCATTGCGGCCGCCAAGTTGGCAAGTATGCGAGACTACAGGGAGCAAGAAAACCGAAAGAAGGGGGGAATGGAGCGCGACGAGGGAAATCTCATCAACCTCATGGACGATCCCGCTCCTCCTATGCCTGCTCAATCAGTACCCACTCAAGGGTACTCTGTGGGCTCCTATGGCAGTGCACCACAACAGCAACCGGCACCAGCAGGCTACGCCCAATCCACGTACAGTAATTACTCGTTGGGATCCATGGGTTCCATGGGGGCTCCTGCTCCACAGCCAGCCTATGGACAAACTGCTCCGGCCCCGTATGGTCAACCAGCCCCAGCCCAGTACGGTCAACCAGCACCAGGTCAGTATGGTCAACCAGCACCAGCTCCTTATGGACAACCACCCTATGGGCAACAACCATCACCCTATGGACAACAACCGCCTGCACAACAAGGGTACTACCAACAGCAACAACCACAAGGAATGGTTAGCCCGAGCAATCAAACAGCTGCGAGCTATGGTTCTGCTCCTACCTTTGCCATGCCACCGCAACAGCAAGCTCCTCCACAACAACAGTACCCTCCGCAACAAAACTACGGGCAATTTTAGAGATGCATTGTTTGACTGGCGTTTTGGTGTGGGTACAATGTTGGGATGAAGATGATTATAGTTGTAAGCAAGAAGCACATAAGAAGCAAAATTATGTTCAGACAAGTGTTTTAAAATACAACGATGAATTGATTCAGTCTTTGTTGGTCATTTGTCGCCACACAGGTTGGAGGCTAACAAGCCAACAAAACAACGAAAAAAACTGCCATAAGCTCATCTTCTACTTCGAACTACTGTAGTTTAGCCACTCCCCTGACTTATCTTGTCCATTTTCGCTTGCAAAATGGTTCCGGCCTTGGTCCTAGCTTCTAAACACAGTCCAACACTTTCAAAGTATTGCAGGACTTCTTCTTCATTCGGCCTTCCGTTCTCACTTTGTTCCATCAGCACCGCTTCAAAGTCTCGTAGGGCGTCCATTTCTACCTTCAGTGTTTCCATAATTTGGTCGACATGCTGCTTATGACTTTCCAACAACTCTTGAGCAATTCTCATGTGCTCGGGCAAATGGCTGCTGACTTCATCGGCATGTGGGTTTTGGGTATTACCATTCAATTGACGTTCTTCCATTTTGCCATCCAACAACTCATTCAAAAACTCAGTGTCATTGTCCGGATTTTCGTTCTCGTCCCTAATATTGCTCCGAGAAAAGCGTCGCTGCAGTAGACTAGCACGTCCCGTTTTGCTTCGCATTTTGGCGGTTTCTCGCAAATCATTCACATTGGCAATGACAGGCATATCGTCTACCGTGTCTTCGGATTGAAATGATTCGTCTTGTACAGCGGATTGAGGAGTTGGTGTGGAATTGAAAAGATCGTCATCACTGTCAGGAACAGCAGCAGCTTGAAATGGTGTTGTTGTGGTAAGGCGGACTGGTGGACCCAGACCACCAGCCTTTCCTCTCGGAGCTGGAGGGACGAATTTCGGCGCTTTTGGTGTCCTGACACCAATGGTTTGTGGTATTTTGCTCGAATTGTTTCGCAGCTGAGGACTTCTCGCTTTGCGCATTCCCGAAGCACTGGCTGTAGAACCCAAGTAACTCCGGCTGCCAACCGACCCCACTCGGCTACTTGCAGCACTCGCATCATCTGCAGCACCAGAAGATTCACCCGCTTGGATCTTTTTCAGAGTCTTTCGAACTCTTGCATCTGTCGTAATGCTCCGATTGTCGACTAGTTTGGCGAAAATATCAGGTTGGACATAGTGCATGTTTTCCAATGCTTTCTTGGCATTCAATCGAACCGATTGCGTTGGGTCTCTCATGGCCTTGATCAGCGCTGATCCTACTTGATTGTACACGTCAACAGTGAGATATCCTTCTTCCGTCCATTCTTGCAGTCCAATCCCCAAATACATGGCGCAAGCTTCGCGTACTGTAATAGACTTGTCCGATTTCATCCTATCCAGCCAGGTGGGCATCGCCATTTTGCAAGGTACCACGGTCAAGGCATCCATAGTCATGTTTTGCACGTATGTTCTCATGACGTGATTTGTCTGAGCATGGACGGCCAAGATGGCAGGCATGATATCTTTCAACAGATACCTGCCGTCACCACGACATTTTTCAAATAGTTCAGAGGCCGACTCACAAGCTCTCTTGACGACCGTTGATCTAGGATCCTTTAAAAGTTCGGCCAAAGGATATGCAATGTGTCTCAAGATTGGAGCCGAGTTGTACCATGCTTCTTCCGCAGCATAGTCGCTTCCATCTGGAATGCTGCTAACAAGCTGAGAAAATGCGTCTACGCGATCTTCCCATTCGTCTGAAGGAGTTTTGTCAATAACCTTGCACAGATCTTGAATTGGGCCATCTGGAATATCCTTTTTGGGCAGCTTTCCGTTCGCTAGCATTCTGATTTGATTGACTTGCTCAGCTTTCTGGCTGGTTTGATGGGACTTTGGTATTGATTGGTCTTTCAAAATTTTGTCTTTCTTTTGTCCTTTCAAAGATCTGTTGACTCGTCTAGTCTGCTGTTGTGGCAATTCGTCTGTTTTTATTTATTATCTTTCGAACAACCACAGAGAGATAGAGAGATAGAGAGAGAGAGAGATGTCTTCTTGAACGTGTGCGTTGGCAGCGGAAAGTTGTTGCGTTGAGAGATGACAAGCGGAAGCGATTTGGTTTTTGGTTTTGGAAATTCAATCGCCCACGCCGGCCGACCTTCATTGCCGATTTGAACTGCGCATGGACTGCCAAAAAATGAGGTCACAACGCAAACGAATCTGAACGATGCATAGGTAACATATGCACCCATCCTATTCAACGGCACAAAAATCCACTCATGCACGATTACCTAGTTAGTTGAAAGTGTAGTACATGGATGGTTTCGTTCCAACGGTAGCATCGAAACAACTATTGCGCACGATTTTGACTAGATACACTTGATTTCTATTGTTGGTAGTCTTCGTCTAGATCCACTGCAGTAGTAGGTTTTGAGTGATTGGTTGGTCCTCTGCCTCTCTCTATTTGTCTCCCTCATTCATTGGCCATTACTATTTATATAGACTTTTCCTTGGTAGTATGCACCACCGATCGAATCACATGACCAAGAGCAAAGGCCTGAGAAGACCAGGCTACTGTAAGCCAACTGTGGAGCAGTGTATTGACCGCTGCCAGTGGCAAGTTGGTATAGTATATCAAGATCGGGTACATGGGTAGTAGCGGCGCGTTGAAGATGAATCCAAACATTCCCCACGCTCGAATGTTGAACTTAGCTTTGGGATGGTCCACAAAGTACAGGACGATCATGATGTAAGCGGTCGAGGGAGTTTGCGAAGTTCCGGCAATGAAAATATCACAGGCGGGTCGTTGAAAGGACATTCCACCCAAAGCCGTAAAGACAAAGACGCAAAATCCATAGATGCACCAAACATATTCAGGAACGACCGGAATTTTCTGAAACTTTGCAGAACAGTGCTTTTCAGCTTGGAATTTTCGAACAATTTCCGAACCGCAGCAGCCCATCGAGGTACTGGCCAATGAGACTGTACCCACGCAAAGTGTCCAGAGTAGCTGGAAGGATAGCGAATTCCGAGACTCCACTGTGAGAAAAGTTTGGTGTGCAATGCCACCCGCAATGACCGAAATCATGTACAACAATGACAACGAGGCGACCCGATTGCACAAACGGTCCGTATTCCTCGGTTGGGAAAGCGATAAAGTCGAGAATGAAAAAGCCGCCATGACTGCGGCCAACATGTAATCTGTAACATAGGTCCAAGCTGTATTGTCAAATCTGGAAATGGACGGATCGTAGTTCCAATAAGCAAACTGGTAAGTCTCGCCTGATGCTTCCTCCAATCCTACAAACGGCATCCACAGAGAAAAGCCGAGCATTCCAAAAGATAAAGCCAAAGCACCAAAGGTCGTGGGCCAAAAGTTGAAGGAAGGGATGACAGAGCTCGGCTCGTCAAAACTGCTCGAATCTAGGGTAGACATTCGTTTGGCATTGGACGGAACAGGTGTTGTCTCACTCCATGATTCTCCGTCCGAGCCACTAGAAAGGGTAGAAGAAATAGTCTCATTACTGGTAGAACGAGAGGAAGATGCGGCTGTCGATGTCGATGATGACGAAAGCTTGGTGTCTGATTCCTTGCACATGCTGCTTCTGAAATTTGAAAGATTTCTGATTTGAAAATGATCTAATAAAGGGTATCAACGATATGGTTGGATGACGATCTGTAGGTTGATCTGTGTTGTTGTATTGATGGTTCTCTGTTGTATATTGGCAACCGTTTTCTCTGGTCAAGCAGGGAAATGACAAACTACTTCAGGTGTGTTATACCGGTAGCAAAGTTACCGTTTGTTTTCCGAGACGGGATCAAAGCTTTCACGATCGATGGCGTCGACAATTCACAATTTGTGGATGATCGATTGCGTGTTGGACAGCTCTGTCTGTCGTACGACACGATGTTAAATATGACTCCCAAACTACAGTAGTGGTACGAGTATCCCCCAAAAGAAGATACAAATGGTCCGTTATGTGGCGCTCGTCAGTCCATCAGTCGCGACCATTCGTGAGTATCTTTTCGGTTGTGGTGGTACGAGGCACTGTATCGTACGATGGATGCTTGTTGCTGTCGAATCTTATTGTCGATTGATTGATTGATTGATACTGCATAGTGGGGCATCGATAAAATCATCAAGTTCTCGGCTCTTTCGCATTGCAGCTACCCACCATGTCCTTAGCTGGCGAAAAGAAACCGCTTCTCACCAAAGCGGTTGTAGATAGTCAGGATGATACCACGGTGGAACACTCGCAAGATGTTCCCTCGCTCAAGGACGAAGCCTGGGATATCTTGAGACTTGGTGTCCCCATTTTTATTGCCCGTCTCTCCTGGGTGGGTATGAAAACCACAGATACTGCTCTTTTGGGGCATGTGAGCAGTAAAGCGCTTTCGGCATCTGCCCTGTCAGATCTTTGGACCATGTGTACACAAGTGCTGTTGACCGGACAAGTGTTGGGGGTCTTTATCGGAGGCGCTGTTGGTGCTGGGAATCCCAAGCTCGCTGGAATATATCTGCAGGTCTCGTTGGTGGTATTGGGAAGCATGTCTCTCATTGTCTTTACCGCTTGGAATCTCACCGAACAAGTATGGGTAGCATTTGGAAGCGATCCGGAAGTTGCCGCCATGGCTGGATATTATTCCCGAGTATTGAGTTTTGCCATACCAGGTATTTTGGTCTTTGGTCAAGTGTCACAATTCTTTTCGGCACAGCGCATCATGAATCCCGAAGTCAATAGTGCCAGTTTTGGTTTGCTCATGAATCTAGTGCTGGGTTTGATCTTTGTTCTTGGGTGGCCCATCACAGGTGTAAGTTAGGCGGTTATTGACATGTGTTGCTGGTTGTTGGTTGCTGGTTCTGCCCTGGCAGTGAAGTAGAAGGCAACTACACTCATCTTTGTTCGTTTTCACCAGCCCATGCTCATATTGTTGTTTCTACGACTTTAGTTTGGTGGATACGGCTTTGAAGCTTGCCCCATTGTGACTGCAACAGTGACCTACTTACAATTGGCACTGATCATGATTGTCTACATCAAGATTCAACGGCTACACGAAACCTGTTGGGGCGGATGGAATTGGGCCGAGATCACCAAGGTCCGCATTGTCGCCTTTTGCGAACTGTACATACCGGCCGCTTTGGCGTATGCCAGTGACTTTTGGAGAACCGGTGTGATTGGAGCAGTGGCAGCCAAGTTGGGAGAGCAAGAAGTTGCCGTCTTCAATACTAGTTATCGTATCATGTGGATTGCATTGGTGTTGGTTGGAGCATTATCTGGAGCATCTGCCATTAACATGAGTTTACGATTGGGTGGAATGAACCCCAAGGGAGCCAAACAAGCTGGTTATGTTGGTATCGTGATGGCAACGAGCATGCTATTGATCTTGAGTATTGCTATTCTGTTTGATAGTCGCTTGTTTGGAATGATTTTCACCCAGGACGAGGAGTTTTTGGACATGTTTGAAGAAGCTCGTATCCCCTTTACGCTTACCTTGTTCTGCATGAACTTGGCAGTCGCGTTGGAACGAATCCCATACTCCATGGGACGTACCAGAGAGGTCTTTGCTATGGGGTTTGTTGGAAGCTGGGTTGGTAAGTAACTGTGACTGCTAATTGATGAATGATTCTACAGTAGCATGTGTGGGCTGTCGCTGGGCTGTTCGCTCACTGTCTTGTCCCCTAATCTAATCTATTCTATTCCCTTTGATATCTTATGCTACATCATTATACAGGCCAAGTCCCAGCCGTCTTTTTGTGCACCGCCTACTGGCGTGATGACTTGGTTGGACTTTACACGGGTATGGCTATCGGATACTTTCTGCTAGTAGTTCTGTACGGAGTCATTGTCTATCGAAGGTAAGAAGAACAATGATTGCATTAGTATCTTGTGATGGATACCTACTACGTTGTTGTCCTCTCACTAACAGCTATTCCTTCCCTTTCCGTGTATTAGTGATTGGGCCAAGTATGCAGAACTTGCTCAGCAACGATCCGAATCATCATCATCAACTACTAAGAAGCCAGTACTAGTAGTCTAGACTTTTTCTTTTATATCTTGTTTCTAAAATAGTAACAATAGTTACGAACCAAAAAGTGACTATGATGTTTCCAAATGTTATGGTTACCTAAACCACCTGACGTCATGATGGTTCTGGAGTTCCCACTACCGGTCATTCTACTTTCGTTACGCCTTGACGCTTTGGCCGTTGCTTTTTTTTGCAGTTGCAAAACGAAAACGAATCCTTGATTGCCGATGTCAGATGGGACCAGTTGATTGGATCGATCCGTTGCTGACGCAGATGACACGATCTCCATCAAGCCCCATGCCATCTTGCGGTGAAGAATCGAATCATCTAAGTTCTGGGGTGGCTGGCGTTCCAGAACTGAAGAACTCACCAATCGGAACTCTTCTCTTTCTCCAATGCTGTCCCAGGTCGTTAACTATCTAGGAATTCCGTGTCGAGTGCGACACAGAACCTCAGTTGGGTCAAACCTGCACAGTTCTCGAATGATTCTGGCTGGGAAGCTTGAGATTCAGCTGTCACGGAATTTACACATTCTTTCAATCCGACGCTGTCAAAGGAGCATTGGTCCCTTTCTGAACCTTTGCCTTTGTAGCACGAGCCTGAAAACATTCACACATTAGACAGTGAATAATATAGAGTACAGAATTTCATTATCATCGACCAAAAACAGTCCACAATCATTGCCATTGGCTTCCGATTCTTCGACCAACAGGTGAGTTCCTTTTTCAGTTTTCGACTTTTTCCGCAAACAGAACTTTTCAGTCACGGTCCGGACTCGTGCCGAAACCCTGTCTCCGCAAGTTTCGCCGCTGTCAATGTATGTACAGTATGTTCTTATTCTCATTCTTTCTTGACACAAATCGTGTTCCATAAAACAACAAAACAGACAACTTAGAATGAAAGACTCTTGCTCTTCAGACAGTCCATCAAGTCGCAGTCACAGCATGAAGCGAAGTCGGCCTTTGTCCAAATTCGCACTGGCAACCTTCGCCCTAGTGGCTGCCAACAATGTCGCTCCAACAGAGTGCTTTGGAAGCCATTCTACTGTTGCCTCACCTTCGAGACGAGCAATGCAATCTCAGCATTACTTTACCACTGATGAATACTTTTCAGCGACTTCTTCTACCCGCTTTTACAATCCTCTCTTGACATCCAATCCGGCTGCTTCTCCCAAATCATCATCTTCAACGACAACAACACAGGCTGAGGAAGCTCGTTTGCCCACTTGGCTCGAAATAGAACAAGCTCATTTGGTTCATGATCACATGGAACTATTGAGAGATGCCATGTTGCAATCATTCTTTACAGAGAATGAAATATTGAAGCTCAGTTGCGCCATTCAAGAAGCGAGCAACTTTGATCAGAATAAAATGGCCGGGGCTGCGGAATTCTGTACCATTATGGTGGAAACCATGGAAATGGGGCTGAATGCCCTTGTGGCTGCTGCGTTTCACTACTGTTCTTGCGTCACCGCCAGAGAAAAGCAAGTCTTTTATGGAACCCAAAGTAAGGAGGACCTTAGTCCTTGGGATTTTAGACAACACCACAGCATTGATTCCTTTGGAGAACATGTAGTGCAAATTGAAAAGGATGCTTCTCGTCTGAAGAGATTGGAAATGGTCGCGTCAATGGTCATGAATAACAGTCCCACCAACTCACACAAGGTGACACCCGATTCGGAAAAGGCAAACAATCTACGCAATCTGTTTCTAACAGAAAGCAAGGACTGGCGAGCACTTGCCATTCGAGGAGCTGCCTGCTTGTACAGACTTCGAGGCATTCTCAGATCCTCTGATTCCGCTCATCCTTTGAGCAAAGACAACAACCGTGTCTGCCGGGAAGCTTTGCACATTTATGCGCCCTTGGCTTCGCGATTGGGAATGCACCGTCTCAAGAATGAATTGGAGAATACTGCGTTTCAAATCTTGTATCCAAGGCAATTCGCTACTGTCACCTCGCTGCTCCAACAAACCAGAGACCCTTCGGCTCGTCGAGTTACCTGGAACAGCCGAGCTTCGTGGAAACCAGACATTGAAGAATCAATGGAAAAGATTTTGGAACAAGTTCAAGCGGAAATGACAGAGATTCTCCAAAACGATGCCGAATTCAGCGAGGCAGTTCAAGACTACACCGTTACAGCTCGTGTCAAAGAGGCTTACTCTACTTGGAAAAAGATGCTTCGCAACAAGTGCGATCACATTCTTCAAGTTCCAGATGCCATTGCTTTTCGTATTGTTCTCAATGCCAAGAAGCATTACGAGGATGAACCAGATGAAATGATTCGAGCTCGCGAACGTGCTCTTTGCTACTATGCTCAAGAGTTGTGCTTGCAACGATGGGCTCCTGCAGAGGAAGACGCCCGTTACAAGGATTACATTGCCTCGCCCAAGGCCAATGGATACCAAAGCTTGCATTATACTGCCAATACCAGCTGGCAAGGACAAGTATGGAGCATGGAAATTCAAGTTCGATCGGGAGAAATGCACAATGTTGCCGAGTTTGGAGTTGCTTCTCATTGGGACTACAAGGTCAGAGGCAAGGAAACTACTTCTACCAACATGTCTCGGTCTGCGGAAGGTCACTCTTCTCTCACTATCAACGAACACTTGGGACGCGTAGTTATTCAGCAGACATCAGATGCCTATTTGCGATCCCTTCAAGAGTACCACTGGAAAACTCATGGAAGCACTTACGGTGCGGAACCTACCACCACCCTTGACGAAGAGCACACTGAGGATACCGAGTATTTCCACAGCAACGAGGAGAGCCATATTCGTGCCGAACGCATTCGGGCTCGTACTCAACGCTTGGCTCCTTACATTGAAGCTTTCACCACGGCTCAATCCGACTTGGCAAGAGAAAATGTCTATGTCTTTCTTTCTCAAGATGGTGACGAACAAGAAGGTGCCGTTTTGGCTTTGCCTGCCGGAGCCGTAATCTTGGATGTCCTGAGACAAGTCGAACTTCAATTTCTCCCGGAAGACTGTGTCTTTCACAATGGATCTCCAGCCTCTATCACTACTAGATTGAGTAATGGAGACGTTTTGAGCATTCCGTCCATGATGACCACCTCCTTGATGTGAGAAGATTTTTTTTATGAAAGCACTCCTACCTACAGCTTTCTTGGGTGGTAATATTGTATTTTTTGTAGAGGTACCAACAACAACAATATAAAACTAATATAACAATAATAATAATAATATGAAAATGAATACAGTAACTATCTACATCAATAGCCATTGTTGTTGTGACTCTAGCTGAAGCAATCGGCAAGGGACAACAAATCAGGAGCGGCCTGTAACTGGACCAAGTCGCGCCGAGTCAGCTTTTCGAGGATGTCGTTCGGACAGAATGATGGGAATAACATAGTCTTTAATGTTTGTTCCACTTTGGCTGACTGGCGCTTGTTTGTTCTCAAAATTACTGGGCGTGCGTGCCCTTTTTGATCTGCTTCCGAACCGTTGAGCCTTCGTCCATTTGGACGAAATGGACGAAATGGACGAAGAGCTCGCAACCTGGATGCTGCAACTTGAAATCGGGGGCGGCAAAAAATTGCACGCAAGCTGGTCAAACAATTAATGTCTGTGTCACATAACGACAAAAAGGGGTAACAAAATACCGGTACCTCTATTAAAATAGGTACCGGTACGTGTACAGGCTCAAAGCAAAATAATCAGTTATATATGGCATGTCCACAGCATGCCGAAGTTGCCAGAGATGTCTTTGGCGGGCCAAACAATAAAGGAGTTAGATCGAGAGATCCACTAGTCGTTGATTGAGTGCAGCTACAGTATCTTTGGAACATGATCCAGCCTCACACGCACGAATTGGACGACTGGATGCAGGATTCATCCGATCAAGAGGTTTTAAAATAATATTGGCTAGTTTTTTAATTATAGAAGTTTCGTCGGTCCGACGAAGTTCGTCCATTGGACGAAGGTGTCCGACGAAGTTCGTCCATTTGGACGAAGCCTCCACGAATGGAAATGAATGTTTCGGCAGGCTCGTTTTCAACGAAGCCCAAGCTTTGCATTGCGCAGAGTTTGTCATCGGCATGTCATCTCTGTCATCTCCGCTAGACAACCTCCACGACATCTCTGAGGACATTGCCAGCAAGCCTGCCATTTCAGGCCGCTCCAGTGCTCGTTCAAGTTCCACAATAGGATGGATCTATTTGCAGTCGGGCGAATCGTCCAGAGAACCGACATCGTTCGGATAATTGTGCACAGACCTGATGAGAATGAATGAATCTCCTACTGACTGACAGCGCAGAATCTGGTCACTCGGCCAAAAGGCAATCCTTAAAGGATGATGATATCTGTCTGTCCTCAATCTACCTCAACACTCCCTCTCGTGCGAACATCACCGCGTTATGGAGCACGCATATTAGATTTAGATTAGGCAAGTGTGAGCGGACGAAGACCAGACATCCCTTTCCCCCAAACTGTTTCGAATTAGTTGGAGTGGGATCCCTCCCCCAGACCAAGTGGAGGTCTTGGCACGAGCAATCCGATTGCGCAGAAGAATGTCGCACTGAGTCCGAGACTCGAAGTGGCGACCGCATGGTTGGGCTCATAACCTGACAGCGCAGAATCTGGTCACTCGGCCAAAAGGCAATCCTTAAAGGATGATGATATCTGTCTGTCCTCAATCTACCTCAACACTGACACTACCTCTACGCCATGCTTCATCCACAATCGAATGACCACCCAGCACTTTCGTTACCGTGGGAAATGATTCTTGGATTCTGTACTTTTGATGAAATCTTGACTGTTCGTTCTGTTTCCCGTGGTCTGCATGCTGTTATCGCCAATGCAATCTCGTCAGAATTCTGTTTGAACTTTTTGAAACGCTATATGAAGTGGAAAAATATGTACTACATTCCTCACCTTGAAGAATGGAAGACGGCTGCTACACAGGACAGCGTGGAAAGTATTTTTTCTATGGACTCGAGTCTCTATTTGGATACACTTCTTCAAGTCTTGCGAGTCATCAAGTATCTTCCAGTTTCTATGGCAGTTGCCTTTGACGCGAAACATGGACGGCACTGTCTTCCCTTGCAATGGAACCCTAGCAAGCAGAGCTCTGAATTCATGACATTTTCGTCTTCTGGTAGAAATAGTCTACAGTTCAAAACAGAGCCAAGACTTCGACCCTTGAATCATTCAACAAACACGACTTCCACATCGAATGCGTCTAACAACAATATTTACGGTCATCTCGAGTTGCACAATGAGCGTGGTCAACCACTTGACTTACAGACGTATTTAAATGCTTCTGCGCCCAATATGCCAGAAAATTTAATCTGTCCCATCTGCAAGAACAGGACACTAGTACTGAGCGAATTCTCGTATGTGTGTGAGCCCGGAAGCGAGGACGAGCGGCCAAGTCATGTACAGTTGTCCTGGACCCCGAGGAAAGATGGGAACGATAGTTGCAACAATGAAGCAGGAACTACTGAGGAAAAGAGACAAGTCAAAGAAGGTTGTCTACATTCATTTCCTCCCATGGAGGACGACATGGCTATCCCGACACGAAGCCGTCCCCTATCACTCAAACGAGACTGCAAATTTACGATTAGTATTCACTGTACTTGTAGACAGTTTGGAGTCTTGTCGCCCGCAGGTGTCTGTTGGAATCAGTCCTTTTGTTGTGCCGAACGTGGCAGAGCCATTGGAGACAAAACCATTGGTGGAGTGCTGGTCCGTCAAAAATGCAGTTCTAACGATTGCAACCGGCCTGTATCATGTCCTCAATGTACACACAACCGTACACATGAGGGCTACATGGACGAAAGTGGAGAGTCCCTTCCGGTTATTCGGGGATCGCATTGTGATGTGTGCAAGCTGACCTTCTGTGACGAGGATGCCTGGTTATCCAGCATTAGTCATCATTGGTGAATCTACATGGCATCGAAGCGAGCACCCACGAAGAAGAGTCCATTTGCAGGGGCTGTATTTCCAATCAAACGACGGTCTTCCTTCAATATTTCGTCTAGCAGTACATCGTCGCTAGGATCATCTCCTGCCAGAGTGATCCGAACTGCTGCCTCTACAAGCAAACGAACCATGCGGCGAAGGAATCGATTCCCAACTAATTCAATGCAAACTGCTGAAGATTCATCATCAGTAGAGACTAAGCATGCTCTTGCATGATGAAGCGTGCAGAGTGATGTTTCAGTTTTCAGCCTCCCGTAGGACAATCCGATGTAGTCCAGTTCCTTTCCTTCCAGAGCCTGCAGTATTTGGTTTAGAATGCCGAGCATTTCGCTGTTGAAACCTTCCAATGGAGTACAATCAATCAAATAGACATATGCACGACATGTTGCCGTAAATGTTGGATGGAAACTTCTTGTAACTTCGACAACTTGTTGGACTCTAGCACCTGCTGAAGGAAGCTTTTGCAAATGCTCTGCGATATCTCCAGCATCTAGATCTAGAGCTGTTCGGAATCGACAGACTTGAGCAATAGCTGACACTCCAGCATCCGTCCGTCCACATACACGAATGCTCTTTTTTCGTTCTGCGAGAGGCTGCAGCCAATCCTCCAGAACTCCCTGTACTGATGGTAGCTCATTGTCACGCTGAATCTGCCAGCCACAGAACTGATTCCCTTTGTAGCTCACGCGAATCAAGAAGTGTTTGAGCTTCTCCTTTCGCTCTCCAAAATCAATGATGGGCTTTTCCCAGATGCCATCATCTTTAGTACCGTAAAGTGGTAAGAATAAATCCTCGAATCCTGAACTTTCCGTGGTTGAATGGTCCGAAATTTTTTTCAAGAAAGGAGAGTTGGAGGGAAAATCAGAGGCAAGAACCCTATCGATCAGTCTTTCAGCATGATCAAAGGGTTCTTGTTCCCAAAGTTCACGACTTTTTTGCTCGGCGAGCGTTTCTACATACGGAACAGATCTTCCACGGAAATACTGTCTACCGCATAACTGAGTTTCCTTTTGCCGCTCGGCGCAACCGATTGTCGGAATCCATCCATGGCTGGAGCTAAAAAATTGAAGAAAGCTCAGGAAGTATACCGGTAGGGTGATGAAGATAGGCTTGTTGTTCATCGCACCTTTTGTTTTTAACCAATTTTCAATTTTGTAGGTTTCAACGATTACCGCGCGTATTACCATCGCGCATTTCAACATTGGTCAAATGAATCAGCTACGACAAGTCTTCTTTTTCGCCCTTTCAACCCAGTGTATGTTCGAGTCAATGCACATGATGGCGATGCCCAGGGGAAATGATGTAATCTATGAACGATGGGGTGATAAGCGAAAAGATAGATAGCTATATATGTTTATGTAATGTAGTTCTGTGATCTGATTCGATTGCATTTTACAAGTCCCTTTGATTCGTGATAAATGTTCTACAACAATCTCTTACCATGCACTTTTCCGCCCTAGTTGAAGGCTATAAAATGCTGATTACTATTAACGAAACCACCCAGCAACATTTTCTAGAGCGTTCTCTACACCCTTTTCCAAATCTGATAGCTCCAAGTTATCATACGCAGCTCCACATTCTTCTGTTGTCGGTCTTGTATCTTGGGTCAAGATGGGCTTTGGTTGGCCGACCTTTGGTTTTCTCGCCAATGTCCATGGACCAGGATAAGCTTGATACAGTAGACAATCTGGTGCGGATTCTTGGGGAGCTGCTGTCAACGCGAAGACGCTCTTGAAATCACCTTGGAACAGCTTGGCAGCTTCGTCGGTGCCAAAGTTTGAAATCTTAGATAGCCTTGCGTTGA
Source organism: Cylindrotheca closterium (assembly GCA_933822405.4). Taxonomy (NCBI): domain Eukaryota; phylum Bacillariophyta; class Bacillariophyceae; order Bacillariales; family Bacillariaceae; genus Cylindrotheca; species Cylindrotheca closterium. The sequence continues at coordinate 6,923 of CAKOGP040002491.1, read as the reverse complement.
GTAGAATCACACAGGTTCCCATGCCAGCATCGCTACAAATTTTTTCGATAGTAGGCAGCTCTTTGGGCCCGGGACTGACGAAAAGGGCAACTTGAGTACCGTCTGGCAACTCAAAAGGCCCTCCAGAGTCTGGTGAATCTTCAACTTCTGCTGCAAGCTTGGCTGCAAATCCTCTAGCTTTGCTTTTATTCTTTTTCTTTGCAGCTCCCGAAGCTTTTCGTTTGTTCATTGCCATGATACGAGAAGAGGCTGTAGGATCTCCCTTCCATTTCTTCTTGGCTGCATCTGCCAATGATTGTTCGCTAAATGCGACCACAATATTATCTCCACCGACAGGTTGGAACATGTCAACAAACAACCGAGCCAATTCTCGATCCGATTGATCCAGTACAGTTTGAGTAGGAGCTCCCTCGTTAGTCCTTCCTTTGACCTTTGGAATCTTTTCAACACCAAATTTAGTTCCAACAGGGAATTCAATGTCCATTCTCGACAGTTGATCCTTGAGCGCTTCTTGTGTAGCAGCTCGGCATCTTGATACAGCCTCCTTGACATCTTTTGGCAAACTGACATCCGTTTGGACCATCCTCCTGGATATTATCGATTTCCTTTGCTTTGATGCAGTGGAAGAAGAGAATCCATAGCTTATTGTTTGCTGTAGCGTGAATGATATCAAAAGAATGCATAGAGTAGGAAGATTCATTTTGCTGCAAAAATGTTGGTGATTGTCGTTGTATTCCTGAATTTATGTTGCTGAATCTTGGCCTTTTGGGACGTCGTTGGCAACTTAACAGTGGTATTTATCGTCGGTCGCTTGAAGCGTTTTGACAAAGTTGATGTTGATGTGTTGATCTTGGATATGTTGGATGTTGATGTTTATTATTCGGCTTCATTTTTCTTCCAGGTGGCGCCGGTTGTCGCACTGACGTTGTAAAAAGGGGGTACATCCAACTCAATTAGGGCACAATGAGGGGACATCAACGACGGACAGCCTCTCGTTTCTTGTGTTGGTGTTGCTGATGGCCAACACCAAGAGTGTTGTACTTTTGCAGTCATACACAGGAAGCTTGCCAGGGATTCACCAGCACTCCCATCTCGCTACAACCAACTACAACCTTAACACTACAGAACGTAGACCACTGCCGAACGAGAGGCCTTGAAGACGAAGAAGAAATCGACCATAGCCTCATATATTCAAAAATGTTCAGTCAACGATTCTCGACACTTTCACGTTCCATCATTGCGGGCAAGAAGTTCGTGGTTCCCTCTACTTCGACAAGCGTTTCCAGTTACCTCTCCCATAATCACCGGTGTTTTTCTTCAGCTCCAAACCCGCTGGATGCATTCCGAGACTCGGTCGATCGACAAACACGGGCTAGCGAACCAGTAGGACGACCTTGGTCAGTGAAGGAGCTCCGTCGCAAGTCTTACGACGATCTGCACAAGCTTTGGTATGTACTATACCTGGAACGAAACATGCTATTGACGGAGCAGCAGCTGTCAAGAACTCGACAACTTATATTCCCACAACCGCAGCGAATGAAGAAGGTTCAGAAGAGTATGGCTGCCATCAAGCAAGTGCTTGGGGAACGAAAGCGTTCAAAGATTGCTAGCTTTCAAGAATCTAGAATGGCGGAGGAAATGGCTGCAAATGCAGAAGAGGCCAATGAAGTTATGGAGTAAGGCCGCGTCTTTGAAATCTCAACAAAGATAGTACTTCTTTCGTCTCTAGTATCTTTATGATTCCATAGAATTTCTACATAGGTCCTATAAAAGTGAAACTTGAAATGCATAGTTACAATGCTATTATAGATACAAGCACTGTGAACTGGGACGGCCGGGAAAATCAATATTTACTCCCAAGAATTGTATGCTAAATTTCTATTTCCTGGTCCGGGTGGTGTCGGCTCATGTAATCAAACGAATCATCAGAATGCATCTAAATAAGTACTACGTTGACGTCATCATCGCATCATCAAAAAATCGAGCAGCTTTTTGCCTCGCGACGTCACAAAATGAAAGAACCAACAGAACTTGTAACAGCAAGGAATGAACCGAAATGACAGTTGCAGCCTTTTTCAGCGACCTACTGGGTCGATTCAAGCTAAGATACCTGTAAAGTGCTTCAATTGGCGGAAACGAAAAGTAGAGCATTCTCCTCAAGCTTCTCTCCATAGTTGTCTCGATGTGAAATTCAGTGAAAAGATAGATACGCGGAAGGGCTTTCGAATTATGGTAGAGGAGATCAATGTGTCTCAGCATACCTTGGCTGAAAAGACGTGCTCTGTCATTAGCAACGTACTTTTTCCGGATGAATGCCAGCGTCTCATTTCTGTGGCTGAGATGACGGGGTTCCTTCCAGCGTTGCTTGATACAGGAAACGGGGAAGTGCTTATGCAAAAAAATCGAAATCTTGATCAATGTACAATTATTGACAAGGCTTTTTCCGATGCTATATTTCAAAGGATTTCTGATGTGCTCCCAAGAACAATTAGAACACCAGATGGGTCGCTTTGGAAGCCTCTATCTTTGAGTGAGCGCATGCGAGTCCTGAGGTACGGGCCTGGTCACTTTATATCTTCTCATAGGGATGGTGCATACTGTAGAAATGACAGCGAGCGCACCTTTCTAACGGTCATCATTTATCTAAATGATGGGAAGGATGATTTCATTGGGGGCTCTACCAACTTTTTGAGTCGCAATTCTCCATGTTCAGAGAGTAAAACTTTCATCACAAGCAAAGTGATTCCTCAACGTGGTGCTATCCTAGTCTTTGATCAAAACCTGCTTCACGAGGGTGCAAAGCTACTAGTTGGTCATAAATATGCAATTCGAACAGAGGTCATGTACAGAAGAGACCAGCCAATATCGAGATAGATCTCGGCGTCTCAGTGCACCAAACCCGATGAAAACTTGATCATAGTCACAAACCTAGAAATCCAGCAAGTGTATGATCCATACTGCAGTTGTAGAATTCTTTTTCTTTTCGCATGCCTCGTCCTTGCTTCGAAATAAAACGAAGACGTGGAACCATAATCGAGAGACAAATACAATTTAGCATAGAAGCCGAGACTTTTGTGAATTCCTAAATTTTGATTACATTATAAATTGCTTTCTATGCAATTACTCTATAGGGCATGGGTATACAAAAACTCAGCCCAGAGTCTTTCTCAAGAACCGCCTATTTCGGCGGCGTCCATCATGAGCAGTGAAGGAAATCTTCGCTCCTCTTTTCCTAGTTGGAGACACGACTGGAAAAAGTGTGGAACCCGATGGTGGAAGTGCAGTTGGACCACTTGGGACAGACCCTGACGTGCCTACAGTAGCGACAGGCCCATAACTGTAACATTCCCATGTGGTTGGTCCCGAAGTCGCGCTGACAGGGCCGGAGCCAGAGTAACCATCGTTACACCCACTGTTGAATACCGAAGCATCACAACTTGTAATAACAGCTGAGTCATTATTGAAATAGCAATGGCATCGCTTGTTGCTACCTTTGTAACCAGATCCCACTAGATCAGTATCATCAACTTCAAGACACTTATCTTGGCAATCTGTAGCGCTATTCATGGGCTCGACGACTGCTCGGTCATAAAGAATGCTATCAGTGACAGAGCACCAACCATTGCCAAAGAAAGAAAACTCTTTTTGTACTGTCGGAACCATGGATGGACGAGAGGTAGGCGCTGGTGTTGGCACACGACTTGGTGTTGCAGATGGGCGGCTGGTTGGGTCTGTTGTTGGATTTGGTGATGGCAACTCAATGTTGCTTGGCAATCTGCTTGGCCTCAATGATGGTGCACCTGTGGGGCTAGAAGTGGTTGGTGCAAGCGATGGCCAGGCGGTTGGATTGCGGGTCGGCGATCGAGATGGACTATCCGTCACTGGAAGCTCATAGCTGTAACACTCCCATGTAGTCGGTCCGGAAGTCGCGCTCACATGGCCAGAACCAGAGTAGCCATCGCTACACCCACCGTTGAATACCGATGCATTACAAGTTGCAATAACAGTAGAGTCATCATTGTAGTAGCAATGGCATCGTTTGTTGTTAGCTTTGTAGCCAGATCCCACTAGATCCGTATCATCAACTTCTAGACACTTGTTCTGGCAATCTGATGCATTGTCCACTGGCTCGACAACAGCTCGGTCATAGAGAATACTGTCATTGACAGAGCACCAACCATTGCCTAAGAAAGAGAAAACTTTTGATATGGTCGGGGATGCGGTTGGATCGGCGGATATGGTTAGACTCGTAGGACTGGAAGTTGGCATGGATGTAGGTCCAGATGTTGGTCCGCTGGTTGGTCCAGAAGTGGGGTCACTTGTAGGTCCACTTGTAGGTCCCGATGTTGGTCCTGAAGTCGGTCCAGTAGTTGGACCGGACGTTGGACCAGGTGTTGGCCCTGAAGTTGGACCGGAAGTTGGCATTGACGTAGGTCCAGATGTTGGTGCAGATGTAGTTGGGCCAGAAGTTGGTGGCGTTGTTGGTCCCGATGTGGGTCCGGAGGTTGGCAGTGATGTTGGTCCAGAAGTTGGAGCAGATGTTGGTCCAGCAGTGGGCCCTGATGTTGGTCTGCTTGTTGGTCTGCTTGTTGGTCCTGACGTAGGCCGATTAGTTGGACCACCAGTTGGTTCACTTGTAGGCCCACTTGTCGGTCCACTTGTAGGTCCACTTGTAGGTTCACTTGTAGGTCCACTTGTAGGTCCCGATGTTGATCCAGATGTTGGTTCACTTGTCGGGCCTGATGTTGGGCTAGTTGTAGGTCCAGAAGTTGGCTCTAATGTAGGCCTGTTGGTTGGACTGCTAGTGGGTCGGCTCGTGGGCCCTGATGTGGGCGCATTTGTAGGTCCACTGGTGGGGGTTGAGGTAGGTCTAGAAGTAGGTCCACTTGTTGGAAGAGAGGTAGGACCAGATGTCAGTCCAGATGTTGGCTCTGACGTTGGTCCAGATGTGGGCCCATTAGTTGGTGCTGATGTAGGCCCCGACGTTGGTACTAATGTTGGATCAGAAGTAGGGCCATTGGTTGGACCAGACGTAGGTCCACTTGTTGGACCACTGGTGGGGGTAGAGGAAGGTCCGTTGGTGGGGCCAGCAGTTGGGCCACTAGTTGGTCCAGTCGTAGGTCCACCCGTTGGTCCGCTGGTAGGATCAGAAGTGGGCGCCGAGGTAGGACCAGATGTTGGACCACTGGTTGGTCCGGACGTAGGTCCGCTGGTGGGGGCCGCAGTTGGGCCACTTGTAGGTCCCGATGTAGGCCCACTACTTGGTCTAGTCGTAGGTCCAGATGTAGGCCCAGGTGTAGGTCCACTAGTTGGTACGCTGGTTGGACCATATGTAGGTCCAGATGTAGGTCCAGATGTAGGTCCAGATGTAGGTCCAGATGTTGGTCTAAATGTAGGCCCGGATGTGGGTTCGGAGGTTGGTCCAGATGTAGGTCCGCTCGTTGGTCCGCTTGTAGGACCAGGAGTTGGGCTCGAAGTGGGTCCAGATGTCGGTCCACTTGTTGGTCCCGAGGTAGGCCCGGAAGTAGGGCCAGATGTAGGTCCGCTTGTTGGATCAGATGTTGGTCCGCTACTTGGGCCCGAGGTAGGTCCGGATGTTGGTCCACTTGTTGGGTCGGATGTAGGTCCAGAGGTTGGTCCGCTGGTAGGTCCAGATGTGGGCCCACTGGTAGGGCCTGAAGTTGGGCTCGAAGTAGGCCTTGATGTCGGTCCACTTGTTGGTCCGGGAGTAGGTCCAGACGTCGGTACGCTGGATGGTTCACTTGTTGGACCGGATGTTGGCCCACTAGTTGGTCTGCTTGTTGGACCAGATGTGGGTCCACTGGTAGGTCCAGATGTAGGTCCGCTGGATGGTTCACTTGTTGGACCGGATGTTGGCCCACTAGTTGGCCCACTAGTTGGTTCGCTTGTTGGACCAGATGTGGGTCGACTGCTAGGTCCACTAGTTGGCCCGCTGGTAGGTCCGCTGGTTGGGCCACTAGTAGGTCCGGATGTAGGTCTAGATGTTGGTCCACTAGTAGGTTCAGATGTGGGTCCATTCGTCGGACCGGATGTTGGTCCGCTTGTTGGCCGAGAGGTAGGCCTGGAAGTAGGTCCAGAGGTAGGCCCGCTGGTTGGGCCACTTGTAGGTCCGGATGTAGGTCGAGATGTTGGTCCGTTAGTTGGCCCGTTAGTAGGTCCGCTGGTTGGGCCACTTGTAGGTCCCGATGTGGGTCCACTAGTTGGACCGGATGTTGGTACGCTAGTTGGCACAGAAGTTGGTCCAGATGAAGGTCCGATGGTTGGGCTACTTGTCGGAATGGATGTTGGTCCGCTAGTTGGACCTGATGTGGGTCCACTAGTTGGTCCCCTTGTTGGAACGGATGTAGGTCCAAATGTGGGCCCACTGGTAGGGCCTAAACTTGGGCTCGAAGTCGGTCCGGATGTCGGTCCACTGGTTGGGTCACTTGTAGGTGCGCTCGTTGGTCCTGATGTTGGTGCAGAAGTCGGTCCAGAAGTAGGTCCGCTAGTTGGACTAGATGTAGGTCCAGAAGTAGGGCCGCTTGTTGGTCCAGCGGTGGGACCAACGGTAGGACCTGAAGTCGGTCCGGAAGTCGGTCCACTGGTTGGGCCACTTGTAGGCGCGCTCGTTGGTCCTGATGTTGGTGCAGAAGTCGGTCCGGAAGTAGGTCCGCTAGTTGGACTAGATGTAGGTCCAGAAGTAGGGCCGCTTGTTGGTCCAGCGGTGGGACCAATGGTAGGACCTGAAGTCGGTCCGGAAGTCGGTCCACTGGTTGGGTCACTTGTAGGCGCGCTTGTTGGTCCTGATGTTGGTGCAGAAGTCGGTCCGGAAGTAGGTCCGCTAGTTGGACTAGATGTAGGTCCAGAAGTAGGGCCGCTTGTTGGTCCAGCGGTGGGACCAATGGTAGGACCTGAAGTCGGTC
>CAKOGP040002480.1:0-110009 GCA_933822405.4 Cylindrotheca closterium | reverse complement strand
TGACGTATACTCGCACACAAGTTCGATAAACTGATCGGACTTGGTGTTGCTGAGCAATGCTATTGTGACGGTCGTTCGACCGTCGTCAGTATGATGAAAGGAATCCAATGATTCGTTCTCGAGCTTTAGAATACGCATTTCAATAGATTACGTTGATAATACAGTATATGTACTTGTATGTATAAAAGCCATTCAACATACAGGAGCAGCAACCAAAGGAATGTCTTCTTATCACTATTATGGAAACGATGAAGGAGAAACGATTCCAGGTGACGTGGAAGAATTAGTCGTTCATCCTGCCGTGCGAGAGATTCCATACAAAGCTTGTCACTGCTTCGAACAGCTGACACACGTCAAATTCAATAAGGGAGGGTCCTCTGTCAGAGCAATCGGAAAGGATGCCTTTCATGGATGCGTGAGCTTGTTGGACATTGAAATTCCTCCATCTGTGACGATCATTGGAGATTGGGCCTTTGCGGGTTGTCGGTCATTGTCCAAAGTTCGTTTTGCGGAAGATAATAATGGCTCATCATTATTATTATTCTCATTGACTACCATTGGAGAGATGGCGTTTGCCAGCTGTTCCTCATTAATCGAAATCAACATTCCCTCAAGCGTGGAGACCATTCGATCAGACGCCTTCCATTCCTGCACACTCTTGGAAAGAGTATTCTTTCAGGAGGGACTGAAAGAAATTGAAAAAGGTGCATTTACTGCGTGTGTCCAACTGGAAAAAGTGGATATTCCGAACTCTCTTGAAACCTTGGGCGGCTATGCCTTCTATAAATGCAGCTCATTGCAGGAAGTGAACTTTGGGGAAGCGAACTTGAGGGTGATTGAATACAGCGCTTTTGAGAGATGTGTCAAATTGCAAACGATCCGTATTCCTTCCACTGTGGAACGCCTGGAACCAATGACATTCAAGGACTGCGATTCTTTGCGGGTTATGCACTTTCAGAATGGTCTCAAATGTCTGGAAGATCAAGCCTTTTACTCGTGTAAGAATCTACAAGCAGTTGCACTGCCGGACTCGGTAGAAGAGATTTATATGCGGGCATTTGAAGAATGTCCCAAGTTGGTGTCTGTGGAATTGGGGGATCATCCTAGAACTGTAACGATACATGACGAGGCCTTTTCGGGATGTGAATCTTTAGCCAACATTTGTCTTCCCCCGCCCTACGCATCATCACCAGCAGCCACGACAGCGACAGCGACAATGACAACAAGTACACGTACCACAGGAGCTATTATTAGCGACAGCTTTCTAGGCTGCACAGCGCTGGAGAATCAATACGGCGAAACCTTCACCCGACTTGCCCTGATGAAACGATTCGAGCACTTTCCGATACACAAGAAATGCTACCATGCCTCTGTTACAGCAACAGACGACCTTGCCAAAGAGATTCTTAGAATTGACTCGTCCATCCAATCATCGTCGCAAGAAGGCGGCACTAACATTACCCATGCTCATCGATTGATAGATGATTTTGGTATGACGCCCTTTCACATTTTGTTATCAGCTGCAAATTGCAGACTTGACCTTTTGCAAGTCCTGTTGGATGCGTATCCACCGAGTATCCTTGGATGGGAAGACGTGAACGGAAAGACTGCCATCGAATACTATTGTCAACAAAGCTATCATAGGTCGGAAGATTCACGAAATATGCTTCGGATGGCTCTTCATCGATGGCTGGTAGACTCCATATCGAGTTGGAAAGGATTGGAAGCATGGAAATTGGACATGTCGAATAGGGTGAATGGTATTGTTGCCGAGGAGGAAGTGACACAAAGACAATATTTGCTTCAAGGAGCATCGGTGGCTCTGTCGCTCTATGAGCGAATGGAAGCTACAAGTTTGCTAGAGTTGTCTTTGTGGAAAATGGAGTTGAACTTGTCTGCATATGGAACGGCAATCGACAAAAATAACAGAGAAGCATATCGGATTCGAAGTGGTGCTTCGGTTATCATCCCAAATGCAGTTGCATTTCTTTATGAAACCAATCTGGCATAGACGATAACCTATTTTTATAGATAATACTGTACGTTCTTCATTGAAAGCAAGGAGTATCTGGGACCTGCTAACCCAGTGTAGGAAGTGTAATATGGTTCTAATATATAGGTAAAGTCAGGATTCATTATAGACGGAGTCAGTCGAACATTGCGCGTTTCCATCTGTCCATACCCATTACGATAGTGATGCAATCTTCAAACTATAAACATACTCTGCTGCCTTGTAGCTACTCTAATACTACGTTGCTAAAATACAGATTAGCTATTATAGACAATATCCATCGAAAACCAAAACAGTTTGAAAACGGTGAAAAAACGACAACGAGTGATCAGAAACGATTGACAACTCGGTTTCGCTGCTAGGCATTCTTCTTGCCCATCTTTAACATCGTCTCTGATAAAGCATCTGGAGTCAAGTCCGTTCGAGTGATGGTACCGACGGCTTGGTTGTACTTATTCACAACTGGAAGGAAGCGAAGTCCCAAACTTCGAAACAACTCATATGTTCTCTGAATAAGGAATTTAGAGGATGAATCAGACTCGAGTCACAAAACAAAACATTGACAATATAGTCAAACTTACAGTTACTGACGATGCCTCTTGCGTTGTCAATGCAGCTACGTTGGTGTACGGTCTCAGATCCACAAACTTTTCTCTATCGGAGTAGTCAATTCTCAGATCTGACACCTTTGGATACTTGGGATAGGCCTTCTCGACTACATGCCACTGCACCAAGGGATAGAATTTGGCACCATTGACCTGCAGATAGTTACAATTGATATTGTCATGATTGTTTCCTTCAGGAGTCGACGGTCGACCAAAGGCACGCTGTTGCAACAAGATGCAAAGCGCATTGCGACCTATTGTACCAGATAGAGTGTCATTGTCATCCGTATCCACCACAGGAAAGTTGGAGTATTCACAGGACTTGAGAATATCATAGATAACTCCAACCTTCTCGACCGGACGGACAAATACGACATTGGCGCTCATTACATCTCCAGTAACCAGTCTGAAACTCATTTTGTTAGGGAAGCCGCACTTTCAATTGTTGACAATGCACTGTCCTTAAAATACTAATAACTTGACTTACCCATGGTGTCTTGTAATGGATCGGAGCTCCGCTTCTAGAAACTGAATGCCTTTGAGATGAATGTGAATATGATATAGATCTTCGTTGAAGAACGACCCAGTGATCCGAGCTGTCATGAGCGTCAACATGAGCGGCAGGACAAATTGTTCATTTCCAGTACACTCCAAGATGATGACTGTCAAGCTAATGGTCATTCTTGCCATTCCCCCCAAGACTGCTGCGGCCCCAATCAATGCATAAGTGTTACTGTAGGCGAGGTTTGGATAGAGATTGTGAGCCAGGTTTCCAAAGAGGCGACCAAATGCGGCACCTGACAGTAGACTAGGAACAAAGAGGCCAGAGGGCACGGCTACACCGTAGACAATCACTGCCAAAGAAATGTAGCATGTAAAAAAGAGAATCAAAGCCGCTGTACTGAAAGCATGCTGATGAAGATGAAACAGCTGTCGAATCGCGTCTCCTGGATCTATCCAATTGATGATTCAGACAAACAAATGAAACAGAAGAAAAACAAAGTGAATCTCAATCATCATCATTATTGAATCAATAGTCGTCGGATTCGTTGATCTTTGACGGTGATAGTTTTGCTCACCAGTCAAAATAAGTGAAGCCATCTCATTGTATTCCTCGCCAGCTATACAACGAAAGGGAACGAGCGATTCCCATAACTCGATCTGATCCGCACTCATATCAGCTCGACTGGGAAGAGGAGTACATTTGACCCATACAAATGGCAACGCGAATGATACCAAGGAAACAAGACTGGAAACAACAAGGACTTCCAGGAATCGTCGTTTCTTGGAAGGATTAACATGCTTCATTCTCCACTTTGTGATCTTTTCGTTCGTGTCATTGAATACTGCCCCAATGAGACCCCCAATGGCACCCAACAAGACAAATGGCAAGAGTTCATAGACGGCAAAACTGGACTCCTCTTCAAAGACAAAATTACCAAAACTAAACAGCCGACCAAAGCCAACCTTTCCAAATGCGTTTCCGATAGTGTTGAGAGTATAGAGTGTGGAGAGTGCAATCATGGAACAGAAAAATGATCGCCACGTCACTGATGGGCCCCAGTAGCTTGCACCTTCTTCCAGTGCAAATAGAATGCCTCCAATGGGAGCTGAAAAGGCAGTACACACACCAGCAGCTGCACCACATGCTACAAAGTCTCGCTTTTGTCGATCGTTCTGGGTCTTTCCGGAAGATATGGTATTGGCGACCACTGCACCAGAATGGACCATGGGGCCTTCCTTTCCAACCGGCAATCCTGCTGATACCGAACAAATGACACCCAGGACCTTGCAGACAAGAGTTTTGAGTTCGACCACTCTTGGAAGATCGATTCCATTGAGGTAACATTTGACTTCCGGAATTCCCGATCCTGCACTGACTGGTTCGATCCACACAAAGATAGAGGCAATGGCTGCAAACATTAATTGCGTCATGTAAAAATAAAGGAACGCCCAAATGACATGCCCACCTTCCAATAGACCATATACATGATTGAATTTGTGCTAGTGTTGGTGAAGTGAAGTGAATGATAGTAGCGGGTGAGTTGGGTGTAACAAAAGATGCATCAGCACATGTATATGCAGCATATATATGCATGTCCATCTGCATATTTCGTCAAACTCACATCAATAAAGTGGGCAGACAAAACATTTGTAAAATAAGCGACAGAAGCTTGGGCAATCCCAACCAACGCAATGATTATATAAGTCGTGGACGTCTCATGTTTTCCAGCATTCCAAAAGTTGCCTCTATGGACAAAATGTTCCGTTGCGTTGTTGGCTCTCCAAGCATCGGTTTCATCTCGAACATAGGTCAAGGATTCATAATTCACGGCAGGATGATGGTCGTGACCGCGGTGAGAGCCACCGCCCATGCTATCATGACGAATCAAAGCTGAATCTGATTTCTTCTCCTTGTTAACTCCATTCATTGTGATGTGATTGAATTGCTTTAATTGCAGTGGTGATGGTGGTGATGATGATGATGGTGGTGATGATATCGGTAGATCGACCTCGTGAACGACGACCTGTCATTTATGCAAGATATGAGAAGCGAAGATACATCAGAATTTTTCTGTGCTGTTCCAAACGCCGTCCAAATCTTAGAACTGGTTGAACTGGTTGAACCGGTTGGGAATTTTACAGGAAGTTGGGAATGGGAAGACCCGGCTAGCGCACATTGTACTGCATTCTGTACGTAGAGGATACAGTCACCTGGTTCGTGTACTCGTACGTAGAAGAATGAGACGCGACATCAAAACGAACGATTCATTCTTCCTCAACATTTGCGGCATTTGATGCGTCATTTTTACAAAGATCTTTTTACCAGAAAGATCTTTTCACCTGAAAGATCTTTTCACCTTGCCTACTATCATACAGCGCACGCGCATCATGACGAAGGATCACCTATAAACAACGCATACGAATATTGAATATATCAAATCGCACATCGCATCAAAATTACATCAGCAGAGAGCGCAATTGTTGCATCTCTCTCTTGACCAGCATGGCTCCTACTTCCAAGGACGAAGAGAGCCCCAAGGAGGTGCAGTTTCACAAGAGTGTATCGACGTCCACGTCCTATGGATCCATTGATGTGAATAAAAGCAACGGAGGAGAAGACGAAGACATTATTATGGAGGAAGATTCATCACTGTTGAGACATTCCATTCATCTCGGCATGACAGGATTCGCTAGCGAAAATATTTGGACGAGGCTGCGACGAACAGCTTCCTTTCAACAGCATGGAGATGAATACAAGCTTGTTCCAACCAAAGTGGTCGACAATGTCAAATTGGTGACAGACCCAACTTTGCAATCGAATGAAAAGGGAAAGCTTTACTTTGCCGAACGATCGTTTTACAACAATATGGAAGCACCTCAATATGCCTTGACTGTCAATGACGACATCTACAGACGAATATTTGCAGAGGTCAACGATTCAAGGTCGTCTCCATTTGGACTCTACTTTTGTTGCCATGGGGGTGACGGAGCTCACACGGGTGTCTCTCATGAGGATTATGTTGATATTCAACTTGCATGGGTCCTTATCGGTGTTGTCTTTTTGGCCATATTTGTTCTTTCCTTTGTGTAATCATGCTATAGGAGTATATTCTGGGTGCAAGTTTACGTGCCTAATGTATATAGAGTATAATACTATGTCCTCATCATCTGTCATCTGTCAAATACCGGTAGTAGGTACCATGTGCAGCCGAAAGATAGCCCAAGAACAAAAGGTATCAAGATGGCCGTGATAAAATAAGAGTCGAGGGGTGTGATTCAAGCCATACTTTACTGCACTATCGGTATACGACTGTAGCCTCTGAGGAGGGCAAACAGCAGGAAAATTCTTATATATCATCCTCCATTGTTTTAAAAAAAACCTTTTTTAAATATTTACGGTATCGCTAGCTAGACAGTGGTACGAGTACCTGGTACTGGTACCTGGTAACGTACTGAGACTCGGGAGTACGTCGTACGATTTGAGATTGCAGACTTATTGGATCATCGAGTTCTTCCAGCATAATGCAGTAGATCGAACCCCCTTGCGTTTGAAGCATTCCATCGCTAGCGGCATCTTTGGATTCCTTTATATAGCTATACCGCGGGGTAGGTCCTTCAAAATGTGATCATATCCAACACAATCCACTGGATGATGATGACGACGATGCCATCTACGATGCTATTCGATGGAGAAAGAATACTGTCCAGGGACTGATGTTTTCACTGCTAATAGTATTTGGGTTGGTCACAATCTTTATGATGTGCCTTTGTGCAGTTTTTCTTCTAGGGAGAAGGTACCTAAATATCTTGGATAAACGAACCATCGCACAAAGAATCTAGTACAGAAGAAATTATTTGACAAGTTTGAGGATGGTATTATATCACTGAGATCAAAATTGATCTCACTCGATGCTAACTATATAGTTGTAATGCTAAATAACTTTGGATTTTGAATCACAACGCAAACAGTAGTATCTGCAACCGCAATCTGTATTATGATGTATTAAAAAACTATATTTCTAGATAGTCCTATTATATATCCAACGTAGAACTCCAACCCCAACAATGCACAGTCCTTTTTTAAATGTCCTCTTTTTCAAGTACCCTGCAAGTATGCTTTCCCCTTTTTGTTTCCATTCGTCCCGGTTGGCAGTCGCATAAGTCAAGTACTCATGCGAGGATACCCCAAATACACCGCAAGAGTCCAACTTCTTTGCCAATGGGATGATGTAGAAGTCAAAGAACCCGATTTCTCCCCTGTACCAACTCAGACTTGGATCTTTCTCTGCTCGGCCCTCTTGCCAGGCCTTGTAGCACTCAAAAAAAGAATTTCTCGTTCCATTTGATGTAGACTTGCCAATGTTGCATGGTATGGCTGACATCCGAAGCTTGAATCAAGTGCTCAATGACAATGGTGGCCTTACGGTTGCGGTCCAAGTCCGAAGAAAGCATTTCATTTTCGGTCTTGTCAAAGGCAACGTTCCATCGTGCTTTACGCAAAGCACCCAACTCCTTGTCAGCAATATCGGTTGCCATCACAACATTGACTAAGAGTTGACTCTCGCCAGAGATGGCAGAATCGTCCATGATTTCCATGAATTCGGAGACGAATGGCAGGTTCGCCCCACTGATGACATGCTCTTCCATGATGTTGAAAAGCCTCAGTTCCCTACCAAATGTATGATGCCCGAAGATCCCCAAGGCGAACGTCGTCGACGTCTGGATGAGTCCTCCGTCACAGCAGAGCGAGCTGAAGATGCTTGTGCTAGCTTGACTGACCCACTTGACAGAAAGGATTGCGTCTATGATATCTTGGTCACACAAGACACCACCATGGCTGGTGCTTATTAATAGAAATAGAACTTAGTGGTCCACATTAGGTTTCTCCTTGCAATAGGGGTTGTCAATGAACCCAACCCAACTATTTTTGGTTTATTTTTATTGACCAATAGAAGGGCAGTATTTTTCCCGATATTTGACCACCCCCTTTGAAGCCACGAACCAACTATTTTTGGGGAAAAGCCGGTAGTTTAGGGAGACGTACGATATCTCGTAGATATATTTGCCTACTTATTTTTCGTCGAAAAATAGCATGACCCAACTATTCTTTGTTTAAGTTTGGGCTACGTTTACTCAAAATTGAACTGTTCCACACGATAAATCTAAAACATTGGACAAGAATTGTAAATCTTTTATCCCGCGAATCAATTATCTCCGGGTCATTAATATAGTTGGGTCTCTTTTCGGCACAACTATTTTTTTTCTTTCTGACCCAAACCAACTATTTTTTTTTTGGCTCGACCAATCACAGCTGCCCAAAAAAAAGAAAAAGAGTTGGGTTGGGTTCATTGACAACCCCTAATACGATATATATAAAACATATATAGAAAAATACTGTAGGTTTTGCGATATTTTTTATATATAAAACGTTTTATTATTATACAAGAGTCGAACTGGTCAATCGAACAAGCATTGGTTTTTCATAAAATATTATTCTCCATCGACAATAATCAATGACAAACAAACAAACAAACAAACAAACAAACCAAGACTGAACATACACACAGTATTGCAGTAGTAATAATAATATTATACCGGTATACAGTACGAGTACACAAGTATATTATATATTAAAAAGAAACATGCAATATGGTGTTTCGACGAGTAAATAGACGATTTCAATCAGATGCTTCCTCCATAAAGACTTGGTCATCTTTGAATGCTAAATCGTCAGCAACAGCAACAACAACAACAACAACAACAATGACCAGCTTTAAGCAATGTCAAAGTCGTCATTGTTGTCTTGGCCTGATATCATTCTTGGTGGTGATTCTCGTATTATTCTTGGTAACATTGCAAAGGAAAGATGTTACCTTGCGACGAGTGGCAGAAGAATGGTGGGAACCAAAGCCATTTCTCTCAAAGGCATCATCATCATCATCATCATCATCACCACCACCATCATCACATGATAGGAAGAGATGCCCACCATTGGATCCAATGATCGAACAAGACTTTGTTGGCTTCCCACAGAATCTAACCTTTGGCAAATATGTGGCCGAACAAGGACGACCCTTTCTCACCCATGATTTTTGGGCCACCATTGTGGACAATCGACGAACCTTTTTGCTTCGTAGCTTTGAAGCAGGCTTTCCTTCTGATGACAAACTCCGAGCATGGATTCGATCGAGGCCACATCCAATTACCTTGATCATCAACAACAACCTCGATCAATCTTGGCCCAACGAAGATGGTCTTGTCAACAAGACAAGTTATCAAATCATTTTGAACGACACCAATGTCCATGCTGTCTATGCTAGCAATGCACGTTATTTGAGTGATTATCCAAAGTTGCAACCCATGCCGATTGGATTGAAATGGGCCTACAAGTCTACTTTGTTGTTTGGAGAACCCAAAGACGAACGGGCACAGAACTATCGAACCTATGGAGCCTCCGGTCCAGATCAATCCAAAGCCTTGTTTTTTTCCAAAAAGCGAAAATCGACAGTCTTTTGGAGGCCCATGCAAGCTAGATCGAATGCTGCCACTACCAAGTATGTTCGAGATACTCCAGCCTTGCAGGCCCCACGATCCTCCATTCCACCGATTGTCAAGGAAACGGCCCAAAATTCCATGGTATTTGCACCAGCGCACATGCCGCAAGAAGATTTTTTTGGAGAATTGAAGAAACATCGATTTGTCATTTCTCCTCCTGGAAATGGATTGGATACTCATGCTACATGGGAGGCCTTGTTGTGTGGATGCATACCAATTGTTCCACGATCAGATTTGGATCGGGTATTTGATGATTTGCCTGTGTGGTTGGTGGATTCATGGGAGGAAGTGACGGATGCTAGTGTGAAGGAAAAGGAAGCCTACTTTTTAGCCAACCATGAGAAATGGAATTGGGAAAAGCTGTATCAGCCCTATTGGAAGGAACGAATTCATGAAGGTTTGTGTACAATATAACTATTATTAATATTAATATATCACCCACAGTAATTATTACACTGTTTTAGGATGATATACATATTGTAGTACGATGGTATTACGGATAAAGATGTGTACCGGTATGTGTGGATGTGTGCTTATATTCATAACGATAATAATAATTATAATAATACATTTACAAAATTTAATTTGGAACTACCGGTACCGGTACCGGTACCATCGTCATACGGACCAGTATTGTATACCGGTATATGCTGTACGATCGAGAATACAGACAAGCATTGTCTCCATTCATCAATCAATCAATCAATCAATCAATCAATCAATCACAAAATAACAATGGAAGCATTTAGGATGATGTGGATGTCGACGCCGCTGGTAATGATTCTTTTCCCTTCTTTTGTTTTCTGGTTCCATCATCAACGACAATCTGTTGGTTATTTGGCTCCTTTGCCAGTGCCACAACTCCTTCTTCTTTTTCGGCTACTTTTTCTTCTTCTTCTTCTTCTCCCAACTTGCCGTACATAAAAGACATGGCAGCTCCCACAAAGAGGGATCCCGAAACGGCATTTCCGACCGTCACTGGCAACAAGTTGTGAAAGAGTGCTGTTTGAATCGAAATATCATTGGTACTCATGAGTCCAGCGGGCAACAAGAACATGTTGGCGACCGAGTGTTCAAAGCCAATGCTGACAAAGCAGGAGACTGGCAACCAAATGGAAAGGTACTTTCCAGTCATGTCTTTCGCTTGCATACTCAAGTACACGGCCAAACAGACGAGCCAGTTGCAAAACATGGCCTTGACAAAGAGTGGACCCAATTCGTAACTGGTCTTGGTGGCCAAGGTGGCAGCGGCCAAATGTCCGGCCCCGCCTTCCAAGACACCGGCATACTTGCAAGCAATGGCAAAACCAGTGCAACCAATAAAGTTGCCAATCCAGGAAAGTGACCAAGAACGAGCCAAGTCACCAACATTGGCCTTTCCCTCGCAGACAGCAGCCATCATGTTGGCAGTGTTTCCAGTGTACAATTGTCCACCGCATTGGAGTGCGAGCAAGAGATTGACCGGAAAGAGGGCCCCAAAGAGAAACTTGTACAGACCAGGGTCGGAAGCCGCAAGACCGGGAGAGTTACCAGCAACGGCAAGCGACAACATGGCACCCATGCCGACATAGGCACCACCTAGTGCAGCTGAAAAGACAGTCTTGGCAGCACTGGCATTGGCATTGTATTCTCCCTTGGCGACCAAAGCTTGGTAGGCTTCGGCGGGTGTGAGGAGATTGGAAACTTGAGACAAGTCAATTTGGGTTGGCGGAACAACGACACTTTCGTAGACAGTGACAGTCTTGCTGGATTGATCCTTCTTGTCTTGCTTGGCATACTTTTCTTCGAGCAGCTTGACGTCGTCTACCGTGACGGCTTGGAGTGCTGCAGTACCGGTAGTTCGAGAGGACATGCTGGCGGCGTCGGCGGATGGAGCAAAGGCATTGCTGCTAGATCCAAGAAGGGAAAGAGTAATGACTGATGAAGAAATGATGCGCATCTTGATGTGTTTGGTGTAGTATAATGTGATTGATGTGTGGATATATATTATATATACCGGTAGTAGATATGGTAGATACTATACTGTTCTGTTCTGTAAGGTAGATGAATCTGAATTTTATGATACCTTTTTCTTTTTTTCTTTTTCTGCCGTCGACGACGACATCCTGCAGCGGTACCGGTATATTCGAATTAGCTGGAGTTCCCACCACACACCGGGTTTCGAGTCATTATTTTTCACTGAGCTGGTTTTCAAGATCGACGTATTCCGTACCCAGCCAATGGAAAAAGTGACGGCAGAATTGACCTTTTTTCGATGACGATGCGGCCACATCAGCATTTCTTCGAGCACTTTCAGTCCTACTTGATCGTAGAGTATTGTGAGTCACGAGTAGATAATACAGTCTTGCAGGGCGGTCGGAGTCAGAGTACACCGGTACATTGTCAGTACAGTATGATGGAGAGTGAATGATGGAATAAAAGTCAACATTATGACATCAAACGACAGTCCAGTACTCGTATACAAAAAATAGATGCCACAACAACAGCGTGAAGTACCAGGTACCGTAGTTGTATCAAAAGTCTTGTCAATATGGATACACTATTGTTTTCAATGATTCTGCTTGTCCTTCGGACAATAATAATAATAATGATAATAATAATAATAATAATAATATGTGAACATAGAATGTGACACTTGTCCTATCATGCGATGGATCAACGGAATTCATTCATTCATTCATCCAATCCTCCCATTGAAATACTTCATATTCGACTCATGATGGTCCCTGTGTGCTAACGTATTATCGGATATGATTCATTCCTTCATTCCAGATTTCATAATGAACATGCATAATGAACATTCACATAGGACTACCCGCCCAACCTGCTTTTCTTCCCAACCACCCTCCTACAAATAGAACTACAAGTAGGACACCTTTAGTTTTTGCACAAACTTGCTGACCTTGTTGGTACGCTCCATTGGCAAGGTTGCCAAAGCGGTTGGTATGTTTTCAGGTTGCTCCAGCCAACAATGATAGGAATCATTTCCAAACTTTTCTTCAAATCCTTGTTTTACCTTTTCCAATTCCTCCATCGAATCCACACCGTACACATATTTCGTCATGCTTGGCAACTGTTCGGGTGAAAGGTAGTATTTGGTCGCCTCGTCTTGTTTGGCAAGTCCTTCGGCCATGGCAGCCACAGAAGCATGGGCAACTTGGGCGGCCACAGCTCCTGTTGGCCAAGCAATTCCTTCCTCGTCGGACAAGTCACGTCGACAGAAGATGTATTGAACGACTGGTTTGGAAAAGGACGAGGGGATTCCTCCATCGTCCCTTTCTGCATTGATATTATTATCATTACTATTATCATTATCATTCTTATTGCCACTGCCACTGCCACTGCCACTGCCACTGCTGCTCATTCTTTGCAATATTGGGGCTGCTGAATATCGAATGCGATTATATATACGCTGGTGATGTTGTTGTCGATGCTGTTGTTGTTGTTGTTGCTGTGGTTGTCGGATTGTCAAGAGGGATGTAGAGACCAAGACTCGTTGCCAGCGAGGGACGATTAGCATTACTGGACAGAACAAAACAAAACAGCACAACACAGCACAGCACAGCAAATATTATAATAAATACAGTAGGGTAGGGTAGGGTAGCAGTATACAGTAGGGCAAAGACTAATACCGGTATACACCTACTGTATACATAATAATATTGAGAAGATGAATATTTTCAATTTATTGTGCGGTGCGCGCGCGTTGTGGATGGAATAGATCGGAGAGGTCAAAGGGATGGACTACGTCGACCATCCATACCGATAAAAATTAGAGCGATGAGCCCATAATAGGCGCTTCATGTTCACAAGTCGTTCCAATAATAATATAAGGTTCATCACATTTCACGAGTTGTACTGTACGAGTATAAAGGTAAGAGTAGTTGCTAGATTTCATGATCTGTTGAGCAAGAAGCTCCAGCCAGTTCCTTGCGAGTATATATACCGGTACACGTATACGCGGCCGTACAGCACTCTTTGGAAACTCACGAGGAGGAGGTTGCCATGGTGGTGGCTTTGGCCATTTCAATTTCTATTCCAAAGCAATCGATCGATTGAATGCTCATCATATTGATGTAGATATAACCCACACGTCTGATTATAACATGTTTTGACGAAAGTGGACAAGTCTGCCTGCACCTTTCGTCATCTGCTTATTTTATACTTGTACTCTGAATCTCCATTTAAGTCATAAGCCATCCAAATATACTTGGGCTCCCCATCGAATATCATCTCCATAATCCGCTGGTTTTCCTTCTTCCCAAACATTTGAATTATTCTCTTGCAAGGTCTTTAAATACGGCAAGCTGCTCGTCCTCGTGGCAGCACTGCCCTTATCACTTTGGTTATTGTTGCCAACTGCATTGTGGTTTGCTTGCGCTGAATGAAACGGATGAGATGGTGGTGGTGGTAGTGGTGGTGGTAGTGGTAGTGCTGGTGGTTCTGCAGAAGAATGATCATGATTGTGGTTTGCCAGTGTTGCAGCACTCGTACTCGTACTCGTACTTGTTGTTGTTGTTGTTGCGCTTGCAGCAGTAGCAACGTTTGCCGTCGTCTTGTCAGAACAGGAAGCAGCCGTCGGCTGTAAATGAAGATGATCCAGATATCCTCCATACATTGGATGCTTGTATCCAGCCCAGCCTGCTCCAGGATGATGCTTTGCGTAGTGATCGTCGGGGGTTCTTCTTGCAATAATGGCATCCTCCTCCACCATGGAGTTCCTGGAATGTTGTTCTTGAAATTGATGATTCTCATTATTCTTTTCCATCGCATTGTGGAAACTAGCCGAGCTGGTAGGTTTCAACGAGTCCAGATACTGATTGTGATTGATATTGTTATTGCTACTGCGCGACAAGGCCTCAACTTTACAGCGACTGTCGTTGAAAGACACTTGCCATGCTACTACCATCTTTATTACAATTGTGAAAACGGACTTATTTAAGCTGATTTTCCTCATGTTTGCCATTGCAATTATTATATTGTCTTTGTCTTTCGTTTATTGTCAGGGAATGAATTATTATTGTTCTGCTGCTCAATCATTATCCTCCTTTCACTCTATACGTACGTGTATGGGCATGGAGACGATATGATATACCGGTATTATACTCCGATGCGATGATGCAAATAATAAACAAATGAGTGCAAGCGCGTGTGATGCGCGCAAGAATGAGGGGATGATGATGAGTGTTTGTGGACATACTCGTATACAGTATATGGGGGGAATTGCCGAGCCAACATAGTATTGTATAGTACAGTATGATAGTATTACAAGCTACTGCAGTTATGGATTCACATATACCATCGTACTGTATAAGACGTACTGTATCCTTACATGCTGTAGGTAGTAGAATCAGCTCTAATACATGGAACTACGTTCCACGAGTAGTATCGTATGCATTAGCGATGGTAACTGACTGCACCAGCGGCATCACCCAACAGAAACTCCTCTGATTCTATGGTATACCGTATCTTTTCTTTTATGATGACTCTGTTGGTGTACCGGTATTATAATAATACTGTATGGTTCTTCTTTATGGTTCTAGAATACGAAAAAAGAATACTTCGGGAGCCTTTTCAAAAGGATCGGTTGCCACAAAGTCTTCCCAGGCTGCAAAGTGGGGAGAACTCGCATGCGCATCAAAGCCTTCCTTGCCATGGTTGTCGCCCGAGTATTGTTCGTGCAGATAAAAGGGTTTGGTACTAGTAGTACTAGTACTAGTAGTACTAGTACTAGTACTAGTAGTACTAGTACTAGTACTAGTAGTAGTGTCACCATCTAGTTCTGGTTGACCTGGAGCGTTTGTGGCTTCCCCATAGAAATACTGCAAGGCTAGTGGCTCAGTGGTATCGGTACCTTTTTTGTTGTCGGAAATGGCCTTGAGGAAATCATTTCGGACGCTTGCTTTCGGATACAAATTTACGTTCAAGCCGAAGCTATTCTTTTGAATGGATCGTTTGGTTGTGGAGTCAGTTTCCTCCAAGGGATGATAAAAGCATACTTCAGGCTCACCGATGTAGGGTTGGCTGCTTTCGATAAAGTTATTGTAGATTTGGAAGTGGGGCGTTTGACCATGATGCTGAAACGCCTCTTTGTTTCTGTACAATTCAAACAAGTAAAAGGCATTCTCGTCATCCACTCCTTGACCAAGAACAAACTGCAGACAGTCTGGCTCGTCACGACGGGAGCATAATTGATCCTCTTGAATTTGTTTCAGCCATTCGTTGCGAATTTCAGGTCGAACCTTGCATTGCAAATTGAGTGCAAAGAGTGAATCTGAGTTGATCGTTCTTTTGGTGGTGCTGGTGGATGATGAGGATGATGAGATCGTCAAACTTTGGGTTGTTGGGAAGACCAAACGACGAGAGCGGGTAGTGAATATGCTAAGGCGAGACTTCAACATGACTTATATTCTCGAGGATGAGGATCAACAATTGATGATGATGATGATGATGATGTGGGATAATAGTGATTGAAGTACATATACTTTTAATGATCCCTTCGACCTCACACCTCACACGTCATGAAATAATAACGACTCCAATAACCGGTGTTTGCGCAAGTCTAATGATAGTACAGCAGTAAATCAACAGTTCAACATACAGTACGGTACACGTACCAGGTACCGGTATACCGGTAGTTAGGAATGATTCTATCATATAACTTCCAAAAGAAGGTTTTCTAAGGATGCTATGAAAAAATATACTGTTAGGACTACTATTATAATAGGAGTCCTAGGCTGAAAGCAAAGATTGCTCATTGCTAGCATGGCATTTTTATCATTGTTCTAGAATATGGAAGAAGGAGACTTCGGGAGCCTTATCAAATGGATCGGTCGTCACAAAGTCTTCCCAGGCTGCAAAGTGCGGAGCACTCGCATGCGCATCAAATCCCTCCTTGCCATGGTTGTCGCCCGAGTATTGTTCGTGAAAATGAAAGGCCATGTTCTTGTTGTCACTATCTAATTCTGGTTCACCAGGAGCATTTGTCGCTTTTCCATAGGTGTACTGCAAGGCAAGTGGTTCGGTGGTATCGGTACCTTTTTTATTCTCGGAAATGACCTTGAGAAAATCGTTCAGGACGCTTGCTTTTGGATACAAATTGACATTCAAGCCGAAACTATCCTTGTGAATGGGTCGTTTGGTTGTAGAGTCAGTTTCCTCCGTAGGGTGATAAAAGAATAGTTTGGGTTCACCCACATACGGTTGGCTGGTTTCGACAAAGTCATTATAGAATTGAAAGTGTGGCGTCTGACCATGATGTTGAAACGCCTCTTTGTTTCTGTACAATTCAAACAAATAAAAGGCATTCTCGTCATCCACGTCTTGCCCAAGAACAAACTGTAGACATTCTGGCTCGTCGCGACGGGAACACAACTGGTCCTCTTTGATTTGTTTCAGCCATTCGTCTCGGATTTCAGGTCGAACTTTGCATTGCAAATTGAGAGCAAAGAGTGCTGAATCTTTGGTGGACGACGAGGCCGTCAAACTTTGGGTTGTTGGGGACAACAAAAGCAGTATTGCAATGGAAATGAGAATGGAGAGCATTGTCGCGTTTGGTCGAACTGATTGCACCGGTATTGGAAGTGTGCGATAAAAATGTCGCTATATTTATTTTGTGACGTTTGTTCTTGTCGTGACAAAATGAAATGATGTGTGCGATGTTCAATAATGAGAGAGATGACGAATGACGAATGACGAGTGAAAAGATATTTCTATTGGCGGACGATGGACAGTAGTATTTTTTTAAAATACGCTTGCATAGAAGTCAACTTCAAACTTCGACTTGAACAAGGGTATAACTTAGTGTCTGGTGATAACATTACCGGTGTTCTTAGCTTGTTCTTTGCTGCCATAAAAGAGCGCCACTTTTTTCTCCGGAATTATAAAAGCTCGTTCGACAGAGAAAATAGTTTCTTGGTTACACAGAAGGATCAATCGGATCACGTGTAATTTGATAAGTAGGCTTCACTTTTTCATCGTTTGTTGATGGGTCCAATCCGAACTCCGGCCTTTCTCTTTGTCATTTCATCATTACGATGATATATTATATATATAGCAATGGGTCAAAAAGGCTTCCGTCGGTCATTAGAAAGGAAAAATAATAATCGCGGAATATAATAAAGCTCGTCTTCACCTTTTGACGCCTTGACCATTGACCATACCGGTACAGTAGGCAGATGCTGCACAAAAAACTCAACTCGAAGGTACCGCATATTGCACTTCTTGATCTTGCCACCATGCACGGCCTCGTCTTTGAAATCTTTGAGCAGTTCATCATCGAGAAGCATGGCTTAACAGCTTGGCATGCCATCAAAAAGGCAGCTGATTGCGATGTGGAAGATCAATCCTTTGTCACGCGAACATTCTACATGTACGACACTTGGGTCAGCCTCGTCACTGCGGCAGCGGAAGAACTTCAGTCGTCATTCGAGGCAATATTGGAGACCTATGGGGAATATAACATTCGGTATCACTTTCAGAATGGCTATGATGCTTTGTTGAGATGTCAAGGCACCACTCTTCGTCAATGGTTGTCCAACCTGAATGCCATGCACGATCACATTCAAAAGAGCTTTCCCGGTGAGAACTTTTGTCCGCCAGTGTTTTGGTGCGAAGATTCCGACAAGGTGGAGGGATGCATCTTGCTCCACTACTACAGCCAACGTGGTAACCTACTTGTGCCATGGGTTGTCGGGATTGTCACAGAGTTGGCTTCCTACCATTTTCAAGTCGAGATCACTATGAAGCGACTATCACTACAAGACGAAGAAGGGGCATCCTTCACTACATGGAGAATATCTGCGGTCGATGAGACGCAAAATTGGAAGCTGTCTCCCAACGTTCACGGCACAAACAAGTTGGAAGGAGAGTCCGGTGCCGTGGACTTTACTGGTATTCCGACTCCTGGAAAGTGTCCATTTTCAGGACGAAAACTAAAGGGGGCATCATCCCCGACGCCATCCGAGAAGAAAAAGTGCCCAGTGGATCACAATCGTTCTATTGCGTCCCTCACTTCTCATCATTCGGAGGGTGATGAAGAGATTGGATTAACCGAAACCAAAATGAAGGATATCTTCCCATTCCATGTTCTTGTGGACCAAGAGTTCCGCATCTCACAAGTTGGAGTCAAACTTCCGAAACTCTTGGGATTCAAGGCCAAAGACTTTGTGGGTCACCACATCAAGGAATTTCTTCACATCACCAAACCTGTCTTGGCGACTTCTTGGGACTGGCAGTCGTTGAACAAGCTCTCGGATCAGAATTTCTTCTTGACTCCAACTCCAAACAAGGCCAAGGCTACCGGTACTGAAAAGGAGGGACCTCGCAAGGTCACAATGTCCAATTTGGATAGTGCCATGAAGTTCAAGGCATCCATGGTGCAAGTTACAAATCATAAAGTCATGTTCAATCTAAGTCCCGAAGCCCGGAACGTCACGGATCTCAACAATATGGGTTTGACTCTTTCCGATCTGCCATTGCAGAGCTGTCAGCGAGATGCTGTCTTCTTGGGAGAATACGTCGCACAAGAGGCCGACAAGGCTCATAAGCTCGACAAACTCAGTCGCAAGTTGGCCGTGGAAAAGAAGCTGTCCAACACACTACTGCATAGCATTATTCCACACCAAGTGGCCGAAGACTTGCGAATGGGCAAAACCGTGGAACCGACACTTCACAAAAATGTAACTCTCTTCTTCTCGGATGTTGTAGGATTCACCAGCATTTGTGATCAAGTCGAGCCATGGGATGTCATTGACATGATGAATCAACTGTATTCTGTCATGGACTTTCTCGCCAGTCACTTTGATCTATACAAAGTTGAGACGGTTGGAGATTCCTACATGTAAGTACCAGGTTCCCAAAATGACATTTGTCTGCTTGTGGTAATGATCGCGCTCATGTTGTGTTGTTGTGTTGTTTTTTCCATTTATTTATTTATTACGATAGGTGCGCTTCGGGATTGCCAGATCCTGATGAGTTGCATGCGGAGAAGATTGCCAATTTTGCCTTGGCAGTAGTGGAGTGCGTGAAACACGTCAAGTCTCCACTCGATGGATCGCCTATCCAGCTTCGAATTGGAATTCATAGCGGAAGCTGTACTTCAGGTGTGATTGGGACTCTGACCCCGCACTACGCTTTGTTTGGTGACATGGTGAATGTCGCATCAAGACATGAGTCGACTGGTGTAGCAGGAAAGATCCATTGCTCGTGCTATCTCTTTGGCCTCTTGAAGCACTATTCCACAAGTGATACCTACCAGTTCAAAGCCAGAGGTCTGGTCGACATGAAGGGCAAGGGTGAGCACTACACCTATTGGCTTGAACGTGCTACTGAAAACAACGAATGGGCAAGCCAAGAGGCACTTGAAGAACTTTCCGGTAAAGTGGAAGAAATGATTGCTTCCAAGACATGGAAAATGAGAAAATACTTCCGCAAGGGCCACTTGATTCAAGATGCTACTTCTGTTAACGGCCTTTCGTCGGCAACAGGAAGTTCGGGTCTTGGTACGGAAGACAGCCATAGTCGCAGTGACGGCTCATCTCGTGGAACACTCGAAAGCGGGCAAGCAGATGATCTTTCCATCAACAGCAACGACAGCGACCTTGAAAATGATATCGAAGACGATGAGCAAAGTGGCCCAATCATTGAATTCACGGAGGAGCAACTCCTACATTTTGGAAAAGACTGGGAGGAACTCAAATGGGAGCATGGACTGACCCAATTGGGTCTAGCAAACAAGATTGCAGACGTTATTATTTCCTGCTTGAAGTCTTGTATTCACAAGAAGGGGGCGAGAATGAAGATTGTCGAAGACCAGCTTCGTCAGTACGTTGTTCGGATTGCTGACATGTATCATGCAAAGAATCCCTACCACAACTTTCATCAAGCTGCCCAAGTCTTTCTTCGTGCTGTCTTCCTTTGGGAAAGTCTAAGCCGTGATGAAGACAACCGTCCGAGATATGGCCTCGGTTACGATCCTTGGGATCGCTTTGTACTTCTTTTCAGTGCTCTTGTGCACAATATTGATTGCGATGGTGTCTCAAACTCGCAACTGGAAACTGAAAACGATCTTGTGTTTCAGCTATACAAGGGAAAGAAGTCGTACCAGCAAAGAAAATCCTTCGCGACTGCACTTGAAGTACTCGAAGAAGACTTTGGGGATCTACACGAGGAGATTGCGTTCGGAAACCCCACGTTCAGGAGCTCCGTTCGGAAAGCAATACTCTCGACGGACATTGAATCAGAAGACAAGTTGCATGATCTTTTGCGCAAGTGCGAGGAGCAAAATACGAAACCATCCGTCGATGAGAAGGCAGCAAAAGCAAAGAACGAATCCAATGTCTGTCTCCTCCTTGCGATGGCTGCGTTGGGTCACTACAGCCAAGGATTCGATCTCTTCTTGAGTTTCAATCGTCTTCACTTTCAGGAGCAAACGCAGGCACACAAGCTTGGTAGGGGCGAAGACAAGCGGGGGAGCTGGTACGATGAACAAGCAGCGTTCTTCAAAGATTGCATTCTGCCGCTGGTAAAGCAGGTGCAGCTAGTACTTCCAGATGTAACTTACCTTGAAGAAGGGGCGACGATTAATGTCAATCTTTGGGAAGAAAGTGGGAAAGAGTGGCTTGCGGCTAGTATGCTTCCTGGCGCAAAAGTACAGGACTTTTTGGGCGGCCAGAGGTCGGGTGATCCAATGGAGGAACTTGTATCTGCAAATGTCAATATCCTCGAGTCACTTTTGAGAGAAGTCATGGCAAGCCATGATGTGACTCAAGGAACAGGACATCTTGACCACGATTCGTCAACGAGGGTTAGCAATCCGCGTGACGAGATTCAGCTAGCGATCCAAATGAAAAAGTCTCTGACGAAGGGTCTATCAGCTTCATCTAATCCCCAACTAGTCTCAGTCGTGAAATTGGAGCTAGTCGACTTTGTTGTAACCATTGCAGCTGGGTACGAAAGCAATCGGTTCCATAGCTTCCTACACGCAAGTCAAGTTGCCCATTTAGCCAATTTACTGGTCAAGGGTATCCATTCCCCTGAAGGGTCCAAAGATGCCAGCGATATTGCAGATGACCCTCTTGCTCGCTTTGCGATTGTCTTGTCTGCGTTGGTGCATGATGTTGGTCACACTGGAGTCCCTAACAGTCAACTCGCAGAAGAACAGCCGGAACTTGCCAACAAGTACCAAAACAAGAGTATCGCTGAGCAAAATTCGATCGACACAGCTTGGGCGATTCTCATGTCCAGCAAGTTCAAGAATCTCCAGCGCTGTATATTCGAGTCGGTCGGCGAACGAGAGCGCTTCCGTCAGCTACTCGTCAACTGCGTCATGGCGACTGATATTTTCGACCAAGATTTGAGAGCAATGCGGAAGTCACGTTGGGATAAGGCTTTCTCGGACGATGAAGCATCGTTGGGCTCTGGTGAAGAAGAGGGCGGGCAGTACAAGGCCACGATTGTCATTGAACACATCATGCAAGCATCCGATGTAGCCCATACCATGCAAGAGTGGGAGATCTACCGTCAATGGAACGAGAGCCTCTTTAGAGAAATGCACGATGCGTACACCGAGGGTAGATCTACAAAGGATCCATCTGATGGTTGGTACGAGGGCGAGCTTTGGTTTTTCGATAATTGGGTGATTCCATTGGCTCAGAATCTGAAGGAGTGTGGAGTCTTGGATATCGTGAGCGATCAGTTGGTGAAGCAAGCGAGGAGCAATCGTGCAAAGTGGGAATTGGAAGGGGAGGATATAGCCAGGGGTCTTCTTCTCAGCAAGCCAAAGCTACAGCGATGGGGATCGCAAATGAGTGGTCAAGGCTCGATTGCATCTGCTAGTAGCGCTGGAACAGAAGCTATACTGACGTCACACTACGTCAGCGAGGTTGAATCTCTTTCTAGAATGGTGAAGCGGTACGAACGCAAAATGGACGCTGCTGTTGGGAACCTAATTGCAGTAGCTTACAAGGGGCAGAAGAGTGGAAAAGAGCTTCGAAAGCAGAAATGGTCAGACGTTCACAAGCACTTCAAGCAGCAAGACTGGTATCGAGTTTTCTCGGATGATGAAGACGAAGACCTTGCAAGTAATGATGGTAGTGAAGATATGGACGTGTCGCTTGGCAGACAAGGAAGGACTGTTCAGTTTTCAGCGGAAGCATCCATCTCTGATCGCGACAGCGTAATCACCCATCTTTCCATAGCTGAAAAGATCATGGACGAGGCGAAAACACAAGATAGCACATAATTGTATTACTTTATAATGAATATACATGTATATAGAAAGAAAGGAATATCTGTTTTAAAATACACAGGTGTCCGAAACCTGAAGGAGACAGTACGAGATTCAAATTAAACATGTATTGCACTAGACTGGCGGGATCTCCACAAGATGTAAAGTCCTGCGTCCTTTTCTTTCCCCCTCTGCCTATTCTCTTGTGAATGACTCCAAACTGTTCTCCTTCCCCCCCGGCAGCTGTCGTTAATGACAGTACAAAGTAATCTTGACTCGTTCACGAGGCGTCCACTCACGGTAACTTGTTCCTACTTTTTCGTTGGCTTTCGAAATATTGGATTATGGCGAATACATCGAATCCGTTTTTAAAAATTCAAAAGTGTATTTAAAATTTAAAAATTAAAATTAATAACCTCATCTTCGATGCCCACCCCCAAAAATATATATTCACCATTGGCATCGTAGAATCCGGAGCTACTAAATTGGTGAAACGACTTCACTTTGCGTGGTCTTGGCTGTGGTCTTCCAGTATCAAGATTAGTCAACAAGATTGCCAGTCAAATCAACCTATTCCCCCTCTTCTTGGATGGCACCCATTTTGACATCAACCATTCCGGTACACCGCTCGATCATCTCTTGCACAATCCTCTCACCGTCAACTTCCCACTGCCTCCTGTTCTCCATTGCGTGGAACAAACCTTCGTCACTGGCTACACCAAACACACCACACTCGTCCAGCTTCCTCGCAAGTGGAATTATATAGTTGTTGAAAAACCATAGCTCCCCCTTGTACCATCCCTATGAGTAACAACAACAACGAAAAAGAAATAATGATAAGTCCATTGCCAATAAGTGGTTGAAAGCGAAGGAATGAAACGAATACTTACAAGAGCAGGGTTCTTTGCAACCCGTCCCTGCTTCCATCCTTGATACATCTCCTCAAACAGCTTCTCGTTCCATTTTTGGTATATCGCCCAGTGTTGCATCTACGAGTAACAGCAGAACCACCCTGTTAGTAAGGACTTTTTGACTTTCAACGAAACATGAACAAGATCACCATCCAACTTACAGTGTGAGCGACATCAGAAGCCTGAATGATGTGTTCAATGACAATCGTCGCCTTTCGATTGGTGCTGTCTAGCTTTGTGGAATTTCCAATTCCGGAAGAACTCGAGTTGGAGGATACAGTCTGGCTGGAATCGTCTTCATGAAAGGCACTGTAGGAAACAAGATAGAAGCGAAGTGAGGGTACAAATCAATAAGTCTAAGATACCACGACCAACGGTCTTACCTTTCCCATCTCATGTTGCGCAACGCCTTCAGCTCTGGATCGAAAATGTCGGTTGCCAGGACGCAGTTGACAACCAAATGTCGGAAGCGCAGGAATTCAACACGGTTGCAAAAGATGCACTGCTGTAGCTCTTTATACTTTGGTTGCATCAAGAGGTCCCATCCCAAGTCCACCGAGTTCTGCTCTGCAACGCTTTGGTTCCTGTATCGCTCAGCCAGCTCTGGGTTCTCTATTGCTAGCTGTCCATTACTTACCCCTCGGTGGTCAATGTCGTGGATGAGCGCACTGAACACAACTGCGAAATGCGTGAGGGGATCGGACGTAATACCGAATGTATAGGCATGTAGATCGTTCGCAACCTTGCTTAGGTTTTTGGTCTCGTAGTTGACGTTTTCGGGCGTCGAAACTCGCTCAAGCAGCTTATGAGCTGCCATAACGACGTGACAAGCATGTTCGAAGTTATGGAATGGATTACTGTGGTACAATGCCGCGATCTCTTTGATCAACGATTTCAGCTGTTCCTCTACCACGTCTGGTATCGTTAGAGAAGACTGCTTGGTCCGTGCTCGCTTTGCCTTGGCCTTGTCGAATGCTGGAAGGCTAATGATGGCTTGGACCTCGTCCAGAACGACAGTTTCACGTTGATAGAACGTTGTGATATCTTCATCAGTGGAACCCTTTTTGCCATCTCGAAAAGCCAGGATAGGTACTAAAAGACGAAGAAGCGACTGTGCCTGCCATTCAATCAAACGATTCTCCTTGTCGCTTCCTTCAGCATCCCCTACCACTAGCGCTTCTTCGTCGTCTTCATCCCATAACCCGTTATCAACTGAACCAATAGATAGATTCGAACAATAAGACGAATCTGTCTCCTGTTTGTCCGCGTCATTCGCTTTTGTTCTACGAGTAAGATAGTATCCTTGAATGTGGGGACCACCCAGTGTATCGCGGCGGGGTTCTATCCATTTTTTCCTTCCGGCTGAGACTAGTAGGTCCGCAGTCTTCTGGCAGAACTGGATTCGGTTGACTGCACTGGTCTTGTTCAATTCCGAAGCACGTTTGACAGTTGGCCCTGCGTCAGAACAGCCATAGGTGCAAGAGATTAGTAGGTTCAAATCCAACATGATGCGTCAACCAATAATGGCCCTTACCAAATAGATGAAACTTTGAAGTTGCCCCAAACAAGACCCCAGCAGTTACGGGTCCGCTGGATATCCCCATTCGTATCTCTAGACCGCCAGTTGCAGGACCGAGCTCTTTCTCCAGCTCCCTTGTCAATCGAAAAAACGCCATTTGGCATTCTTGAGCAAAACGGACCATTCTTTCAGCATGATCTGGTTGTGCATCTGGAAGTCCTGTTACTGCCATGTACTTGTCTGAAGAAACGAATCATTTTGGTAAGATTGGGTATTCCTTTGAAGAAAATGAGCCCCACTCGACTGAATATATTGACTCACCTCCCAGTGTGTCGACTTTGAAGACGTTGCGTTTTCGAGCGATCTTATCAAAATGAAAAAAGGCAGTTTGAAGCAGCTTGAAAACATGTCGAGGCTCACGCTCAGACGCGAACGATGAGAATCCCACAATGTCAGCAAAGAAAACGGTCGTCGAAGGATAGAAGTCTGCAATCGGTTTATGGTTCAGTAGTTGCTTTTCCATTGCTGGAGTGAGATCTCGGATCTTTGCTTGGTCGTCCACAAACATTCTCATTCGAAGCTTCTGCGGCTGGGACACATCTTCAAGGTAGCGAGTCTTCATTTGAAGGAACTTCTGCTTCTGCACGAGAATTGCAAAAATAAGCAAGGACACCCCCAACGACACCACAACTGCAGCTGCAATCGCCCAACCAAACCAGCTGGCGGCAGCCGATTTGTACACGATAGTGATTTCCCATAGATCATCGACAGTGTCCAGCGTGATGGAAACACTATGGTCAAATCTGTCAGCTTCATAGTCGTCCGTCTTGGCCAAGAGGACCTCGCTGATCGTCTCCTCGCCCGTTTCGACATTGGTTACAACATCGTCCCGCGTCAGTTGGAATCCTTTTCCTTGTTCTTGGAAGCGCGAGAAGATATCACTACGATCAATCAATGCCTGCCAATTGATGATGGACTCGACAGATCCCCATAGATTGTAACCCATGCCATCTAAAGGGAGAGTGTGATTGTTGGACCGAACTGGAAGAGAAGCGATGAAAGCTTTCTCGACGGCAGGGTAGCATTCCCCACCCTCAGCGCATTGTCGTAATGTAAGAGGTCCCGCAATGTAGACATCTTCAGACTGAACCACACCTCTGGAAAAGGCAATCCGGTTAGGATCGGAAATCAAATCCAGGCCGATTGCTTCTGTATTGTCCAGGAATACCCCTTCTTCAAAATCTTCTGTATTGTTGAGGGGATAACTGTAACAGACGACTTGATAGGGTACAAGTTGGAGTGAAACCATGACTCCTTCCATCTTGGCGTTCTCTTTGAGCGTTTGAGCAACCCTATTGAACCTTTCAAGTACAGTGGGATCATCGCATATCCCGGAAACGTTTCGAAGAGAGAAGGGATCTGGATCAGGCAACAAGGGACGGGATCCTTCCTCACCAACGGGTCCGATTCTGTCCGCGAGACCATAGAATTCTGGGATCTCACCAACGAACTGAGCAAGGGAAAATAGTGGAAGGATGACTCGGTCAAGTTGATCCGCTAAAGACACGATATACAAGTGGACAAGTGAGATTCTAAAGAACAGTGCAGCTAGTACCATTCTGAACAAAATTGTACGTACAGAACCATCTTCCTGTCTCGATCGCAAGATCAGAAGCCAGCTCTTCTTCTTTCCCGTTCTGATTGCTTGCAATATAGACAATGAGTGGAAGGGTAATGCCACACAAAAGCACGATGCTTAAAAGTGTGGAAATCCAGATGTGTGGATGACGCTTGGCAATTCGGACATATTCCTGTATCGCTTCCAGGGAAGATTCCCAAGTGGTGCAGCAAGATACGTTTTCGTTTTGTCGCCGAATGGATTCCAAATCTGCCAATTCCATTGATACCAGGTTGTTTGCTCTCTCAGAGCCTGTCAGAGACCCAGATCGAGTTTGGGCAGTTTCCTTTGAGATCTTGCTCATTGTACCTTTTCACCTTTTGTCTCTTTCAATTGAAACAAATTGTGCGTTCTTGGAATGTTTTGACAAGAGCAGCACGGAATCAAATACTGAATGTGCAAAAACTCTGCTTTGGTTATGGAAGCAACCGAAAATTGGCACTCAATTCCGAGAAAGAGGAGCCGAAAATATGAGAACTTTGAAAGTCAAACATTTAATGATTTGGGAAAGTAGAATATTCAATATGTCCACTTTCGTACATGTGGAATAGGGCCATTCGGTCATATTTATTAGAAAGAATATCGTGAGGTCACACAAGTTTTAGGGTCTTGGAACTTGGAGAAAGCACAGGAAATAAGCACAAAGTCTTCTCAAGACACGTGGTGGATGTATCAGCAGTACCGGTACAGTACGAGTAGTGCCGAAAATACGAAAGCCTTATTATTCAGACATTTAACGATGTCAAATTTTCATAAATGTGGAATACGAAAGATACAAGAATGGATAGGCCCTACCGGTATACGGTCTTCGACGTTAGTTCGAATGTTTTTTTCTGTATACCTTTTCACAATGTATTTTAAAAAAAACAAAGTGAAGTGGTACGATACATGAAGATTCGAGTGCTGAACATGAAGATTCGAGCGCTGACTTGTTTGCTCCAACCAAAGAGACAGCCCAAGCGCAGCGATAGTCCTACTACATCATGCACGTACCTGGCGAATAATGTTGCAACTGCTGGCAAATGACAAAATGATTCAGCGCAAAAAGTGAGGCACGACAATCGTGGAACAAAAGTACCTTGTTGGTGTCACCACGCAGGAAACGACAAATTTGTGGTGATTGATGGTTCTTCCTGGAGCGTATTGTAGAAGCTACTATGAACCACTCCACCAGGAACTTGTATTTCTTCTTTGATCTGTTTGTTACACAGCATTTGGGGAAGCCTGTACATACCACTGCCTTCATTTAGAGCTACGAAAAGTCTTATTTGAAGTATTCTACCGTCGGTGGCTATAATTATGTGGTCCTTTTGATGGTGGTTGATAGTTCACAAAGTGGTTGTTGAGCTATTCATCGAATGGTCACTCGTCGATGATACCAGCTCCGGTACGGGATGAAGAACAAGCCACCTCCTGTTTCTTCGAAAAATAGCTATTGTGGAATCATATTGTTGAATCAACATCATTCGTCAGCATGAACAACAACAACAACAACAACAACAAAAACAAAAACAAAACGCAGAGTTGGCTCTTTCCATTATAGTAGATATCCTGTCGTTGTCATTTCTGTCGTCACGGTATCGATGGAACCCTAGACCATTAGAGCAATGTTACGCTCGAGATCCATTCATTCAATAATGCAACCACAGCCCCATGCCTGGCTGTATAATTTCCAATCTTCAGAAAAGTATACTAGCTACTCCCACTTTGCGTTTGGACACTACAAGGATGTTCATTGTAGCCAAGCAGGCAAGCAATCACCAAGGCCTATGGCAATATAGAAGTGTGGGGTGTTATTAGAGGCTATACTATACAGACATTATTCGTCCATACAGTACCATACAAGTACCAGGCACCGAGTATCTTATGTGACAAATAATTAAGTTCAAAAAGGTACATGTTTAGGCTCATGCCACAACGTCAGTCCTTCCATCCGAAATGACAGATGGTGGATACCAAACAATATGTAAAAATAGAGAAGAAACGAGATCTGCGTATCTGCGTATCTGCGTGTAAAGTTCGAATGAATGAATATAATAAGATTGTCAGCTAATACCGTATATTATAGTACCATTGTAGTCATTGTATTCCTTGCAATACCGGTACTGTATTATTAATAATACCTGCATATTCAATATTGTATCTGCATCAGAGCACAACAGTGACAATGAGCGAATCCCATGAAAACGACAACAATGACAATGACAATGGCAATAATGGCAACGCCAACGCCAACGCCAACCCTACACTAGGACCTCGAAAATCCAAGAAACGAGAAAGCATGGCAGTCTTCTTTGACGGAGCTCCACTTTTCAATATGGACGACGACGATGAGTTGGAACCTAGTAGTACTTTACCCATGGTTGGTGACGTAGAAAGTATTAATACTAATTCTAGAAGAGGAGCTGTCAAGCGGAATAGTTTGGCTGTGCCTTCCGAGACGCAAACAGTAGGCGCTTCCGAAGGCTCCAAGAGTCCAATGTCCAACAAGTACACCGCAAGAGAACACAAATTCATCGTTGCCATCGCCATGATTCTTGCCTTTAACTCTGGCTTCAGCAATGGGGTTTGTCTCAGTGGCATTCTTACTCCACCGCATCTCAGGTGGCAGTCTCAGTCCACTTCTGGCTTTACCGGTGGATACACCAAATCGGCTCTGGCGTTGGCCGACCAAGAAGGAAATTACATTGAAGGATTTTCTCAAGTGGAGTTTTTTGGATATCAGCTCTTAATGATTTTCAGTTTCATGGGAGGTTCTTGTATCAGTGCCTTGATGAATCCAAGACCAGCTCCTTGGAGGTAAGAAATATACTATTATGCCGGACGGAGTCCTCTCTCTCTCTATATATATATATACCGGTATACATATGTATTATGCATGCTCATACCATGCACAGCCCACGACCTTGACTCATCCATATGCTATTGCTTTTGCTTTGTCTTGTTTTTCTTTTTGTTGTTTATTTTGTTTATTTGGCTACATACCGGTAGATTGGCTCCAATGTATGCTCCCACCTTCTTCATTGGTGGAGTATTCATGTGCATTGCTGCCGTCTTGAGTGTGGAAGATATATCGGGCACGGCACATTTTTATTATTTTGTGGCGGCTGCCAATGGGATTCAAAATGGAATCTCAAGCATGTATTCCGCCAATCTCATTCGAACCACACATCTGACCGGAGCAAGTACGGATATTGGATTGTTTATTGGACAAGCCATTCGAGGAAACAATAAAAATACTTGGAAATTGAGAATTTTGATTGCATTGGCACTGTCGTTTTGGACTGGAGGACTATTGTCATTTTGGGCAGTTCGAGTTTGGTTGCAATATACCCTCTTGGTCAATGCCGCCATTTTTGGATTTGTATTTTGTCTATGCGTTTGGTTCTTGGCCCATAATTTGCACATTCCGGCGCATAGAGCCTTGCAAGGAACGTGGCATTGGCAAAAGGCATTGCATGACATTGGATATCGATCGGGACAAGATGGCGCGGCACAATCCAAAGAAGCCTTGAAAGAAATATTTTCAAAGATGGACATTGATGGAAATGGGGATGTCAATAGAGAAGAATTCATCAGGGGTCTCAAGGCAGCTGGCATGAACGAGGTCTCGCAAAAACAATTCAATGCCATGTTTGATGTATGTGATACCAGTGGAGATGGGACTATTAGTTTTCAAGAATTTCAACAATTGGTGGAAGGAGACAATGCGTTGGTGGGTTAGTATTTTAATAGTTGTAGCATTTTTCTATATTCGTAGTATGGTAGTGTACTTTTAAAAATAATACTCTGCACATTTATAGGTAGATATTTGTGATAGTTGATTAGTTGCTTGAATGCATAGGATCCTAGTTGCTCTTAGTTGGGATATAGTTTTGGATAGGTTGATGATATCTATTTTTAGGTACAGCAAATCGTTTGTTTGTATGTATTCTATATATTTTACAGTTTATTATATCGCAGCGGCGGCATCATAACAAATGACCCATTCAAGTCCATCATATTATGCCCTCACAATCGAAAAAGAGCTTCGGCATTGTCTGCATGAGATCTATACCAATCCTGATCCTTGAAATGCTTATGGACATCCGACAACTCTTGCTGCTCGAGGTCCGATGGAAGTTGCCCTTTGTATGCCAGCGCAATCAGATTCCCCAAAACTGCTTCATACTTGCGTTCATAGCGAGCCATCACTTTTGACACAGATTCCGCTTCAGTCACCATCTGAGATGCCAGATAACTGGCGGAACTGCCTGAATGTTCACTAGCAGCAGAGAGCGAATGAGAGCAGCAGCTTGAACGAGTATCCGACTGGATAGTAGAACACATTTCTTGGCTAATCTGCTTGCCCTCCAACTGCCATCTACGTCGGTTACTTCGAGCCTGCTTCACCAACTGATCGCTCACGATATCCAAGACTCCACATGCCTTCAAGTTCTGAGCCAATGGAATCACCCAGTGGTCGAAAAACCAAAGCTCGCCCTCGTACCAACCATCAGATGGATCCTTTGTAGATCTACCCTCGGTGTACGCATCGTGCAATTCCCTATAGAGACTCTCGTTCCATTGACAGTAGATCTCCCAATCTTGCATTGTATGAGCTACATCGGATGTTTGCATGATGTGCTCAATGGCACTTGTGGCCTTGCAGTGCGCTTCCTCATCTCCGGAGAAGACTTTCTCCCACCTTGACTGTCGCAATACTCGCAAGTCTTGGTCGAAAATGTCAGTGGCCATCACACAGTTCACAAGTAGCTGGCGGAATCGAGCTTTCTCTTGTTTCGATTCGAAGAGGCAACATTGCAGTTTCTTGAACTTGGGAGACATCAGAATCTCCCAAGCCGTATCGATCGAGTTTTGCTCAGCAATACTCTTGCGACTATACTTATCTGCAAGTTCTGGCTGTTCTTCGGCAAGCTGACTGTTAGGGACTCCAGTGTGACCAATATCATGCACCAACGCAGACAAGACAATCACAAAACGAGCAAGCGGATCATGCGCAATATTGCTGGCCCCGTTGGACCCTTCCGTTGAATGGATACACTTGACAAGAAGATTCGCCATGTGTGCAACATGACTTGCATGCAAGAAGTTGTGGAATTGATTACTTTCATATCCAGCGACAATTGTCACGACAAAGTCTCTCAATTCGGAACGAATGTCAGCTCCAACTTGGTGAATAGTACTTGTGCCATTTCCAGACTTGATGGTCGACTTCTTCATTTCGATGAACATCTGGATCTCCTCATAGGGATTTCGTGAAGTCGACTCCACTCCGTCATCCAGGTACCTTGACTCGTTCCCGTTTCGAGTAGTCATGACCTGCGTCAACAGAGTCTCAAGGGTAGCAACGTTGACAGACACAAGCTTTTCCACTTGATACTTCGATATGACGCTGCCTTCGATTACCCCATGGAGCTTTGCTTTCTTTAGCTTACTAGCTACCATCCACTCTTGTCCCCTCTTGTCCCAAAAGGCAATATTTTCCGCTGCACCTTCTTCCAAGTATCCAGAAAGCGGTAACACAGGTAATACTTCTTCGATCAACGGAAGTAAGACATCCTTCATGAACATGCTCTGCTCGTAATACCAGCTTTCTGCACTGTTACTATCGGAAGCCTTCATCGCTTTGTCATACTCTTCACCGCAGTACTGCAGGAACTGATCAAGTGATTGTGTGCATTGTCCGACTGTAGCCACGGCCAAGATGAGTCCGATGTTGGCCGTATTACGTTGCCGACTTTGTCGCTCATCCGCGCAATTATCCATTGAATTCAGTTTGGCACAATTTCCAAGCATTTCGCGAACTGTGTTTTCATTTTCTAAGTCTGTACAGAGGACTGCCTTGCGTACCATGATTGTGAAGTTCGGACATCCAAAGGTGATCTCATCATATAACTCTCCAAACTCGGTTTCTAGCAGAGTGAATGCAAAGTCGGCCGATCGTCTCTCCTGACAAGATTGTAGCCCTTCGTACATCTGGGCAACAATATGCTTTTCCCTCTCCAGAGTGGCGTTCGTGGAACCAGTATGCTTGACTCGATGGATAAAAGCACTGAAAAGAAG
Source organism: Cylindrotheca closterium (assembly GCA_933822405.4). Classification (NCBI taxonomy): domain Eukaryota; phylum Bacillariophyta; class Bacillariophyceae; order Bacillariales; family Bacillariaceae; genus Cylindrotheca; species Cylindrotheca closterium. Next base: position 76,932 of record CAKOGP040002480.1, on the reverse strand, counting down.
AGTAAAATGATCCCAAGGGTTGGCACCAAGCGCGTATGGAGATCTCTCATTCGGATCCCTAGCTTCCCAAAGTGAGTTGCATCTGAAAAGAGTTTGTGTGATGTTGTGTAGCTGCGATCGTTCAGATCTTGCCAGATATATGTTTGCTATGGAGGAGACGAATGCACGAAGCTGCTCTTGCATGATTCCAATATTCTGAGTGCACGACTCTAGCGATGTCATTAACATGTCAAAAATGGTGGATCCCATCTCTGATTGCGATGAGGTCTCATCGCAGTGGAGTTGTTTCCAATAATTGATTCGTTTCTCTGGTGCCAAATCGACTACAACAGGACAAATGGCACAATCGTTTCCATTCATCTCTTCAATGCGGCCACAAGATGCATTTGCATCCGGTATTGATGATTGCGAAGATTCACTCGCATCCTGGCCCTCTGTTGAAGTTTCATCTAGACCTTCCTTGTCAGGGGAATTGTGGAACATTTCTCCACCTCGTTCAAAGTAGCGCCTCTTCTTCCACGAGTTTCTTCCAAGTATTTCCAGCACCTGCCTTGAAAGACTTGCCAAGGATTCTTCATTGGCTGCAGGATTTTCCTCTGTAGCGCTCTCCAGCCAATAGGTGTAACACTCTCCCTTGCCCTTCATATCAACAAGACCACGTGCCCTAAATTTGTACTGACTACTGTCTTTTTTCGAGTCACGTTCGACTCTATCATACAGCACACTCGAGCATTGAATCTTCCCTGCCAAACCAGTCGACTCATGTCGAGACGCCGTGTTTACCATGTCACCTACAAAAGAATAACAGCTTCCATAAGATTCATTGATTCTGATGCAACATATTCTGAAGCCACATATCTTCACAATACGTACCGAACAAACAGTAATGAGGAGCCAATGTTCCAACAATACCAGAAGTACAGCTACCAGTGTGGATTCCAATTCGAAGCTGAATCGGCGATCCATCGATAGGAGACTTGACGTGCTGGACACACTCCTGAACTGCCAAAGCGAAGTTCGCCATCTTCTCAGCGTGGTAGTCATCAGGATTTATTAGCCCAGAAGCACACATGTACGAATCACCAACAGTCTCGACCTTATAGAGATCAAAGTGACTGGCGAGAAAGTCCATCACTGAATACAGTTGATTCATCATGTCGATGACATCCCACGGTTCGACTTGATCGCAGATACTAGTGAATCCAACAACATCAGAGAAGAACAGTGTGACATGTTCATGGAAGGCTGGCTCAACAGTTTTTCCTCGAATAAGATCCTCGGCAACTTTTTGAGGAAGCATACTGTTGAGGAGAAGCTTTGATACGTCTCGTTCGGCCAATTTCTTGGTCAGCTTGTCAAGCTTGTGCGCTCTGCTTGCTTCCTTAGCAACGTGCTCCCCCAAAAATACGGCATCACGCTGGCAACTGGCAAGTGGAAGGTCGGACAGTGTGAGTCCCATATTCTGTAGATCCGTCACATTTCTAGCATCAGGAGCCAAAGTGAAAAGGACTTGATTGGACGATAGTCGAAACATGGAAGCCTTGAATCGGATAGTGCTATCCGCCATGGAAACTTTCTTTTGAAGCGCTGCAAGTAAATCTGATTGCTCGGCATCTGCAGTGGAGACCTTATTGTGCAAGGGTGAATTTTTGACTGTCGGAGTGAGAAAGAAGTTTTGATCGGATAACTTGTTGAGCGATTTCCAATCCCAAGAGGAAACCATCACAGGTCTGCGGTTAAATAACGGTTAGCACAGAATACCACAATAGCAATGATAGGCAATGTTGAGTGGAAATGGAGCTGCATACCTTGTAATTTCGACGATATCACCAATGTGCAAGCCTTGGATCTCCTGGTCTGACGTCTGAAGAAGTATTGATAGCTTTTCGCCGACATTGATTATAGAGAAATTTCCATCAACCAAGATGTGAAATGGGAACAACCTAGCCAGATGTTCCAATTCAAATTTGAAGGAACTTGCACCTGCTGTGACAGTGGATCTTGAAAGTGATTCTTCACCTGGAGCGATCTCAGCGGTTTCAGGCTGACTTGTGGATGATTCTGCTTCCTCTTTTGGCGCTTTCGACGATCCATGATGAAATGGACACTTCGATGTAGACACTGACGTTCTTGTGGTAGCAGTGTGGTCTTCTTGATGTCTTGTTGGTGTTTCTTGAGCATCAGCTTGAGCATCAGCTTCATCAGTAGTTCCCCCTTTGAGTTTTCGCCCTGAAAAAGGACATTTCGAAGGCATTTGAACTTTGTCAAAATTGACTGGTTGTTGGACTTCATTTCTTGGTGAAAGCTTCCACTGCTTTGATTTATCAACAGCTGAAATCTGCCATGTAGTGAAAGTGGCCCCATCTTCCCCTTGTAAGGAAGTTTGATTCATATTGACCTCCAAGTCGAAATGTTGAATTGCGAGTTCTTCCACAATTCCAACTACCAGCGGTACGAACATTGTACCTCGCATGGAGTAGTAGTGCAAAAGAATACTTCCATTATCTTGGCAGTCTTCACAGTCTTCGCACCAGAATACTGGCGCAATGAAGCCCTCTCCTGGAAAGCTTCTCTTGATGTATTCGTGCAAGGCATTCAGATTGGAAAGCCATTGGCGTAGCGTAGCCCCCTGACACCTCAACAGTTCAGTGTAACCACCTCCAGCGAGCTGGCTAGAGAGGAAATAGCGACCATAGGCTTTTAGAACATCAAAAGACGACACATGTAGAAGCTTTGTGGCCGCTTCCACAAGCGCAAAAAGTTCTTCGTCTTCATAGAAGGCTCTTCGAAGGAAAGCCTGGTCTTTCGTCTTGCATCCTGCAATCTCTTTTATCTTGTGCCAAGTTTCTGTTCCAAACTCGTCTACAACGAAGTCTTCGAGGACTTCAAATATTAAACCGTACATGATACTGCTGACTGTTGGTGCGGTATCAGATTACAAGTATTATGAGGAAAGGGAGAGACTGCATGTACCGGTACTGAGTTTTTTGGGCCTGACTTTCGATTGATTGATTTGTGATTGCGTGTCCGTTCGGATAATTTTGACCAGAAGCCAAATGAGTCATTAAGAAATTCTGCTCTGAAGACAATTTATGATGGGAGCAACAATAGACGAAGGAAAACCTTGTGCCGTTCAAAAGGCATTTTTGGACATTTTGTTAAGAGCACAACGTCACTTCTCTTATTGAGCAATTAATAAATTGAACAAAAATTCTCTTTTCGGGACCCTAACGGTGAAACGAATGTTGTGTTCGATTCATTCTTCTACGGCATAATTGTACCGACAAAACAATTAATGAAACGAAAATGACCGAGCCACGTCAAAGATTTTGGGTCCTTCGCGATTTTGGGCCCTTTGGGCCCTTGTGTGATATAAAATGCTTTTTTGTCGTCACTATTTTCCTTCCGATTAGAAGTTTTCATCACATTCAGTGCATGTAATAGTCTAAGCAAACTTTTCTGATGTCGCGCTTTCAATTTTGACCCAAAGCTTTTGACCAGAATATTTGTACTTTCATACTTCGTCATACAGCTCGCGTCAGTTTTAGACTACAAAAAGTGAAGATCGATCTAGTCGGATCGAAATTGGACTAAATCGACTACACCTCCAACCGAAATTCTGGAACAAGGGCAAGCATCCTGACATCATTTGTTTTGCCACAATTTCAACGCGCACGAAAAACGCGAAAAACACTAACTCCTCGTGCGTTCTTCCGTACTTGTACTTTCACACCAATAGGCTCGCGTTGCTACAGTAAATATAATATACAGTATGGTATACTATTACAACGATACTGTAGCTATACGATACGGTACAGTACGGTACGAGTATACCGGTACTGTATGTCACATGGAGGTTTTGGGTTGGGTTTGCCCAAATGGGGGTACGATTCGAGTACTCGTACAATAGTATGTTGAAAATCGACATTTTATGGTATAATAAATAATATATATTTTATGTAAAAGAAAGAAATAACTCTATATTTCTGTTAGTATACTTGCACACAAGTCCGATATGAGGAGATCGGACTTGGTTGCTGTGGTGCAATACTCCGGAGACGGTCACCTGACCGTCGTTCATAGAGTCAATATTGAATCCATTGGTTCGACCGCTTTCTTTCGTATAATCCCCGCGATGATGCCTATTATGTCGGTGAAAAGATACCGTACGCGGTTTTCGTCCCTTTCATTTTCTTCGCCGGCAGCGGCAGCCATTATAATCATCGCTCAGCACATTATCGCTCAGCTCATCACCGCATTGCCATTCCCTGCAGCCATGATGAAGAAGATGACGATGATGATGATGCTACGATTTGTGGCATATATAGAGTTCGTATGCCTTGCTCTATTGGTGATTGGAGGAATGCATTTAGTTTCTTGTCAACCACCAGGAAGCAAATTGACAATCAAGGTGAGTTGCTTCGTTGCTGCTGATGCTTGTCGTAAGTCAGTCGCCTATTTTTTTCTGGGGCAATCGCCTAACATCGTTTGAACTCGTTCTTGCATTGCAAAAGAGCCCAGTGGTACTGGCGAAAGAACTTGATCATAGAGATTCGCTCTTTGGACAGCTCCCATATGGCACATCTATTGAAGAAAAAATATTCTACGCAGACAATAAGCTCTGTGACCCCACGTTCGATGCATCGAAAAATGGATTTCCGAAACGAGAAGTGACCCAAGATGGCAAAATGCAGCCTTTCGCATCTACTTTCATTCTCCTGGTTGACCGTGGGGGATGCACTTTTGTAGCGAAGGTAACTGTTTGGCTCGATAATTTTTTTTTGTTATTTCATTCTCTCATTCCCGCTCCTTTGCTTCTTCCTTCTCCTATTTGAAGATTCGTAACGCCCAAAGACTTGGAGCTGTAGCAGCAATAATTGCTGATAATAGCTGCTTATGCTCAGATGCCGAATGTGTTGCTGGAGACGGAATTTGCGAAACGGCAGAACCAATCATGGCCGATGATGGCTCGGGAGCCGACATTTCGATCCCATCCATGTTAATCTTCAAAACTGATGCTGATGCTTTGATTCGTCACCTCAAGAACAATACAAACGTTGTCATGGAAATGAGCTATGAATTGCCATCGCCTGATGATCGGGTGGAATATGATATTTTCACGGTTCCAACAGACGGCGTAAGCAAGGCATTCCTAACAACCTGGAAAGCAATGGCCAAGGCGCTGGGGACGAGGGCATATTTTAAACCACACATGTACATCTATGATGGCGTTAGAACTCACTGCACGGGGACCGATGGACAGTCGCTGTGTTTCAATCTATGTACCAACGCCGGGAGATACTGTGCAACCGATCCGGACAACGACTTGGAGAAAGGAATATCGGGTGCTGATGTCGTGACGGAAAGTCTCCGACGAATTTGTATTTGGCGCATATATGGAGAAGGAGATGGCATTGGAGAGGCATGGTGGGATTACATCAACGAGTTTGAACGCCGTTGTAGCCCAGCAGATTATTTTGCAAACGAGGAATGTATAAAGGATGCCTACACTTATGCTGGTGTGGATGGAGACGTCATCGTTCGGTGTATGCTGGATTCGGGTGGGTTGGACACTGATGGTTCCAACTCGTTTCTAGATCAGGCAATCGCGGATCAGGCTACAATGGGGGTTGTCGTAATTCCAACCGTGTTTGTAAATACTGTGGCACTTCGAGGAACCATGAGTTCCGAGGCTGTGTTTGGAGCGATCTGCAGCGGTTTTGCGGAAGGCTCAGCTCCGGAAGTCTGTGCCAAATGCATGTCTTGTCCGTGGGACCTTGCTACGTGTGTAGAAACAAATGCATGCGTATCGGAGCCCGACGATACCAATGAGGCTTTAATGATCCATGGCGATGACCCTATGCTACTTGGTCTTGGTATGCTTTCGGGACTACTGGAATCCTTTGGCGGATCTGAAATATGTGGCTTGAATTTCGAGGAGATAGCAGAAGCGTCCAATGGTGGCAATGCTGATATACTCGACTCTCTTCAACTCGACGAGCAGTGTGATACATCGCAAGAAGAACAATTCCTCGGCACCTTGGAAACTTTTGAAACTTGTGCTGGTTGGGATATCAAAGAGGTTATAGAGACACTGCCGAGTGCGTTGGTCGGTTCGGCCATGCGATGTGCAATGAAGGCAATGTCATTAAAGGATGACGAAGCATTCGCTGAGACCATTGCGACAGAATGTGCGGGAGTTGTTCTGGCCGATAATCCACTTGGAAATGCCCTCAAGCGAATCCTTTTGGAACCCGAGAAGAACTGCCTGTGTATGGGTGAATTGTCAGAACTTCCAGAGTGCGAGCTGGATGTCTGGCCGATTCCAGTCTTCGGCTCTGGGTTGAAAACATGGTCTTGCCTTTTGACTAATCTTGGTTGTGGTTTTCTGGTCCCAATTTGCGAGTCAGAGCTGACCGCCCTTGATACTTGTTTGCCACTGAGCGATGACGCTGAAAACTTATGTGAAGCACCGGCAACATGTGAAGACTCTATGCTCCTTTCACTTCCACAATCGCTAGCAGGAATGCCGATCCCCGACTCTTGCCGTCAAACAAATCAGAACCGAATGAAGGGAGCCACTTCCAATGTCGTCGCTCGTTATAGTAAGTCTTGGTATCATCATATGCTTTGCTGTCTTGGTTGATCACATCTCTGACAAACCTTTGTTATCTATTCAGATTTCTTTGTGGAAAAGTGTGTCGACGATGTCGGTTTCTGGGATCTTCCTGCACCTTCATCCAATTACGTCGACCAATCATTTTCTTCTGATAAAGTTGGCGATAAGGACATTTCGAAGCCAGCAGAAGAACAGAGCGCTAGCACCGAGAAGTATAACGAGGAACTCGAAGAGAAGCAAGGAGATTTGTCCCAAAGCGAAACCAGCATCACTGAAGAAGTGACGACTCCCGAATCCACATCACCGTCTAGCTTTCTGACTGGCCTTATCACTGGTTGCATTGTTACCGCAGTGGTAGCCATCTCTGTCGTATTGTACCACAAAAAGTCAAGCAATAAGAAGACCGGCCCACAAGGAGGAGGCAATGACAAGAGAGGTTTGTACACATCGATCGAAATGACATGATGAACAAGGCGAGAGCGATTTCTGTGTATCCCATATGTGTCTCTTGATTGCATGATCAGTGTCACTCAACTGTGTACCAAAGTTCGCTTGGAATTACCGAGTTGAAGTAGAAGGTTCATCAACACGACACCTCGCGACACCTTGGATTCTCCCACACAACATCAATCAGATTGTAATTTGGTCAATTTATTTATTCTGTTGCCAGCATAATAGCGTTTCGCTGTCATTTGTCTATGATGTATGCGTCCAGTATTCTGGCATTCCGTAGGCTGGCATATTCCTCAATTCTCATTGCATCTTCCGTCAATTCGGTGATTGCTACTCCATTTTGTTGCACTTGCAGAGTATTCTACTTTCCATTCCGTTCCGTTCCTATCCCAAAGATTAGCTCACAGCTTATCTCTAGAGTATGACGCAAATGCCTGCGCGAATTTGCGATCATCTCTCTAGCGGGCATTCCATAGTACCGTAGGCCAGTTGAGAGCGCGACGAATCTGGCAAGTACATACCTCTCATTGGAAAAAGCATTGCATTTACTTGAGACGCAGTTGCCGTACTTGTCTTCTACTTCAACAACTGAATTGAAATAACCATGATCTTGATTGACATCATTTTTTTTGGCATCCTTCTTGTTGGACAGATGCATACTTCTCGCGGAACCCGATGAATAATCTTCGTAGTAGCCAAGACCGCGAACAGAGTCCTGTATCTCTCCGACCTTGCGTGTAGCCGTGCACGCTCCTTTGTCGCTGGTGCCCCGTCGCATTCTAATGCAATCGACTTAAGCTTCCAACAATGGATCTTGGGTCATATAGACGACAAGTTGCGACTCGGACCGAGTGCAGCGCCCTTGAGGCGGGGATACTCTTGTTATTCCTCACTACTGTCGTCGCTGTAAATCCTTGGTTCTTCGTTCTTCTTTGAAAAGCTACAGTACCAGGTACTACCCGCCAACCAATGATGACCAGTACTGGTACGCTCCTTTGCTATACCATGGAACAAGCTTCTACATCAGACTTTCTTGCAACAACCAGCATTCGATTTGATGAAAGCTTCTTTGACGACGATGTAGGCCTAGCCTATAGTACCGACCCATCGCCGCAGTGGATTCGAGACGGCACCAACGCCACCATGACACCCGCCACATGATACTGTACTAGGCATGCTGATCGGAGTCCCGATTACAGTGAAGGTCAAAGAGGAAACAACGGAACTAGCTGGCTAGTACGATACTAGCTAGCAACAAGCAGCATCCAGTTACTGTAAAGCAAGTCCACGATGAGTCGTCAACCAGCAATTGATTGGAGCAGTGTCAGATGCAAAACACTTTAGCGCGGAACGACAGCTAGATACAACAGTAGCTTTGGGGATTTATTCATTCATTCATTCAGCCATTCCGCATTCCCCAACTACATCGAATTGAGGGATCGTCGGTCGACAGCCGCCCCAGCCAGCATCACCCTTCGTTGTAATTGACACACCATCACCAGGACATGCATGCCACAGTGGGACAATCGAAAAAGTTGTTGATTACGTCGCTATTGCTTTGCTCCGAGCCATTAGTTTCGCGACTGCCTGGCGATGATTCACTCAAGTTCAAAGTGCAGGGTTTGGGCTTTTTCGCATAGCTACAGTAGAGTGGTTTCTTGAATTGAAGCTCGAAAATTTCAGGTCTTGTTAGTCGTATTTTGTCTGGCACCGGTGACCAGCTGACACTTTTATCATTCACTGATAATAAAATACCGTACCGGTGCATGTATGTGTACCAGGTACCTGGTACCAGGTAGGCACTCGTAGGTACGAACCATGTTCAAGGCACCGTCTCAAGTTTCAAAAAGTTTTAGTCGGCACTAACAAGTCTCAAGTCGGTCCTTGTCCTTCCATCCACCCGCAACCACGAAACCAGATGAGATGATTTTATTTTATAATATACGAGTAAAACTATTTCATGTTGTCGCACCGCAGGTCACAGATCACAGATCACAGCTCTCCCATTGTCCCTGCATACAGCCTGCGGTGAGTTTGTCAACGCGGCGCTATTTTCAAATTTGATTTTGTCAATGCTCTAGTTTCACCTCAGCACTCGTGCACAAGATGAGATAGTTAAGAGTCCTTTGGGTGGCAATAAATAACCTGGTCGTAAAGGACTTGTCATAAATGTGGAACAATGCTGCCATAAGTATATCAGTCTGGTTCGGGAATCACACATAATCGTCTTAGCTTTCGACATGCGTTAAGTTGATTCCCGGACGGAGATATCATTAAGTGTTGAACCGTTCCCGCGAGGTTTTCCACTTAACCAGCAAACATTTCTGGTGGTACTTTTGGAAAGGATTTATGCTACTATGAGCAGGACATCAGCTACGGTAGGCGCGATTGTAAACAAGAGTTCTCGCTATTTTTTTCGCACATGTACACAATTGATGGAACACAAATACCGGTGGGCAGGGTGTAGTACGGTAGGGATTGTACCTACTGTACGTGTGTGCAATATCCAAATCCCAAATTTGTCACGTAACTCTGCAAACGCAAACCGAAAAAGAATTTTCCTCTCATCACCTGAAGGTTGAGATCCAACTCACAATTAATTTTCAAAAGGCAATCGCAAAGATGAAGTTGAGTTTTGCCACATTCCTACTCTCGGTTGCCGCACAGGTACCGGTAGCCCAGGGAGAAGACGCTTTCGCCGAGGTAAGTTGATCTAGAGTTGAGCTCAGCTGAGCTCAGCTGAGCTCAGAATCGTAAAGACATGCAATAATGATGCTTACCGTACACTAACACCTTCAACTTCTATCTATCCATCCATTCATTCATTCGTTCGTTCAATCGTTCATTCGTTCATTCGTTCAATCCTATTCCATACTCGAAGCCTTTACACGCAATCCACGAAGATGAGGAGATTCATTTTGCTGAGCAAGGTTGCGTCGACTTGGCAGGAAGCGGCTGGTCTAAACTTCCCAAACTGGACGATCAACCTCAAGAGACAAATACTGGAATCGTATTTGATTGGTTTGGCACAAGTTACCTTGATGACTCCACAGCGGCAATTTCTGCATATAACGCGGCTCCTTCTACAGATGAAAGTAAATCCTATATCTTTATCAATGACAACGGAAATCTTTCTTTCGGAGGTGGTCTGGGCTTTAACAGACCAACCGGGTTTGCCATCGATGGTGGAACTTTAGAATCACAGTGGAATATGATCGCTCCCTTCTGGTCTGATGTTGACATCTCCGGAGGCAAGGTTGACGGTAACGTCTATTTCAAGACTGTCCTGGATGAGAACGGCCAAGGCTCCAAGTTTGTTGTCACTTGGAAAGAAGTGGCGAAGTTTGGAGGAGATGCAGCTGAACCCAAGGTCAACAGCTTCCAGGTGGTCCTCTCTGATTTCCGTTCGGCTGATCCCAAGATCTGCTTCTGCTACTGTCAGATGGAGTGGGCTACAACCTCTGAAGACTCTTTTCTTGTAAAAGATAACGATTTCGAACCTGCAACAGTTGGTATCAATCCGGCTAACGGCATTACTGACATTAACAACGGGTCTGTAGGCTTGAACAAATTCTTGCTAGGAACTTTCAGCACAGATACAAAAGACTTTGGAGGATATGGTTCTCTCAATAATGGTGTCAAGTATTTGCATGGCAAGGGGTTCTGCTTTGACCCAGAGATTGTGTTTCAAGAGAAACCAACTCCCACAGTTGTCACCTCTGGAGCTTGCGGAGACCCACATTTCAAAACTTGGAAGAATGAGCACTTCGAGTACCACGGACAGTGCGATCTTGTGCTCACCAAGGATGACAAGTTCGCTGATGGTCTGGGACTTGATGTCCACATCCGCACCAAGCTTGTTCGTTTCTGGAGTTACATCAAGAATGCTGTCATCCGCATTGGCGATGATGTTCTTGAGATTGAAGGTTCTGCCATGGAAGGAATCGATAAGGAAGTCCACTACTGGATCAACTACGAATACCAAGGAGAACTTACCGAGTTTGCTGGTTTCCCTGTTACCATCTCCTCCGAAGGAACCAAGAGCAACAAGAACTACATCACGATTGACTTGAACAGCAAATACCCAGGACAAAAGATTGTTCTCTCCACATTCAAGGAATTCGTCAAGGTTGATTTCAAAGGTGCAACTGCAGCTGCCTTTGGTAACACTGTTGGCATGTTGGGCGACTACAAGACCGGAAAGACAGTTGCCCGTGATGGAGCCACTGTCCTTGATAACTACTCTGAACTTGGACACGAATGGCAAGTTCTTCCATCTGATGGAAAGTACTTCCGCGAGGCGTCCGAGCCACAATTCCCAAAGAAGTGCATTGACCCAGAAGATCCTCAAGGAGAACGTCGAAGACGTCTGGCAGAGTCTACCATCTCTATGGAACAAGCGGAATCCGCCTGTGCCGGACTCAAGGATGCCTTGGATCGCAAGGACTGTGTCTATGATATCTTGGCTACTCAAGATATGGACATGGCTGGAGCTTTCTAAATCCTCCCTTACCGACTACCACGCACAATACTTGAGTTATTGTGGGTTAAACTGATTTACTTTTAATTTTATGTATATTGAAACCTTTTTTGTTGTCAACATGTACCAGTATTCTGTGGTTATGACTTTTGCCCACATTATTTCTTTATCAGTTGTGCTCCAAATTGACTTGTGGTTATAACAAGAAGTGTGATCCATGTCGGTTCGATTTTAGATTGCACAGACAACTGCAAGGATTACGATATTGTACAGTAGCCAGGGGGCTTTCTCGACCTTTCGACGATTGCCTGATGACTAGAGATTTCTCCATTTGCCGAAGCATGGAAGCGAGAAAGAGTCTGAAGTCTACCATACGAGTACTGTACCAGGTACTACCGTATGAAACGATACCGTACCCTTACTATAGTACCTAGCAGCTACAATTGGGGAATTATGAATCGGAATTGAAAATAGGGGGTAATCGATGGGTGACGTTCCACTTGGCACGCAATAACAACAACCACAACAACCACAACAATAATCTCATACCGGTATACCGGTATCATTGACAAAGAGGAAATAAAAGTCTCGTCTTTTACCACAGTCTGATATCCAAGATTTTTTAATTCACATCTTTTTAGCGACGCTTTCCAACCACTTTGCACGACAACGTCATAACAGTTCATTTCATTGTATTCTTAGTATAATACAGTAAATGTTGCAAATCCTTCGAACCTCCCTATTGACCGCCCTTTTGGCACTTCCAATTCAAGGCTTTGTGGCTACCTCAATCACCAGCAGTCAGCTTTCTACAGGACTTCAAGCATCCACTACTGATGATGCCACCTCCACAACCGATGACTTGCTGAATCCGAGCTACGAAATCGCACCTTTAAGCATTCGAATTGGACACGGATTTGATATTCATCGCATGGCACCTCTAGAAGAAGCTGGCCAACCAGTTGTCATTGGAGGTGTAGAGATCACGCATAAGGACCAGAAGGTATGTTTGTTTGTCATGTGTCTTGCGAAAAAAGGATGGATAAATTTGTTCCTTCTTGTGGTGATGGAAATGAAACGTCATCCTCCAATGAGACGAATCAATCTTGGTAAAGCTCTGAGGCTCTCTGGAGGATCTGTGAATTTTCTCTGGAGTCTTTGGCATCTGTTTCATCTTGATGTTGCTCGTTGTTCCGGCGTTGAATTTTTGTGAATCTCACTTTGGACCCTTGTCTCTTGTCCTTTCGAAAAAAAAGTGGACCGACAAGGACGGTCAATATGTACAAGCTGGCGGCATTTACGAAACCCAACTTGGTCTCATTGCCCATTCTGACGGAGATGTAATTTACCATTCCATTGTCGATGCCATTTTTGGAGCCCTCACCTTGCCAGACATTGGCCAAGTCTTTCAAGACACGGATCCCCGCTGGAAGGGATGTGATTCCTCCAAATTCATGGAACATGCTTACAAAGTGATGGATCAGTATGGTTACCAATTGGGAAACTGCGATGTCACCCTCATTCTGGAACGTCCCAAAGTAGCTGGATTCAAACCCGCCATGAAAGAGAACATTGTCCGATTACTTCATACGGAACCCGGTAGGGTCAACATCAAGGCCCGAACGCATGAAAAAGTTGACAGTGTAGGAGAATTGAGGAGCCTGAGCTGTCATGTTGTCTTGACTTTGGAGCGAAAGCCTGATGCAGGTGCAGATGAGGAAGATTAAGCGTCATATTGGAGCGAACTAGACAAGCTCAAGAAAAACTGAAACATTGTATGGATTCATTCATTCATTCATTGGGATGCCAAAGCTACAGTATTATATATGATACGAGATATTTTTCAAACCAACCTTCCAAAATAGAAAAGGATTGATTGAACATAGCCAATTCAATTTTGCATCATCTAGGCGAAGCATTGGCACTTCCAGTTGTCGTTTCCGCCGCTACGTTGCCAGCGGACAAGTCAGTGCCACTGGACGACGCTTCCATTCCTGCAGTAGCAGTGTTATTGTTATTATTGGTGCCATTGTCATCAGTTTGTTGCAAATACACCCGATCCCACAATTCATTTAGCATGTGCATACAAGCCTTATTGTTGGCCACCCATACCAAAAACTTGGCTGCCTGAGTTGGAGTTAGAATTGTCCGAATGGTGTTGAATTCTGACTCGAGAGAATCCCCGCATTGCAACAGACGGTTTCGTAGTTCGCCCAGTACGTTCAAACTATTCTTTAGGCATTCGTCCATTTCTTGTGCAACAAGGCGGGAATCCTTTAGGGCAGCAGCTTGGTTTGGGGTCACTTCCAATAATTCGACCAAGTGATTGAACAAGGATTTCATATCGGAAAAGGGCAGAGACTGTTGTGTGGCTTCAATCTCGGATGATGCGATAGTTGGTTCCATGTCCTGTAGTCGTGGAGCTTCTGTTGATTGTTCCGACGACCCTGGAGCCACAGGATTGCTTTCGCCGCCTCCAGATACTGGTGCATTCACGTTGACAGTAGTTGCATCGTTATCGTTGTCATTGTCGTTGTTGTTGTCATTGCCATTATCATCGCTTGCGTTGGTACTCGTACTCATTTCGTGCACATGGTTACTCATTTGCAGAGTCTTGACCAATACATTGGTGGTTTGGGTGGGCAATAGCAATCTTTCCACATTTCTCAAGTGAAATTCAATGGCCGAGCGCCTATCCCTTCCATAATCCGCAAACTTTTCCTTGTACTCTTCAATGGAAGCATAAATCTCAGATTCGGAAGCCCCACTCTTAAGTAGAGAATCCAAGGACTCCATCATTTTCTTCTGTTCCTGTTGGTTGCTGGCTTCAGCTTCTTCTCCAACCTACAGTACAGTATTCGTTTTGAAGCAATCGAGTGTGATGCATGATGTATGATATATTGATTGTGAGCATGGCTGTTTCAACAGAAACAATAAATCTATCAAGAGAGCATTGTGCAAACAGTACGGTACGGTACAGTAAAGTACAGTAAAGTACAGTACAGTACAGTAAAGTACAGTACAGTACGGTAAAGTACAGTGCAGTGCAGTGCAGTGCAATGCAGTGCAGTACAGTACAGTGCAATGCAGTGCAGTGCAGTGCAATGCAGTGCAGTGCAGTACAGTTCAATAGAATAGCTTTTGCTTACCTGCAATTGGAGTCGCAATCTGAGATTCTCTCCTTCCAAAACATTAATTTGACGCTGCAAATTCTCTGTTGCCTCCCTCTTACGACGTCGGCATTCTCTGGCACTGAGGCGATTCTTCTCCAATCGTCGGAGTTTCTTTTCACTGAGTGGTTCCCCATTGTGATTGGTAGTTTTGGTAGTCTTTGTAGTAGTCTTGGTGGTTCTAGAACTGGCACTGGCATTGGAAACTAAAGGACGTTTGTTGTTGCAGTTCTTGACGGAGGACGTTTCTGACATGGCGTTGCTCGCGTTATTGACGTTGTTGTTGGGTGGTAGTAAGGGTGCCAGATTGGTGTGCGGGAGAGGGCTGATACTGACACCATAGGTGCTATTGCTGGAAGCAAGAGTGTCGTTGGGACCACTTGGATGATTCATTCTATGATGTCAAAAGATACTTCTAGCGTTCCGCTTTTGTTATTGCTGCAATGTCAACTAGAGGTTAGTGTTACCTGGTAGTTGAAGGATAAAATAGGCTTTGTTGATCGATTTGAGATTTGGATTAGCGTTTGATGATGATCATCATCAATCATGTTTGGTACGTAATCCGGTGCGATTGTACCTATCGTATGAGTCAGTCGTCATGTCCGACACGTCCGCTCTGTCCGTCCGTCATGAGAAACCAAACGGACAAAGCTATTCGTACAGTACCGGTAGGACTTCCAATCTGAAATTGAAAATCGGAGCATGTTTGTACCGGTAGTATAGCACCAGGTACTCGCACCGGTACCCGGTACCGGTACGGTCTACTCAGATGTAAAAGAAAGAACCCACTTTCAACTTTGTACTTGTATGATGGCCTAAATCCTATACAGTAGCTATTTGTATGATAGTAGTTCTCATGAGGAATTCAAGATAGTCCTCCTACTATACAATATGTATAGAAGGGAATTCCTTGCTTTGTCTTTTTCTACAGCGTTGCTCCTGCAGAAAGTGTCTTCTAATTTGGGCGTTCTTTTGTTGTTTCTTTTGGAAGCAACGGTAGAGCATACAGCACCTGGTACTGTGCGTGGTGCAAGTGTACCTGGCTGAATGAGCGTAGAGTTCCTCGTCGAGCACCTCGTCGAGCACCTCGTCGAGCATTCATCGAATTGGACCCCAGTCCCCGACAGAGGAAAAGGCGTACCCACTATAGAGACTGTAGTCGTTGTTCGACAAGCCATCGGGAACATCCTTATTGTTCAAGTCTCGCTCGTCCAGGTGTGATTGATTGATTGATTGATTGATTGATTGATTCGGTTGTTGCGGAAGATTGATTCCAACTTTACTGGTGGACTTGGATCGGATGTTCATGTGAATACCCGTGCAAAGATGGTCAGCTGCTGGTCATAGAGTACTGTAGGCACACGTATACATCTACATCAAGAGGTAGCAACGACCACCCATTCACTCATTCGCTCATTCATTCGCATTGGGGCAAGTGTCCAATTGTCATCCTTCTTGATCTTTCTTGCGGATACAGTATCAGGTACTCACGACCAGAGCTTCCTTGTCAATACACTGTAAATGTCTCGACATTGAATCTTGAATTTAAACAGTTCCAATACTGCATTAAAATACAGTGGCATTATAGCTGGTATTAAATTAAATTAAATTAAAATATGTACTGAGCGTTTCAAAACTGTTCGACGGATTCTCGCCTCCGTCGATATTCCAATTTCCAATCGTTCCAACTGCCGTTATTTTTTTCCCTCAATTTGGATGATGTAAGCGGAACGCCTTGCTTCCGATTTTAAGGAAATTTCTTTTTCTATGATTTTGGATGGTTTTTGGTCGTTTTTGGCAATTTCCAACGATCGGAGTGGTCGGAAACGGAAGAGAGGGTCCAAGCAAGTTCACATGAACAGTGGAAAAATAATAAATCTGAACGACAGTTCCTATTTTGTTTCTGTGGCAGCAACTGAGGCGCGTTGCAACAAGCCTCTTCCATCAATAGCAGGCATCAGCCATCAGCCATCAGGAAGCCAGCACCCATAGAACCATTATCATTTGCTTCAGCAGATTGCAGTTCTCCCTTGTGCTTGCTGGTTGGTGTTCGAGTCGTAAGAGCTGGAGGAAGAAGACTGCAAAACAACAACAAGCAGTGTTAATAATTGATTGCAATTAATTCTGCAGGAATATCAATACCAATACCAATACCAATACCAATATCAATACTGCAGGTTTTATTGATACATACTGCTCGTACTTTTCACAATCACAATCACGCTTCGGGTACTCCGATGCAACCATCCCTACATCAACAGCAATATCAAAAGACAAAGCAAACAAAGCATCGTATTCTCACAGCAAGGATGGATTTCGGGGAGATTGAGGTCGAAAAGAAATACTATCCAATTGACGCAAATGAAATGGAAATAGAGGTCCAAAAACAGACGACGGAATGTGAAGAGATTGAAGTGGGCAAGAAGTATGAAATGGAGGTAGCCTATGGAGCAATACAAGTGGAAAAGAAGACGGACTACGGAGATGAGATTGAACTAGAAACGAAATATGACTTGGAGACGGGAAAGGAAATGGACTATGGACAACCACAAGTCCAAAGGAAATGTGACTATGGAGACGAGACTCAAGTGGAAAAGAAAATGGACTACGGAGAGATTGAAGTAGAAAAGAAAACAGACCATGGGGGCGAGATTGAAGTGGGAAAAAAGACCGACCATGGAGACGAGATCGAAGTCGAAAAGAAAGAGGAAAAATCTGATGGTGCTGACGACACAGCAAACGACGAGGGAGATGGGAGTGGCCGCAGGACTTTGGTAGGTGAAACAGACACAAAGGACAACAAAAGTCCCAAGAAAGCATTGTTCAAGAGTCTTAGTCCTAGTGCTGGTCTCATCAAACGACTAACACCCACTCGTCAAAAGAGGGCCTTGGCGAAAATAAAAACCATCAGCCTAAGTCGAAGCCGCTTGGATGTTCCACTTAACGACGATGAAGATACAACCGTCCAAGATGTTGCTGGCTCAACTTCAGATTCGCAAACCACCAGTCCCGACATTAGCGATACCCGCGCCAGCCCGGAAAACGTAGCTGATGACGACGATGATAACTCTCACGAAAGCCAAGTTTCAGAAAACGGAGATACCCTGACTTCACTGAGAAAAATTGGGAATCGACGGCGGCATGTTGGTATGGCAGGTCTATACTCCGCAGGACCGTCGCGATCTGAACCAAAATCGAGGCCTTCATTGTCGGGTCCTCCTCCGAGACCTACGCTAGCGAGACCAACACTGAATAGGCCATCCATGGCCGCATCCATGAGAATAAACAAATCGAATGCCGGTGGCCGCCAAATGGCGGGTCGGGGTAATTTGAGAAGAATACATAGTCAAAGGAATAAAGCGCCACAAATGAAAGTGCAAAACTTTCAGGACTATTTGAAAATGCAACAGATGCAATCCGTCAGGCGGTTCGACAATACTTGGAATGTGGACGAATCTGAAGAAGAAGAAGAAGAAGAAGAAAACCTTCTTGAGGTTGCCATGCCCTCCAAAAGCATCGCAGCTCGGCCATCCTACGAAAAAAGCTCGGAATTTAGCATGTCGTTTCGGGCATCCTCTCGGCCAAGGGATAGTCGCCGTGTGGCGTCCACGCAGGGCGTTACACATCTGGCCCAGAATGCGGATTGGTTTGAATTTCTGGACAATGTTAATGATGACGACGACGAAACTGAAAGGGACTTGGACGACTTCGATGTCGATAAAGATCAAGATGTAAGAACTCCCTTCTACTGCAGACCAAATCAGCGACAACGATGGGCTGCCAAGCAAGTTCTTCCTCACGTCAATTGGGGAGACCTCTTCTTTGATTTATTCTTTGTTTCCATGGCTGCCAACTTGGGAAACATGGTGGTAGGCGTTTTGCAAAAACCAGCAAACGTTGTTCGAGGCGTAATATACTTTGTTGGATGTTTTGGACCGCTATTCAACTCCTGGGAACACAAAACAAAGTACCAGGCAAGGTATAGCGTCAATGATCATGCTCATCAAATGTTTGATATTGCCCGCATCTTTGTAATTGGATTTGCTGTCTTACATATCAAATCACTCGATCTTTTCGCCGACCCAAAGTCAATCGAAATGGGCGTATTCACGTTCTCTCTCTCTGTGGATTCCATTTTTTCGTTCCTCGTCAATATGGAACTTTTCTTATACGCCAAGGGCGATAGAAGGGCCATTCAAACAGTTACGCGACGGAAAATGATCCAGAATGCAATCTTTGAGACACCCTACGTCATTGCGACTATTCTTGCAGCAATCTTTTTCTGGTCAGACGTTGCCACTGAAACAGAGCCAAAAGAGAATCATCTTTGGCGACTTGCCGATCTTCCGTTGACACTCTGTTGCGCCTCTTACTTGTTGCGCATCTGCACTCAAATTGGGATCATGCAATATCACAATCGAAGCAAGAAAATTGTAGATTTTCAAAATCGATTTGTCCCCCACAATATTGAATTTCTCATTCAGCGGTATGGGGAATGGGTCATGCTTATGATTGGAGAAAATGTCTTGGCACTCTTGATTGTGGAGACCATCGAATCCGTCGACTATTACATTGTCACGACAATAGGTATGTTCGATTTGTTGCGAATTGCTCGTCCAGCGGAGAATATATTTGGCTTGAGTTTTACGCCTTATTTGCGTCCTTTTGCTGCAATTGATCCCAAGTCAAAATACAGTATCAACTTTGGGTTTCAGAGGTCTCTCACTATCGCCCTTTTCCATTACAGGTGTTGTCACTGTCACCACACTTCACTTTTTGAAGCACGAATCGGATCCTCGAAAACCTTCTCGCCATGCTGTGAGTCGCTAGCAGTGCCTTCTTTTCTGCAGACGGGTGCTCACTGTCTCCTCACACGTCGTTCTCTTTGGTCTGATCACTGTAGTTATTACGAGGGACATCCAACGGATTGTTCTACTCAGTCTGCGTACAACTTTTTTCAATGACATTAATTGCGGTGAGTGTTTGTTACTTGTGTCAGCTGTCATTTCATCAATAAACAGTTGGGCTGACATTTGTTGTCGACCACAGTTCGGAGTCAGTCTGAGGATTTTCCTTGAAGCCATCTTGAAAGATTTCAACCAAGTCCCTTATGACATTGCTGATTCTGCAGTAGGCACACTCCACTGTATAACATTGACAGTTGTACTGTTTTCGCTGGAGCTTATTCACATGTCACACAGCAGTTCAGAAAGTGGACGCAGCGGATTCACATTTTGCAAGCACGAGGACTTTAGTGTCTCGCTGCTTTTCGTTGTTTCCGCCATTTGTAAGACAGTCCTGCTGCTCTTCACCGCCACCCTTCCACTTTGGAAAACGAATCCCGTCTTCTTGTCTGTATCAAGTAGCATGGTGACTGGTTTTTTCGCCCTTTCAAGAGTAGTTACGACAAGCTACCAACTCATGTCAAAACGGAAGAGGCATTCTGAAAAAGTGCGACAATCGAGGCTAGATGATGTGAGCATAGTGTCGTCCAGCCAAGCTGAGGATTCAGAAGGGTTTCAGATCGACAATATTGTGTCGGCGTAGTGTAATAGAATAGGAGGCAGATTGATACAACGAAGAAATAGCATCTAATAATAGAAAAAAAATCTAATGCAGTGCCCTACTCAAAATGGGGAGAGGAATAGGAATCGAATGTAACAAACAACAACACTTGAACACTGGTTTCACTCAGCGGCTTATGAAAACCAACCACCATGCTTCGGTTCTGATCGAGAGGTATGCTCGCTATTGACCAGCAACACCAAAGCATCGGCAACCTCCTTGGCATCCGTCATATACATGGAAGCATGCGACGGCTTTTTACCTACAGCGCATGTGTAGCAGTACATCGGCTCTGAAACCTTTGTCTGCAGCATGCTCCAGTCCGGGGGTGTGTCCAAGGATCCGTCTTCATTAATAACAGGAGGATCTGGGTGTGCCGACTCCTCATGACCCATTTCCGCAATAAAAGAGAAGACACTCGTGAACATCTTTTCATCGGAAATATCATCTCCCAAGCACATGCAAAAGTCAATTCCTTGATCGACCGACTCTCTCGAAATATCCCGTAGGACCTTCTTGACCACGAGACCCTTGTTGAGTTTTCGCGGCACGATTTCGACGATTCCCTTCAAGGTAACAAATCGAACGTCAAATGCCTTCAGTTCAGATTCCAGCTCCAACACCAAATGGGATGCTTGAAGAGAGCCCCACTCGGGATCACACGAATAATACGACCAACCAATCGAAAATGTGGTGAGTTTCACAAACGAGCCATTTGATCGAGCCGTGTATTTGGACAAGACAGGAAGAGCCACTCTTTTAACTGCATCCCAATCAACTCCCAAATCGAACTTTTGCCATCGGCGAGGTGTATTCACATTAGGGCTAGGTGCACTAAACGTAGCTCCATTAGATACCGCCAATCCAAGATTAGGAATGTGTCCGAGGGCACTGAGTACATTCTCGGCCGAATCTCCCGAAACAACATAGACAGTATTCTTTGGATCGTTACACAATAGCGTGAGAGCGTCGATAACCTTGGGTGGTGGCTTGTTTCCAGAAGTCCCCAAGATCTCTCGCTTCAAATACTTGCCAGGAGGTTCCTTTTGAACAATCGTTCCATTAAAGTCCAGCATAATGACACGTCGGTTTGAAGCATCATAGGCCTGCTTTAACACTTTGGAGGTGAGATGCGTAAAGGACGCATGACTCTCCTTGAGCAAAAATGCGGCAGTGCCATCCAACTGCTCCTGTTTGTTGCGACGAGGCGTCCAGGATGGTGTTGTGGGTGTCGCACTGCTAGACGTGTTGGTCGATGACTTTCCCCTAGAGGATGAATTAGTCACATCATTTAGATCCCTCAAAACATTGCGAACCCACTTGTCAGAGGGACAGTTAGAAACAAAATCCAAATCCCGATAACGGCGACCTTCTTTCTCTTCGTAGTCCATACTCAAGGCCTTGTCAATCGTGGTAATGGTCATTTGAATATCAAAAGGATTGACCCGAAGCGCACCATTTAAGATGGAAGAGACGGCTGTAAATTCTGACGAAATGACCACTCCTGGATTTTGGGAATCTTTGCAGTAGACAAATTCCATTGGCCAGTGATTCAACCCCTCGCGAATCGGAGTCAACATTAGAATATCCGAAGCTTTCCACAGAGCGAGTCGTTGATCCATTGGTAGTGTCGCCCCGGCAACTTCCTTGTAATCAATGACATCTAGACCAAATTTATCTTGGATGCGGTGGACAATTGCACGGACCTCCTGTAGAGTAATCTGTTCGTCTTTCTTGCGCCCTCCGGGAATCAAAATGCGCTGAACCATGACTACTCGGGACCTCCAACTGGGATAATCTTGCAGCAGACGCTCATACGCCAGCAGCTTCAGGGATGTGCCACTCAACCGCTGCGCAACTTCGACACCACAAATGATGCATCGTTGGCCATGCTTCTGTCGAAGTTCTTGAGAGCCCTGTTGTACAACTGGAAGCGCCAACGCAACTGGGGTATGAAGGGAAGAGAACAAGAGGTCAGATCATGGCAAAAACAACAACCAATTGCCATCCGCCACGCCTCATCGACTCACCATCAACCATTCTGGGTTCAATGCTAACGTTGGACATGCTGACCAAAACGGTTCGTCCCAAAAAGTTTACTCCTATCAACCCTCCTTCGATGCTTTCATTGTTTAATCCCAAAATACGCTTCGAAGCATTCAAAAAGTGCCGAGCATGATCAAATGCATGAAATCCCACCACATCAGCGTGGAGCATTCCTCGGAGAATTTCTTCACCGCATTCCAACTCGCGAAAGATTTGTGAGGTCGGAAAGGGAATATGCAAAAAGAATACCTTGCGACACGATTTGGCTGGTTCCCTGTCCAACATTCGGGGCAGCAAACTCAAGTGATAATCATGTATCCAGAGATAGGTTGAGGCATCAGAATCCACCAAAGTGTTGACTACCTGGGCAAAATCCCGGTTGACTTGTTGGTAAGCCTGCCACCAATGGTCCAATCTCGATTGATCCCAGTCAGATGCCGCCGCGTGCTGACCAATGTTATCTTGTGACGATGAAACCTCTGAGCCACTCAAATCCAAGAGGTCGATGTTGTGAAATGCTGGCCACAAGACTTGCTTGCAGAATCCATAATAGTGGGCCTGTCGTACAGATGCCTCTAAAAAGATGGGCGTGCAATTAAGATTAGCCAATACCTTGCGAACTGCTTCTCGGTCTTCCTCATTGCTGATTGGAGGGTGCGGTGTGACAGTTCCGATCCAATGGGCCCGATAGGCTGCCACAATCTTGCTACCTTCCTTGTGAGCCAGCAGGGATTCAGACCAAGTTGCCTGCCACTGCCCATTGATCTTTACCACGACAACGGGCAAGTGAAAGCAAATGAATAGAATCTTGGGGGCCATTGTTTTCTTGGACAAAACACCGCTTCCGCTTTCGTCCATGCCAAGGCCACTGCTCAAACTGGATTGAGAGCTCTCCTGCGAACGCCGATTCTTTTCTTTTTCCGACTGACTCATGCTTTCTCGAATTTGGTAGGCCTGAAAGGTCAAGTCTTCGGGGTTGTTCCAAGTATCTATACGTTCATTGGGGTCAGAAGCATCACCACCAAAGTTGTAAACCACTTGGGCCGTTTCGACATTAATATTCAAGGTTCGGTATGGCAGAGAAGCCAATTGTTGGATTGTATTCGCTGGAGAATCTTGGTTCGCTGCCACGGACCCAGACTTGGAAGTTCCAAGGCTAACTGACGAGGCGACCGGACCAGGTACTTGTGGGTAGGGTTGTTCCCACATCATGACGGAAGCGGCCACCGAGGACATTTCATTACCCGTAGCCACATCCATGGCATCCTCTTTCTCCTCTCCATTGCTATCATTAACAGCATTGGCTCCAGGTGTCACTACAAGATAACGATAATAATGATGTTGCAATGCCCCAGAAGTTGGGTGCAAAACCACTACCACAGGCTTGGCCGTCTTCCATTCCGGATAAGTCTCAGGAGTGGTAACCATTTCCACACTACTGGTATAAAGGCTGGTTGGATGTCGAAACCAATATTCCAAACTTTCATCAACAGCATCTCCGCCTCCGCCACCGGTCGGGAAGGCTTCTCGTTGTTCTTCTTGTGCAATGTGATGAGCATTCATTGGATCGGAAGGAGTCCCCATGGCTGGAGGAGCCCAAAGAGACGACCCCGTCACTCTCAATAGCGAACCGATGGGAAGCTCAGCACGGCAAGTAAAATGTAGACGAACGACTCTTCCAGTGGAAACTGCAAACGGTCGAGGAATGGACATGGCAGTCTCCTCTTTGTTGTTCTCTTCAGTTTGCATCTTGTCTTGTTTTCTTTTGTCTTGTCTTGTTTTTGACTGTGAAAGCCTTGAATGCCTGTGTTTATATTTTAGAGGATCGTGATAAGAATGAGAGAATAAACGAGTACTGATTGAAGCTGTTGATGCTTCTGTTTCACGCTTTGGTAATGTGTCCTTGACTGACTCGTTTTCAAGTCGTTAAACTCTGTGTTTTAATTGGCAATCTTTGACTTTTCACACACTGTGCAAGTGTTTCTAGAATTATTATGTCTTTGATCGAAAGCAACACGAGTAGAAATAGCGTGCACTTGAGTCGTTGCCTCCCAACAGGACGTTCAGAGATCTTTCTGTGGAGATGGATCGGTATTTGATTTCAGATTGGATTGATTCATTCATTCATTCGTTCATGCCATCGATCGTTTCCTTTTCACTTGACACCTCGTTCGCACAGAATAACGCGCACAAGATGAACGACACGAAATATCGTACCTACAGTAGCAAGATCGTACATACAGGTAGACTACACTACCGGTACATACCGTGTACACTTTTATTGCGGTCGTAAAGTACTGTTCAGATTTACGGGAAGGGGACAGACACAGCAGTACCGCTATGACAAGTGCGACTCAGATGACAGTACCTGGTAGGTATCTGACACAGTATCTCATCTCTGCAGTTGGTACTGTACCGACGTCAGACTCACTGATAAAGTTGAAAGTTAGATCATCCCAATTGAAATTTTTTACTATATTCAAGAACACTTTTGCAATACCCACTAAATAACATACTCTCAACTTCTAATTCATACTACTTTGGTACCGGTACTCGTACTGATACTCTAGTACACTGATACGGAAAACATCAGCACACATTGCACATCATAATTCGAACGCGATACACTGGCACCATGTAGACACTGTTATCACCCTATTTCCCTAGTATCATCTCGTCATACCACTCACCGACCCACCGGCATTGAATACACTAGACACCCGACGTTCGGTCGCTGCTTTGCGCATCACTTTCTTCTTTAATGATTTCGGAGGCCAATATTTGACGCGATCGAAACTATTCTTGGCACGCCGGTTCGATCCCGTCAAGATGTGCTCTCCATCCTTCGTCAAGTCATAATACCCGTAATCTTGGTCGGGGTCCGTCCTGTTTATCGCAAGTAGTTGGAGTTGGAGCAAATTCAATAGAAGCGTGGTTAACAACGATTTTGGTGAAACTGGTGCCTCCGCACAAAATGTGCTTACCAATCAAATAACTGGTCCCCAAGCTTATCGCAATCGCATACAATCAAAGGATAGGAAAACAAGTTGCTCTTCACTTGGGGGACATATCCAGCGATGGTAGGAACTTCATGAAAGGCTATCCCTTGCTCGGCACCAATTGACTGCAGGAAGTGGGAAGAAAAAATGCAGACAAATCGTCAGTCGACTTCCATCAACTAAAGAATGACGCATCTAACAATGCAACCATTACAGAAAGCATTCGAGCATTCTGACCTACCTCATGCTCCACAACGAATTCGCGCTTTATGCGACAGTAGATTCCATACAGAAACTTTAACACCACCAAAGCAATGAATCCAATAGAGGTCCAACCAAATAGCTGCGAAAGAAACTTTTGCTCTTCACTCATCCACGAGTCTCCGAAATCTGGGTCGCCCTCTCGATAGATAAACGGAAAGTCTGGCCCGCCCGGCCGAAGGATGAAATCCTGATTACAGAATCGGTAGACTTCCGTGTTCGAATCCACTGTCTCAATGAGAGTCCTGTTTCCAGCATTAGTGACTGTAGTAACGTTATAGGTCCCGTAATAGTCTGGATTCAATGTCTGGTCTGTAGGACACAAGTTATCAAAGGGGAACGCAGACCAATAGAACGAACTCATTACCGCTAGAAAGAAGAGCGCCGTCGAGAAGAAATAGTTCAGGCTGATGTTGGATATCTCGGTTCCGACTCGAGGTGCCCGTTGCCAGGATCTCATTAGACTAAATCTATCCGTGTAGTAGTTCACTAACAGCGCAACGGCTGCCAGAAGCATGCCACCAGGAAAGATCGACGAATACCAAAAGGCCAAAAACATAATTTTGGTCATGTTTGTGTATCTATGGTGGAGACTCAATTAGTTTCGTCATCATCATTTCATTGACAGCGCTATACTCCAACTCCCACTTACCGCTCTGCTAATTCCACCTGCAATCCTTGAAAGCGTCGGTTCATCGCATCTTGGGTCTTTTCTCTGGGCGCGAGAACATGCCGCTGGAAGTGACCCCATACATCAGTCAATTGGATGACATTAGTTGTAACAATCTCGGCAAAAAAAATTGCCGCAATCTGCGATATCAGTCCACCTGGTAATAAAGTATAGGTAAACGGCGTGATATAAGTTGTCACAACTGCCGTGTTGACCCAACGAAACGCCGCGATCTTGATGTACAACGAGGTTTGCAGTTTACTTTCGTTTCTGTGACCCTCAAAGTCGGTGATGTACTTTGCAAGTTGAGGGAAAGAGAGATTCAGAACTGGAATTGTGTGAGAAACACCGTACCACAAGCCAGGGTATAACAAACCGAAATGTCCTACCAGAAATTGTAAACGCGGCCCCAACACCGGGAGAAGCTCTCTCGGCAAATGTGACGGCAAAGGAACCAACCAAAATGGCACCGATCGTGATGGAAGCTGTAATGGTGGTTTGCTTCAACTTCTCTGCAACTCGGAAATTCAGGTCTTCCCATCGAATTGAATTTGGTTCCGTAGCCTGGTCAACATTTAAAACGGTACCTTTGCGACAGGAAGATCTCGTGTGAGAGAACCAGAATTCGGTGATGACTGCCCATGGTATCTTTTCAGTATGTCATGAAATCCACGACCTCTGCGCTTCTTACCTTCAAACATCAGCTTTGGGTGCTCAAGGGCACTTGGGTCGTTCCTTTTAATATATCTCTTTCCAACAGATAGCTTTGAGAGCACCAAGCGTTTCTGATTTTCCCTCTCAAAACTGATGAACACACTTGTGCATGGATAGTCCAGCTGAGCCAAACCCTGATTCAGAAACAAATAAAACAATTCCGTGAGGCAACGAACCAGCTTGTCATTGACACTTTCATCAAGAAGATTACAACACTTATCATCCTACCAGCATCCCATGCACATAAACCAGATAAAGTGGGATAACCAGCTGGACTGGTGTTGGTTGCGTGTTCTTACCTTTATTCGTGTATTCAGACCGACTAGACTTGAAATCAGTTCTGGTAGACCGGGAATAAACCAGGCTTTGATCGCGTCGAGATATTTGCCTCTGTTGCGGGCCTCCTGTGCAGCAATCAAGGCGAGATTATCAATGTCCATGTCTGTTCCCTTTTCCAAATACACTTCCATTCGTCTCAAGATTTCCCTTCTCGCAACCAAAGCTTTAACCAGCAAATCGTTATCAAGATTGCAGGTCACTGCAACTACCTCGACCCCTGGAAAAGTTTCTTCAAAATAGTTTCTCCATTTTCTTGGGTTTCTGGCATCTGGTGGCGGACGCTTTACGATAATGGAATAGTCTTGTGCCGATTGCTCGTCTTCGTCGAACAAGACTGCGTGCCTTTCCAAATAATATCCTAGCAAGATATAAATGGTTGGCAGCAAAAACAACATCACTCCATAGTTGATCATCCCCAAGGTCAAGATTGCACTAGAATCTTCCAAACACCTATTTTTCAAGACAAAAGTGATCCTATCATCGAGCTCACGGCCATCTGTCGTCTGGTTTGTATCAAAGCAACGAATATTAATTCTCGGGAAAGCCCATCCCTGGATCGTACTATTGCAATAACAATCGCTGCAAGGTACCCAGGACACGTCCGTGCAAACTGCGGATCCTCTTCATTCGTATGATGATTAAAAAACAGTCTGCAATCAATCACTTCGATTTCTAGGCTCACGTACCTTAGCAGATTTCCCATGCCTTCGTAGGTGAATCCTGTATCTGGATCGTTCACTCCATATTCGTCTGATGCGAAGAAATAGATATTGAAAACAGAGATCGTACCAGTTAAGAATAAGATCCACGTGATGGCCCTAAGTGTGCTGCAACAATCAAGAAGCAAGCTTAGAACTTTCGGCATTCTGTTGGAGTGATGAAGACTTCCCCCTCACTCACCTAAAGTAGATCCCAAACCCTAAACCAAAATCACCTAGCTGCATATGCGGGGTTGCGAGCCAGTCGTAAAGTCTGGTTGGTCGTGTCTTCTCTCCAGGTTTTGCTCTCTCAAACTCTTCGTCTGCATGTGTTTTGGCGTATCGAAACCGTTCCCACAATGTCATCTCAAACCAATTCCTATTCACACCAGTGTCAGCATACCTCATCAAAGTAGCGTGCTCAAAGTAGGCCCATGCTCGCTTTATAGAAGGGAAGTTGCCTGTCACTGAACCTTTGAAACTCTTCTTTAGGTCAACTTCCCCTTTTCCAGCATGTGGATTGTACCATTTTTTGTCCATCAGACTGAGAGCTAATCGCCTTGACCCTGTCATTTCCCGAAGATGATCCTTCAAAAAGTCAATTTTCCCGTGCTCATCAACAGGAGCGTCTTTTGTATATTTTCCAGTCAAAAATCTGCTGGAATAGCTTGGGTACATAGGAGAATGCTCGATTTCATTCACCAAGTCGCTTGAGACAGAGTCATCCAACTCGGAATGAGCAACAGATCTCCCAGCAGCATCGATTAGGCTTCCAGTAAAATCCACGCGCACCGTATTGGAGACGCCTTCAGTTTCATTATTTCCGCTTGTCTGTTTCTGAAAAGGTTCGCTCCACTCCTCATCGTCTTCTTCTGATCTGCTGCTCGTTACCGAATCGCTGTCTTTGTCGGGAACGGAATCGTCTATGTCTTGCTTTCTCCCCATTTTGAATAGTATTGAATTTCAGCTCAAAAACGTAAGTGTAATTGTAAGTGTAAGTGTAGTTGTAAGTGAATCCTACTAGCTAGCATGAAAACGCTGAATCTACAACCATTTAGTGATTGGTGCACTGCCGAAACGGAAGACCTCAACGGATGGATTGATTCATTCATTGATTCTTCCGTCACTATGACAGTTTCAATTGGCCCAAATTGTTCCGAAGAATTGAATCGATAAATCTTTCGGTAGCGACACGTCACCCGATTCTTCTTTCAAGCACAAGAAACTTTTTTGATATTATTACTGTACGTGTACCAGGTACCGGTATTCCAAATTGAAAATTCCAAATTGAAAATAAACATACGGCGTACGAGCTCCAATTCTCGAAAAATGCAGCAACCGGTTTTCGCACGACTTTTTGATTTTCACGTGGAACATTTTCCAGTACCAGGACCCTCAGCAACTCGTCTGTCTGTCGTCCAATTTAAACGGGGGGAAGCACTTTTCTCTAGTCTTCCCCCATTATGTTTTGCAGTCAAATTTAGGGGCCCCAAGTTCTACTTTTGGGTCGAATCGAAACACGACAAACCAGTTCGAAACACGACAACAGATTCCGAAACGCGACAACAGAATTTGAAAGACGACAAACCAATTCGAAAGACGACAAACTCGAATGAAACACGACAAACTTGAATGAAACACGACAAACTTGAATGAAACACGACAAACTCGAATGAAACACGACAAATCAATTCGAAAGACGACAAATCAATTTCGAAAGACGACAAATCAATTCGAAAGACGACAAATCAATTCAAAAGACGACGACAACAAAATTCATCACGCCCGTCTAAACCTGTTCATGGTCCAAAGTAGAAGCGACGGACGGCAGAAAAAACAGGAAAATACGCTCATGTGCGAGAACTATCGCTACGTCAAGGTCATGAAGGAAGGCGACAACATGCCTTTTTTGGAGGACCCGGTGAAACATTGGCTCCAGGCGGGAAGGAGCCTAATATCAAGTGGCATCATTGAAAGGCACAAAGGATTCCATTTGGAGATGTGACGACAATTGTTACTAAACTCGAATCCAACAATAAACAGGATTTGGATTATTATCAAGCTCCATGATCCGACTTCTCGCAATATTCTTATTGCCAAGCTTCCCGTTCTCAAGTTTGAGTTCTACTACAACCCAGATACGGTTGTCTCCAACTATGATCGGGCTACTGGCGCCTCAACTGGTTCGACGAGTGTCACAATCAGTTTAGATGACATGTCAAAGGAAATGCATGATCGAGCAGAATTTTGAAAGAAATGCTTTTCAAAGAACATTTTATATCTATCTGTTGAGATTTGTATCACATGTTGTAGTGAAGTAGCAGGGATGGTAGGATATATGTATAATACGCTGGTCTTTTGCTGGTCTAGAACTCTTGTTTATTGTCTTTACATCTATCTACAGCATCTTCAGTCAGAATATTATGGAGTGGTGAAGACTGCTCTTGAATGGAATGGGACCACGCATCCACAATTGCCGATTGTCCACTACCGAAATTCCAAACCCGTGGCTTATTATTGTATCTGTGAAGGTAGTATCGGGGATCTTGACTGCAGTCCGAATGAGAAGGCTCATTGATCGATCCAACGGTGACTACCATCCGTCGACAGCACCCAACTCATACCTTTCTGACTAGTTTCTTCCCTTACAAAATCACGTCTTGAATCTTTTTGATCGTTTCCCATGTTTTGATCGTTGACCAAAAAACTACTTTTCGAAGACAGTAAAGCCCCATTAAGAAGTACTTAAGATCTTCGTCTCCTTCGTTGATCTTGGTGTCTGCAATGTTGCTTAGTTGCAGGTCGGTCTAGATCCAAACTGCACGGCAAGGAGAGACTCCAAAATGGTGCTTGAAAGACGACAAACCAATTCGAAAGACGACAAACTCAAATGAAACACGACAAATCAATTTGAAACACGACAAAATATTTTTCGGAAAACTGTAATGCCCCCTTTTAAACAACTCCCCCTAAAGAATGATGTATTCGCTCCCCGTAACGACGAAGGACGGACGAGTTGCGGAGGGTCCAGGTACTGGTACAAAACGTTAGTTGTACCTGGTACTGTAGGGAAAAATTGGAAACCAATAAATAACTACAAGTTGAATTCATTCTGAAATACAATCAATACACTTTTTGCTAAGTAGTAAGTAGTAAGCTGCTCTGCTGGTGCTGGTGCTGGAGGATTGATCATCTCTTTGACTTTTCTACCAAGCCCAGCGAGAATTTCAATGTAATCTTTTCGGATATCACAGTGAATGCCACTCTCTATCTTGTTTCTAACGAAATTATTGCCCCCTACCAATGCAATTACTTTCGATGCTATCCGGCTGCATTGCACAAACCTGATGCGATCTTTTAGCTAGGAAGTTTTCTCCAAACTTCCTCTGCCGCATCCCAAATTTCGTCCTGTTCCAAAACATGAGCACTCCCCAATCTCTCGCGGCTGCACAATGACGTCTCGACATGCAGGGGAATAACAACAAGACTGAGTTGTTTGTATGCGGCATTTGTGGAGCTTGCGGTTCCCGGTGCCAGCCACGCTGTTCACATTGCGTCTCGCACCAATTTAAGTACTCTTCTTCATCATGCGGCCCTGCGCTGTCACCCTGGATAACGGGAATGTGCCCTTCATATTGTCCTCCCGTCGCCACAAGACCATCCAACTTTCAAAGATGTGACGCTCAAACAATTTCTTCACTGCAAACTTTGGATCATCAGGTGTCCCTTCCGACGATCCGGTGACATTACAATTCACCAAGTATGCTCCGCCTTTTTCCCTTATCACTGCTCCAGTTCACTTGATGGAACTATCGTCCTGTCCTACTTCCTGCCTTGCTAGCTTCTTTGCAACCTTGTTGGTTTGGGCACAATAGAAGCCAACCTTGAGGCCGTCTCCAGTTTTGTTTTGAATACAAGCTATGAATACAAAGCAGTCACAGCGATTCCCATGACCTTGGACAAAAACCAGCTTCCACTTTCACATAATCCGAGCCCTGCAATGTGAAAGGAGCCCTCATGTCATCCTCAACATCCATTCCACCCTTGCGTTCTGGGCCTTTGGTGAGGGCGGCATCAGTCTCTGGCATGTTGCGGATCATCTGAATATTTGCAGCACGCACAAGCACATGATCAACCTCATGATCAGCATCGTCGATGGTTTGCCTCATCTTTTCTCGTCTTGCCATTGCATGGGCTTGCTTGATGTCAGGCGTTTAACAAGGCTTTATCGTCAATGTACGTTGGGTGTTGATTTGACTCAGTTCTTCATTGATGAAGACCACTGTTGACGATTGGAGAAACCAGAATCTGCTCGTTGTTGGCTGTATGCGATGCGCCATAATTTTGGGATTGGTACTAATTCTACGTGTTCTACGTGACAATGATTGGTCTTCTGCCTGAAAAATCGTCCGAAAACCGATTGCTGCATTTTCGAGCAATTTACTTCGTGTGTAATATATTGATTGAATACATTAGGGTAATTTACAGTTTCATCGTTCCATCGATCAAGCTATCACCATCACTTGTGTCGTCACTGTCATGAACCTCGTCATCTTCACTCTGCAGGATCTCCTGAATCGGTGTACCGCATGTCGGACAGAGTGACGAGTCATTGTTTGTCGTGAACGACGCATCCAGTACTGATTTAGTGCTTGGCTGTTGGGAAACAGTATTGAAAATGTTCTTGCTCCGACGTCGTCTCGCTTTTTCTTCCAATCGCCTCTTGTGTTGCTTCAGCTCTCTCACCACGCTTGTGTTGGGTGGAAAGTACTTGACCCGGTCAAAGCTGTTCCTCCCTGGTTGATTACCTCCAGTCAGAACATGGTCGGCATCTCTAGTCAAGTCATAGTACTCATAATCAAGATCAGGATCAGTCCTGGAGATTTAAAAAAAGATGAGTCGCAAGGCCCAAAACAAACCCATATTCAAAATTTCATTTCATAACATACCAATCGAGTACTTCGTCACTCAGTCTACGAGTCGAGCACACAATCAAAGGATATGAAAACATTGGACTGCGGACCTGGGGGACGTAGCCAGCAATGTTTCGCACATCATAGAAACTGATTCCCTGATCCTCCGCTGCGGCCTGCAATGACAAAGACATTGAGAAACGGGAAAAAACTGCGATGTTGAGTGCAAAGTTCACCCGAAACTCACCTCAAATTCTCTGTGGAACTGTTTTTTAATTTTTTGGCCCACTCCATACAAATACTTCAGACCAACTAACACCATGACACCAATTGACGTCCCTGCAAACAGCCTCGAAAGGATTTTTTGTTCAGGTGTCATCCATTCCCCGTGATCTTTTACGCCTTCGCGATAGATAAAGGGAAAGCGGGGCCCATGAAGAATGAAATCTTGGTTGCAGAAGCGATAGATTTCAGTTTCAGGGGTCACAGTGAAATTGGAATTGTTTGGATACGGATGTTTCGTAGTGTTGATGATAATGTCCTCGACCAATCCGTCGTAGTATAGATCTTCGACTTTGCATAGGTTGTCAAATGGAAAAGCTGCCCAATAAAAGGAACTCATAGCCGCAAGGATCACACAAGCGCTGGAAAGAAAATATTGGCGGCTGAAAGTCGCAATTTCATTTCCAACACTAGGCGCACGTTGCCATGATCTCATCAGGCTGAATCTATCTGTATAGTAATTGACGGTCAACGCAACTGCAGCGAATAGAAGTCCACCAGGAAAGATTGATGAATACCAGAATGCCAAGAACATAATCTTCGTCATGTTGGTATAACGTTCTGCCAATTCGACTTCCAAACCCTTGAATAACTGATTCATCGCGTCTTGGGTTTTTGCGCGTGGCGCCAAAATGTGCCGTTGAATATGCCCCCATACATCAGTCAACTGAATTACATTCGTTGTGACAATTTCCGCAAAGAAAATGGCAGCAATTTGGGAAATTAAACCACGGCTTGGGGTCAGCGTATTTGTAAATGGAGTAATCAGTGTGATGATGATCGAAGTATTCACCCAACGAAAGGTTGCAATCTTGACATAAAGTGATGTCTGAACCTTGCTTTCATTGCTGTGTGATTCAAAATCTGTGATGAACTTGGCAAGCTGCGGGTAACCAAGATTTAAACCTGGGAACAATGGATTAGAGTTTGTGGGTGGTTGGAAATCAAACTACCAAATGTAATGTTCCCAAAACCAGACACCTACCAGAAATCGTAAAGGCAGCTCCAAACCCAGGGGCGATACTGTTGGACCATTGAACAATCAACGCACAGCCATAAATTGAAGCAAAACTTAGCAAGGTTGTCAACAAATGCTCCTTTGTCTTAGAGGCTTTATCTGCGTTCAGATCTTGCCATCGCACGGAGTTTGGTTCTGGCGCTTCTTGGACAAGCAACACAGTGTCTCGAAAGGCATAATTTAGATCCTCCAAAATGCTAATATCGTTGTTCCTTATATGTTTCAATCCAACTGACAACTTGGATATAACAAATCGTTGATGTGATTCCATCTCGAAAGTCACATACACGTTTGTGCAAGGATAACTCAATTGCGTCAAACCCTATATGTTCACAAAAAGCACGAAAGTCAATGAATCAGCATCGTCAATCGACGACGCAAGCTACATAGCGAATAAGCTCACCTTGATACTTGTATTCAGTGCGACAAGTCTAGACAGTAGCTCCGGCAAACCTGGGCTGAAAAATCCCATGATTGGTCCAAGGTATTTGCCTCTGTTCTCCTGTTCTTGAGCAGCTAGAAGCGCCAAGTTGTCAATTCCCATGTTCGTCCCATGGTCGAGCTGCAATTCCATTCGCCTCAACACTTCTCTCCTCTTCACCAAAGACTTGATCAGAAGATCATTATTGACATTACAAGTAACGGCTACCACCTTGATGCCTGGAAAGGTTTCTTCAAAGTAACGCCGCCATTCCTCTGGATCTGTTGCTCCTGGTGGTGGATTCTTAATCAAGAGCGAATAATCTTGCGCCGTTTGCTCGTCTTCGTCGAAAGTTACAGTTTCTCTGTCCAAATGAATATCCAATAAGAAATACACCGAGATGACCAAGAATACCAATGTAGCATAGTTGATCAATCCCAGAACATAGAGCTGTCTATGGTCTTCTGCCATGCACTCATTTTTTACTACAAAGGCCATTTCACTTCCATCGGCAAATACATGAGGGTAACACCGCTCTGTCCGATTCCAGCCCTGTTCGATACCAATGGCAGTATCACCTTCACAATGGCAATCAGGACATGGCACCCATTCGGTTTGCGTACAAACCGCAGAACCTCTATAATCGCAACCAATACAAAACACAGTGAGTATGCGATCGGTCGATTGGTATGGCATTGGAGGGGGGCAGTGGCGAAGAAGCTTTTGGTACTGGTACAAGACAATCCCTTGGTACTTTCTCTTGTCCTGCCGGGGTATTCGCCCGATTGGCAAAGCACATCATACGATTCCAGTTCCAGTTCTAATTGACTCACCTCAAGAGATAATCCAAATCACCATTTTCTGAATTATCATACGCGCTGGATGCAAAAAAGTAAATGTTGAAAGCGGAAATGAATCCAGCAATGAGAAGAATGTTCCGAATCGCGCGGACAGTCGAAAAATAGAGCCCAAATCCCAATCCGAAATCACCGAGCTGTAACATGACAGAAATAGAATTGAGTCAAAACATCTGCGTCCCCCGATTCGCTGGGATTGGTCAAAGGAATGAATGAAACATACCTGAATGTGCGGTGTTGAAATCCAATCGTACAGCCGCGTTGGCAATCTCTTTTCTCCTGGTTGCGCCCGTTCAAAAAGCTCATCGGAATGCGTATAGGCATACTTGTAACGCTCCCACATTGTCATTTCCGCTGGGTTTTGATTCCGCTCGTGAATGATATACCTTGTCAATGTGACATGTTCAAAGTACGCCCAAGCCTTTTCAAGACTGGGTAAGACCTTTTGACTCGAAATCATCTCGGCGGAAGAAACACTGTCGAAAATAGCTGCGTTATTTCGTCGGACTCGTTTCCCGGCATTGGGGTTGTAATATTTGTTGTGCACCAGGGACAAGGCTAAACGCCGGTTCCTGGTCATTTCTTGAGGGTCGTCCAAAAGGAAGTTGATGGCACCATCACGGTTATCGGTGAGGTCGTACTTTCCCACTTTGGCTTTTTCAAAGGCTAGGGGGTTGGGGTAAGATGCATTTTCTGTAGCCCTCATTGGCGTTGGGTCGAGAGCCTCATTGATGACGGAGGATGATGAAGTATCGGACAAATTTCCCGAGGAAGAGAAATTGCCCGATGAAAAACTACTCGAAGTGGCACTTTTATTGTTGTTGATGAAGCTAACCGACCCCATACTTGGCTCTCTGCGTAGGATCGTTGGCAGCTCTCCAATCTTGTCACCCTCTTCGCTGCTGAGGTCTTCACTCCTGCTGCTCTTTATTTCTCTATCTTTCATAGCCTTCTTCAGTATACCTTTAGAAGGAGGTGAAGTCATAGGAGGCATAGAAGGCATGGAAGGCACAGAACTTGTTTCAATTACTGCTGGCGGTTTGATTCTGTGTTTCTTCTTCTTGGACGAAGATCTAGAAGCTTTTGACTTTCTCCCCGTACTGTTGCTTCCTCGTCGGTGAGCTGTGGCTTGGTTTGGCCCCAAATCCCACTCGTCACCTCCTGATGGAACACTCGGAACGCTGGCGTTGGTGTTACTGTTATTGACATTGTTGTTGTTATCTGGCGTGGTCCAGTTGTTTGTTCCGCTATCAACGCCAAGACTACCAATACTCTGTGAATGTCCCCCAATTCCATTGGGACCATCGTGAGAAATGGTCTGTTGGTTGGCACTGTGAATGCCGGAAGCTCCGATATCGTGCTGTTGATCCATGGCTTCAATCTCGTGCTCTACGTTTTCTGCAACCCTTTCAATAGAAGCTATCGCACTTGTCGGCTGAGACTCGCCTGATCCTGAAGAGGATGAGGACGAAGCTTGCTTGGTAGTAGCAGTAGAGGAAGAAGCGAGGTAATCTTCTTCTCGATTGTCACTCATTCCCTACTGTAGATGTATAGTACTGCGCTGCGGCTGGTTTGAAGCTTGCTTTGTTGGATCGAACAATGCGCTGCCGACTGCTGACTGCTGACTGCTGAAACTGTGACAATTTGAACTGATTGACCGACTCTTTGGTTCAGTCGTCCGTGCAATTAATCAGTCAATCAATCAATCAATCAATCAATCGGATGCCAATCTAGCGGAAACTGAGGCTGAAGCTGAAGCTGAAGCTGCAACTCAAACTGAATTGGATTCAACTACAATGCAATACGCGTACAGGTATACCGGTAGTAGGATTGATTCCTTCCGTTTCTTCCGAAGGACAGAAACAGACAGCGAGCCAGAAACCAAACTCTTGTCTCTCGGATACAGAAAATGAAATGTGTCTCATATGTGTCCTCAGTGTCTCATGGTATTAAGTGTTCAAAATGCACTTTAAAAAAGTGATTCACTTGTGTCTCTCTCGGAAGCCTGAAGAGCAAGTACAACACTTTACAGTAGTGCCGGTACCGGCACATCGCGTGTACGGTACCGGTACGTACCAGGTACATACCGGTACTCTTGTAGGTACCGGTAGTGTACACTACCAGGTACCGGTACTCGTACTTTGAAGCGAACATTTTTCTCGCTCAAGAGAGCGAAGCACAGACGAAACCCAAACTTGTCAGTCCACGCGCGCCACGCCTCTCTACATGTTCAAATTTAAATGTTCACAAATGTTCATATTCACATTCGAATACAGATACTACAGTTCAATTTTCCGTTAGCTACAGTACATAGCAGCGCACGTCGACGTACAAGTATACAGGACAAAAGGTCAGACTCTAGCCTCTGGAAAACGATAATGTTCAAATAATTTGGAATTTGGAAATTGATGAACCTCTTTGAAACGCTGCATTGAACGGTACTGTAGAATTATTGGATCAACCCGACAAAAGACTCACACTGGATACTGGAAGCTGAGTAATCAATCTCTTATCCAACACGTTTTTCCAGAGTTCAATCCTCAGCAACGCATCGTACGCGCTTGATTACATTCTTCTTTTTCCTTGAGTTGCAGTTGCAGTCGCTTTCTTTCTTGTTTCCTTGTTGGTGCACCCAGAAAACATTCCTTCCTTTTTGCATACATAAAAGGGAAGGCGAGTACTAGGATACACCCTCTCCATTCAAATCATCCTCAAAGATATAATCAAGAATCAAACACAATGACGTCATCACCTAATCTGATGAATTCAGCGATCGAGATGTCATCTTCTTCTGTTTCATCATCATCATCACCCAACACACAATCACAAAATGTGGCTCAATCATCGCCTTTGAATCAATCCCAGATTCATCACAGCAATGACGATGATCAAATGGCTCCTAGAAACTCAGTAACTGATGGTTCAGCTGACATGACGACAACGGCTTCAACACAATCAATACCAACACACGCGGGCGAATCAACAACGCTAGGAAAAGTTGCCTACAGTCGGAGAAACAATAGCAGTAGACTTTCAGAAGTGGCTCCACTGGTGGCTGCGTGTTCTCATCTATTACAGCCGAACGGAAGCATAAGTGGGGATCAAGTGGCTGACGCTATCCTGCCATACTTTCCTGATTTGTGTAGTGCTTTGCCAGCCCAATCTGGACAGGGTCAACAATATGCTCACGACGAATCAAACGATGAAGGAGAAACATCTTTCTCTCCGTCGTCTCATTCCAGCAGTCGCGTTCGTATGCAGGCTCCGTTTGCCAATCGACAGGGACTTTTGGGATTGGATGGTGTCAAGAGACCATTGACTCATGCGAGGATTAGACAGTTCATCTTACAGGAACTAGGACCTCAATTGCATCAATTGGGATACGGAAGAGGAAGTCGGATAGCATTGGTACTACCAAATGGCCCCGAGCTAGCACTTGCCATCTTGGGTGTGGCCCATTGGGCATCCTGCTTGCCTCTCAATGCTAATGGTGCACCATCGGAACTCAAGAAGGATTTGAAACTTGCAAAACCATCGCTAATTGTAGGAATGATAGATGACGACAGTTCACGTTCCCTTCAGGATATGGCAAACGCGTTGAAGGTACCCTATTGTGCACTTCAACCGAGTACAACCGAAGTTGGTGTTTTTCATTTGATTCCGGCTCATCTCCTTACTTCAGGTGGAGGGAATAATCCAGCCAGCGGCAAGACAGGCCCAAACAACAAAATGCCAAAAGAAGAAGGCCCCTATGATACCATGACTTGCCCGGAAACATGCAAAGGTGAAGAGAACGCTCATGAAATGGATTCCATGGATTTCATGTTCCCAAATGAACACAGCGATGAAGTTTTGGTTTTGTTTACTAGTGGCACAACTGGAAGCAAGAAATTGGTGCCTCACAAACTGGGTGATATGCTCATTGCCGCAGCCTGCATTGCTGTCAGTTGGAACCTGTCTCCCCAGGACGTGAATTGCAACCTAATGCCTCTCTTTCATGTTGGTGGGATTGTCCGACAGGTGTTTGCGCCGATCTTGAGTGCCGGATCTGTTATCTGCTGTTCTTCCTTCGACCCCTCAATATTTTGGCAATTACTATTACAACCTCAGCCGCAAGGCAGTCAACAACAGCAGAAACAACAACACGGGCTGCAAGTGAATACTGTCTTTTCTTGGTATTATGCGGCGCCTACAATGCATCAAGTCATCATCGACAGTATGCCGGCTGCATTGAAAGCTGCCACCAAATCCACAGGATCTACTCCAAAACCGAAACTTAGAATGATTGCCAATGCCGCGGGAGGGCTCTTGCCTTCGCTAGCCGAAGAACTTCGAGAAGCATTCAATGGTGCTAATATATTGCCTAGTTATGGCATGACAGAGTGTATGCCCATTTCGTCCCCACCTCATAACTATCAATTGACCAAACCTGGAACATCTGGAGTGGCAGTTGGCCCACAAATTACAATCTTTAATTCCAACTTTGAAATTTTACCACCGGGGAAGGAAGGGAGGATTTGCGTTAGAGGTAGACCTTGCTTCCACGGATATGGTGGAGTGGCGCCAGAGGAAACTTTCCTAGAGGGAGGCTGGTTCAATACTGGCGATCTTGGATACATGGATGCTGATGGATACATTTACATTACTGGTCGTTCCAAGGAGGTCATCAACCGAGGTGGCGAGATCATTAGTCCCATGGAAGTAGAAGAGGAAGTTAGCTCGCACCCGTCTGTCATTCGATGTGCTGCATTCTCAGCACCCCATGATGTGCTGCAAGAAGTGGTTGGGATCGTAATTGTCACAACCCCAAACGTCCCCAGGTTAGACCTGCCAACACTTCACGACTTTTTGGAATCTCGATTAGCAACTGCGAAATGGCCCCAAGTGTTGGTATTCATGGATGCGTTACCGAAATCGCATACCAACAAGTTGTTGAGGGTCAAGCTAGGCCAGAGGCTGAATTTACCCCAGATGAACGATGGGATGTTTCCAGTGGAACGTACGTTCGATGCTACTTGTCCCCCTCAGGGTACTCCCGTCGGCGTTTCCATACCTTGCAAGCCTGTGGCGATTGAACCGGAGCAAGTCCAGCAAGTATTGCGGGAGATATTCGGGCTGCATGATGGGGCTCATAGTCGAGGTGCCCAACTAGTTGCAACGCACCACCCGAGCCGATACGGATCTCTGATTGTGCATGTCACAAATCTTGATAGGCACGAAATTATTCAATCTGCAAAGGAAGCTTTGGATGCGTACCAGCAACCCTCGCACGTTTGTATACATGCTGACAGCTCTATTCAATTGACTGCGGAAAGTTGCGCTGCGATCATTCCTCAATCCATGGATGCAGTGGGTTATGTCCAAGGTAATATGAATGGAGACTCGAACCAAGAGGACCCAATGGTACATGAGCTTCAAAGAATGATGCAAGAACTTATCGACTTAGATTGTTTGCCGTCACCGGATACCTCATTCTTTCAACTTGGTGGGACCTCTCTTCTTGCTTCTCAATTTGCCAGTCGAATACGGAAGACATACAAGATTTCATTTAGTGGGGCTGATGTGTTTCGACACAACACTTGTTTCGCCATCACCAGCAAAATCAAATCTAAAACAAGCACGAATCCGTCAGACATTGGAAATAGGCTAACCGGCACGAATGGAAGCATTTCTGCCAAGAACACTGGTGCTGGCGGGGACAGAGTGGCCGATCTACAAGGGGTGCAGTTTGACGCAACCCGATTGGAACCGAAGAGCGAATGGCTTGCAGCACCCTTCCAGCTTCTGCCTGGTTTTCTGGTCTTCCCAATATGGCAACTGACGCGATTTTTCCTCTTGTTCATGAGTCTCCTAGAAGTTCTTCATCGAATTCCCTGGGAACGAAACTTTTTGAAGTTGGTTGCGACTGTTGTTGTATATTATGTTATTTGGAACCTCGTGGCTCCACTAGGCTTTGTGATCATCAAGTGGCTTGTGATTGGAAAATATAAGAAAGGGAGGCATGCATTATATAGTTACTACTATCTGCGATGGTGGTTTGTCGATGTGTGCCGGAAAATTTTTGGCACCGGTCTTTGGGGCTCCAACACTGCAATGTTGGTCGCCTATTATCGAATGCTGGGTGCAAACATCTCGTGGGACGTGCGATTGAACTTGTCAGCCGAAATTGCAGAATATGACCTCGTGACAATTGAACCTGACGCGTCCATCGAAGATGCGACGATACGTGGATTTGGTGCTGACAATGGTGCCATGATTCTCGGTCCTGTGGCCATTGGGAAGTCCTCTAGCGTTGGTATTCGATCTGTGGTAGCGCCATACACTAAAATACCGGATGGAAAACACGTTGGCCCGGGGACGTCGAGCTATGAGATTGGGGATGAGGAACTTTTGCACTACAATCGACATGCTGTGCGTGAACCAAGTTTCTTGATGCAAGCTTTGGTGTGTACTCCCGTCACAATTCTTGTGGATAGCATCGCTTTACTACCTGCATTATATGTGCTGTATAAGATGATATTGATGCACCGAAATCAACACGGTGATGGTGACTTTAGTTTCTCAACGATTGGGGACTTGCTGGAATGGCTTTGTGAACCAGCCCGTATTCCATATTATTTGGGGATTCGGATCGTTCGAGCAACGATATCACCGCCACTTTACATAATGGGTTCTCTGTTTGTAAAGTGGACAATTATTGGTCCGTTTGTGCCAGGGCCTCGCGACACCTCCTCGGATTGGGAGCTCACTCGTCACTGGTTGGCGGCCACACTTTTCTCTCAAGAAAACGTTCAGGCTGTCACCGATCTGCTAGGACGGCACTACGAATTGACGTCGTCCTTTTATCGATTACTAGGAGCAAGAATTGGTCTGCGGGTTTTCTGGCCGGGACATCAACCAATTACATCTGGGGAATATGATTTGTTGGAGATCGGAGATGACGTTGTGTTTGGTTCCCGAACTGTCATTTGC
This sequence comes from Cylindrotheca closterium, assembly GCA_933822405.4. Taxonomy (NCBI): domain Eukaryota; phylum Bacillariophyta; class Bacillariophyceae; order Bacillariales; family Bacillariaceae; genus Cylindrotheca; species Cylindrotheca closterium. Next base: position 34,455 of record CAKOGP040002480.1, on the reverse strand, counting down.
ATGAGCACTACCAAGAGGTGCGAGAAAGTTATATTTTGCGCTGGTGCAAACATTTCCGACAATGCTATTGTTTTGCCAGGCTCCATCATTGGGAAGAATGCTGTGATAGGATCCAATACTGTCTGTCCAGCATATCGATACATTCCACCCTCAAGTACTTGGGTCGGTTCCAAGAAAGGCCAGCCCATACCATTGAATTCAGTCTCATTCGACGGCGACGAAGTTGCATACTCCAAAGATGTGAAAGCGTCGGAGTTGGAAATGATTGGCGACGGGAGCACAATACGCCCATTTGGGCGAGCCCTTGGTTTACGTGAGGCCAAATATTTTGTGTTTCCTGGATGGATGATGTCGTTTTTCAGCATTATTGCGGAAGCCCTTTCAGCATGCTTTCACTCTCTACCACTACTTGGAACAAGTTTTCTTACTGCAGCCATTATATATGGCTGGAGGCCGTCCGAAAGAGATTATTCCATCGGCGTTGCCCGGGTGGACGTATACATTACCATGCTTGTCATCTTTTGCGGACTTCACTTTTTACGCGTCTTGTTGACGTTGATATTTGAAGTAGTCGCGAAATGGGCTCTTCTCGGTCAGCGCCAGATGGGTCGATATAATTGGTAAGCAAATTTGTATATTGGATTGGAGAGGTACAAGTTGGAGAAGGGGATCTCACTCGTTTCCAACACTATTCAGGGATGAATCGACTTACAATCAGCGATGGGAGTTCTACCAAGTCATCAGCCGGATTAAGAGAGTCCATCGATTATCGTGCTTGGATTTCTTTTCGGGCAGTATTTTCATGGATTGGTACACTCGTGCCTTGGGGGGATCTGTTGGGACGAAGTGTTGTTTGTACCCCACTGGGTGCGATCCGTTTATGCCAGAACCTGACCTAGTAGTGATTGGAGATCGCGTCGTCATTGACACAGCTGCAATCGTGTGTCACTTGAATACGAGAGGTAACTTTGAACTCGTGCCAATCAAAGTGGACGCGCAATCCACCGTTAGATCGAGGTGTCGTGTCCAGCAAGGTGCGCACATGGAAGCTGGATCAATGCTTTTGGAGAAAAGTTTGGCCTTGACAGGAGAGGTAATCGAGGCGGATACTATTTGGCAGGGTGCTCCTGCCACGCGGATATCGGAATATCATTTGGGCTCGGGACTACTTCCATCAGTATCTTTTGGAAAGGACCATCATGTGGGTGCTAGAGGTAGCAAGGACGATGACAAGGTCAATTTGGAGGAAACCAAGCATTATTTTGAGCTTGTTTAAGGTTATGGTTTGACGAATCAAACGCCATGCTCCAAAGTAATCTGCATAGCAACCAATAGATACAAACGGGTTTCGTATGAAGATATGACACTGATAAAAATGATGAGAGATTGATTATTCAACTTTCATCCCATTTTGAATTTGTTGGTTTTATGCGCGCGATTTCACGCGACGATTGGACTGCGATGATCAATTGATGAGTGTGATGATGATGATTCATCAACTCAACCAGAGAACCCAACCCATCTCTTCTTGCCTTGTTGAACGGCTCAAAGCAATCAGCATTTTGCATACCACAACTCATCGTCCTCCGCGAAGTTGGCCAAACCAGATATTCCCCACAAAATATATTTTTTAAATAACATATCAGTATGGCAATTTCTCGCAGTCGGCTGATTCTTCAGCGTCAAACCTCTGGCCAAAGTCATCTTGGAAGGAAGGTTTCCGGTCTTTTGAAACGTACTCTCTCTTCTGCTCCAGCCATCACTGAGACCACTGAGACAGCTTCCGTCGTGGTGGATTTGCCCACTCGTCATTCGTGGAAGCAACCACCTCGTATTTGCGGTGATGTTCAGGAGTTGACAGAATCAACAGCTTCGATTTTGGAGCAACCACTTGGTTCCTTGTACGTATCAAATGCTGCTCACTCTTTCAAGGATCCCACTAGTAGCATCGAACATCAACGCAATGAGGTTTACGAAACTGCTGATGCTACCATTCAACAAGTAGAGTATTTGATGCGAGGACACGCGTCCTTTGTGGAAGGATCCATTTATGACAGAGCTGGCAGCACAGGTAGTTCGTTGTCTGGACCCGAGCACTTGGAACAAATGCAACAACTTTTGCAGAAAATGCAGCAAGAGGGGAACTTGTACATGAGACTGCGGGAGGAACACTTAAAGCTAGCAGAAGATGAAACTGGAGAAGAGGATGGCGAAACGGTTGCCCAATCGGAAGAGTCTCCAGATATGGACTTTGCCCCGCCTGGTGCTACCATTGCCATGTACGATGTGGTCTTGGATTCTATGGCCGTTCAGTCCGAGAGAAGGGAAGACCCGCTCCTTTTCTTTCAAACTAGTTTGCAAGCCTTGCAAGCATTTGAATTGGACGCCGAGTTCTTGATGACGCAAGAAGACAAAAGAAAAAAGGAATACTTCCAACAACGTGACACCTACACACTAGCGACACCTGTCACCTACAATGCAGCCCTTCGTGGAATTGCCGTCCATACATCCTTTGCCAACCCACAACATCGGGACAATGCTCTGAATGCTTCCTTCCACTTGTACAACCATATGACCCATTCTGAACATTTGCTTCGCAACTCCGCCAGTATTGGGTACATGCTTCAGATTGTGAATCAAGCTTTGCCGGACAGTCGGGTCAAGGGTAATATTAGTGTGACCTTTTGGAAGCAAGCCTGTCAAATGGGTTTGGTGACACCGCAAGTTGTGGAAAGCATGCAAAGTATTCACAAAGACTTGAAATGTGGGCCTGAGTTTGAGCCGGTAGTAAAGCAATTGGAAACGCCGCTGTCAGACTTTCCGCAACGCTATCGAAGAGCAGTGAAGCAGACGAGGCATTCAGCAAACTATTAGTAGATACAAGCAATAGCAAGAACACTGCTGGAAGCTAGGACCATAGTAGTAACATGAACGATAAAATTTTCTTAGATCTAACATCAAGTCATGGAGTTTGACGAAATTGCGTAAGTGAAGACAGCTTCGAGCTTATACTTCAACTTCAACTTTCAACTTGAATTAATTGTAAAACCTCGATACACGTTTGTCCGCGTCACAGACGTCCGTCAGCATTGAGGCAGTGGGAATTCCCCCTTTTCATTTTATTTCGTCCCCGCGATATTTAACGCGATTTCCCACAACTAGTTGTGGGAACAGATTTTTGCCAAAAATTCCCACAACTAGTTGTAGGAATCTTAAAAAATAGTTGTGGGAAATTCCTACAACTAGTTGTGGGAATTTCCCTCAACTAGTTGTGGGAATTTCCGTTGCTCAGATGTCCGTTATTTTTGCCTTTAAATGTATCACGAAATATCACGAAAACAATTAGAGTTTTTGGGAAACATCATATGTAGTTGTCTATTTTCTAGTCAGTACATATATCAAACGTTGTTTTGTGCGTAGAACAGACAGTTTTCCGTAGAACGGACAGTTTTCCCATAATTCCCAATAAAACAATTAGAGTTGTGGGAAACTTCCCACAACTACAATTAGAGTTGTGGGAAACTTCAAATTTGTCTCAGTACATATCCTACGTGGTTTTCTGTGTAGAAATGACAATTTTCCCACAACTGTTGAGGGAATTCCCACAACTAGTTGTGGGAAGCAAAATTGAGTTGTGGGAAAAATTGAGCTGTGGGAAAAATTGAGCTGTGGGAAAATCTCGCAACTAGGGGAGAAATCCGGGGATTCCCACTGCCTCATTGGATTTTGGTCTGTTTTTGTAGGTACGTACCTGCTAGCTAGTACCCCCCATTTCCCTCCTCCTCCTTTTCAATTTCCACTAAACGATAGCATTGTTGATGTTACAAAATATGTGTTGAACGAGACAAAGAAAACGGCTTCAGTCATAAACCAATCAATACCTTTTGTGCACGTCCATTCGACTAGCCATTGTGCATAAAAGCCGTCACCATTCCGTTCTCCAGGGAGACAAAACGAACAATGCCGCTCTTCCATCGATCGCAGTCGTCGGCTCGATTGCCCAATGGAAGCAGCTGTCATTTGAATGCGTTGGTCTACCACAATGATGAAAGCAAAAGCATCAGCACTGCGAATGAAATGTCCACATCGCCATCTTCATCCTCACTGTTGCCGATGAGAAATGGAAAACACAATTCGAGTCGACAAGCTTTGCATACATCCAACAGTGTCATAAGTTTTGGAAGTGTAGGAAGCCGAGGAGGACGAACAACGCCCAACACCCCCTCTAAACGACCGCCTCATGCCAATTCGAAGATACGACACCTACGGAAGAAATATCCAAAAGTCTTCTCTTATATTCCAGAAGCACCCACTCAAAAACAAAAACTTATTCTCGCTACTCTAATCTTGCTCTATATTCATCGAGGAGACGTGGCTCAATTTCTTGCTCACTTGATTGGCAAACTGATACGAAATCTGATTACTGTCCGCGTCATGAAGCATCAGTTACTGCAATCATCTCCAGAAGCCGATGCGTTATGGAAGGCATCAATACGTCTTCCGAATCCACAAGAATATCAACATGATACACAAACACCACAAAGGTTGCGACAATCACCGTCCCCTCCTGCCACATCCAGCAAACCTGACGATGATCCATCACCAACGCTATCCGACTTTACCATTGATTTGGTTATTTCTCATTGTAACTTACCAGTGGACTGGATCTTCACCTCCTTTGCTTCGCCTGAAGAGGACGCATACAACGATGACATTGGATATGATCCTTTATCAATATTTCGAAATGTTACCATCATCTCAAAATGCAATCTACCCGTGGAGGGAGCCCCACCTTCGGCCACGATAATCCGACTCCCTAATGTGGGTCGTTGCGACCATTCCTATGCTCATTATCTGGCCAATTACTACTTTCACGACGAGAACCACGGCCACAACGAAGTGCGACGTTCTCATTCAGACCATCCATCATCACTGGAGGTGACAGCAGCTCCCCAGGAATCGAACACGGATGCTAGCAGCAGTGAAAGGAACACATTTCATGCAACACTCTTTCTCAAAGACAATGACAATCATCATAGAGCCGTTTATAGTCGACAACGATCTCTGCTAGAAATGCTACAAATTACCCAAAAACGAGGCTTTGCCTGTCACGAAGAGCGGATATGGACGGTTTCTAAGCCCAGTGACGAAAGGCCCCTGCAAAAGCAACAACAACAAAGTCAGCGCCAGTCATCCTTTTGGAAGGACGTTGCCATGCACCCCATTTGTCAGCTGTCGTCCTACCACAATTGGACACAACTACAACATAAACAAATGTCCTCCTACATTCGGCTGAGACGCGACAAGATTGACCTAGGCCAATTTCGGAGCACCCATGGTAGTACCATTGGCGAATATGCGAAGGAAATGGGTATGGAAATTAAGGGGCCGATTGTACCTGTGTGTTATGGTGGCAATTTCATGGCATCTGCAGACCAACTTTTTCGATACAGTCCCAGTTCGCCATCTTCCTCGTCCCTATTTCACAAGATGGAAGCCTCCCTCAGTCGAGCAAGCAACATTGCTGAAGGGCATTTTGTCGAACGTTTATGGGCAGCCCTCTTAAGTTTGCCCTTGACGACTTCCGAAGTGGAGCAGTTGAAAGCAATGGCATCTGCAAAGCAACCCATTTGCAACGCGGGGACAGACTTTCAAGGGGCACTTACGAAGTACTAGCCAAGCGAAGTTGAGACGCGAATAAATTTGTTGACTTCCGTCCGAGAGGCAACAGCAATTCGGAAGCGATCCATAGCCCAAACTTTCTCGATGCAGACCCGGAGTCTATACATCCCTTGATCGCATTTAGAATGGAATGTGGGTGGAGAAATGAGAAGCTACGCTAAGCTACGTCACACGGTGACAAAAATGCAAGCCTGCTCAGATAAGCTGTGTCAGGGTGATATGTATCGTACTTGCGCATGTCATGGAAGGGAGACACTCGTTTGACAGTTGCAGGAAGCAACAGGCCTGTATGAAGTCATTTTGAACTGAACGGACCATGCAATGAGTGGCGAGTTGCTGGTGGTTTCAGAGGGCATTCAGGCTATGAATGCTGTAGGTCTATTCCTCCTCGAGCCAGTCAAGGCTGTGATTACGGCACTTGGGCCCTGAGGACCACCGTCAGCAAACACAATAGTCCATGCGACGAAATTTTCATTCCTACTAAATTCGAAGATTGCCATACCACTGTAGTCCTAGCTATTTTGAATTGTACTCATAAACTGGGCAAATTTAGAATAAGCCAAGCTTGGCTTGAACATCCTCGCCGATTTGCAATAACTGCATTATTGTCTTCTTAATTTCAGACGGTATTTCATGCCAATGTGCCATGCAAGGAAAAGAGAGTGATAAATAAATCAGGTGATGATAGGAGTGTTCAAGTCGTTGTTTTGGTGTTGTGTAATTGATATACACGACTGTTTTAATATCCTATTCCTATGTTAGATTGAATTAAAAACTGAATTAACGTGATTTCTCGTCGTGTCTTGAGGTATTATTAATATGCGCTAGATCTGGACTGGCAGAATAATTAGATAGAAACTAGTGAACAGTGATGGTGGAAGGACAGAGGAGAAGAATCGGAAAGCAATGAAAAAAGGAAAGAATCGAAGAGACATCTTGGTATCTTTCGATTAACGGAACGGTGCCGTGTGATTGCCCCAGACAAATCATGAAATGGAGGTCGTCATCATTCTTGTTTTTGCTGATGATGATGACGACGACGCTGGTGATGTCGAATGATGATAGAAAGAGTCGATTTGACGACTCGAGTACTCGATTCGATGCAGAACGTTGCGAACAGTCGAAGACCTTTGGTAATCCTTAAGCTTGGGTGTCTTGGCATAGAGCGACTTTCGAGTTGCTTGGGACTTCTTCATGCTCTGGTTGAGTTTGTGAAGAGATTCTTGGAACTGCTGTTGTTCTTGTTGTTGATGATGATGATGTTGAAAAGGGTATATGGAAGCTGTCCTGCGGTCATGCGTGTCACTGCTTTCACACGAAAAGAATGAATTGGTGTCATCATCAGCAGCAGTGGAAACGTTGGTCAACACGGCATCGGCCAATAGTTCTTGCGGACGACCCACATCGTTGGAAATTGAATCGTAATACTCATTCAAGTTGAGCAAGCCTTCGTTTTCGTCGATCTGCATGATGACATCATCGTCATCGTCACTGTGATTGTCAAAGACGATGGTTTCGCCAATGTCAATGCTAATGGCGGTGTTGATGGCTGTGTTAATGTCAACGTTGTCAACGTTGTCAATGTCAGCGTCAACGTGAATGTCAGAATCCAAGCTGCTGTGACCGCCAAACATCTGGTCTTCAAATCTAATTTTTAGATCGTGAAAGCCAGTATCAGGCTTCTGCCAAACGTGAAAGACGGAATCGTCGACGCTTCTTGGGCTCTTGCTGCCATCATTGGCGCTTGGGTTGTTCCAGGAGGTCCTGAAGTCTTGGAGGTTCTGAATGTCGATGCTGGTCATGATGTCGAATGTCGAATGTTGACTGTTGACTGTTGACTGTGGAATGTTGACTGTGGAATGTTGACTGTGGAATGTTGATCTTGCTTTCAGCTTGTGACTGAGATTGACTGAGATTGACTGAGATTGATAATGTACCGCTCTGATAGAGTGGTTGCTTCGGACCTACAGTAGAGCAGATATGAGTGCTAGTTCAGAACGAGTTCAATCTACCGGTATTGAGATACGATGTTGTACACTGCATGCACACACCGCCGAGGAGAATCAATATTTTATTCTTCATAAAAATCCCGGTACCGGGTACAGGTACTCGTACGTGATATTACGTATTTTTGCTCGTTCGACCAAAGGTTGAACCACAAAAATTGAAGAACTGCCGAAGGATCGAACGCGCTTTTTTTCTATCAAATAAGCGATATTTTTCGCCTTTGGATCTTGTCGGTCTCGAAATCTTTGAAAGTTGTATTGCACCCCTTCGAAGCAAGGTTTGGAAATACATACTAGGTTTTACATAATAAGTTCGTTCGAATAGCACTAAGTCCTTTCTCTGTGCAGGATTGCACATATTCCGCATTTCATTCAGGCAGGCACCTATCTAAGTATCAGTGACTATCGTAGAGGTCATTACTGCTTCCTACTGCGAAAAAAGATACCACCATATCTTGCATGCGGCGAATAGCTTTCCCAAAATTTCTCTCTCTTCCCCAACGGAATAGCAAAAGTAAAAAGTAGAAGATGGTGTTAGTCGAATCAATCAATCAATCAATTGAATCAATCGTATCGTGCTATTCAAACGAATGAGTGACGTCGCATCGCATCCATCGCATCGCATCGCATGCGCATGATGAAGGATAATGGATGTGATTTGGTGCACACACTCAATCGATCATCATCTATCATCTTCATTGCAAACATACAGTATCATTCAGTGAGTGCGGCAAACGACGATATACTGAAGCATTATCATTATCAGCATGGCGGATAGAAGAATACAGACATGCATCCTAATACTTCTTGCCTTTCTGTGTGAGAGCGTTCGGTCGTTCTCCACATTGCATCCCTTACAGCTACTACAAGGGCACCCACAACAATCACATCATCGTCATCGTCATCATCATCGTCATCATCATCGTCATCGTCATACGTCCTTGTTCCTAGTCACCGAAGACGATGTCATCAAAGCGGTTGAAGAAGCCGAAGAATTGTGGGCCAAAGCTCTAGAGGCTCGCAAAACTGCCAATGCCTTATCAGATAGGGCAGAAGAAGAAGCGGAAGCATCCAGTGCCCGTGCACAGGAAGTCGATGCTAAAATCAAAGAGAACAATGTATCGAAAACACCGATTACCATGGAAACTCTGGCTGAGGGTGATGCTGTGGCAAAATCCAGTTTAGATGCGGGAAATCTACTCAATAAAGCACTGGCAGCATCAGATGAAGCAGACCAATTGTTGCAACAGGCGGAAGAAGCTTTGGAAAAGAGTGAAGCCACACTGGAAAAACATTTGATTGATTTTCCAGACTCGACCCTAGCAGAATAATATACCGTACCTGTTGATTTCTTTTAAAATAACTAATCCTAGCTAAAAAAAATAATATAATAACGACCTCTTTTTGAAATAGGTAGAGGACGAGGCAGGAAATGGTCATGTTATACTAGTATGCTTTTGATGGGGGTGCACCTCATCTTCCCGGCAAGCAAGCATTCTGCCTGGGCTAATTTATAAAACAACAATCTGCAAGCTGCAAGGGGTCCCAAGTATCCAAGTGGAGATGAATGACTCGTACTCCTTACTCCTCCTTTTGCCATGCAAGTGTTAAGAGAAGAAAATATTGCAGCAGTTTATCTGGTACTACCGTACAGTAGTGGCACGATGAAATGAATAACGAAATGAGAAATGTGAAAATGAATGATGCTCCATGCTGGATACGAAACGTATGACTGGTTCGACTTCGGTTCGACATCACTCAGACATAATGTGAAATCTATATTCTTGACGACAAAATAAAATCATCGACGACTGACTCACAATTCTTACAAATCACAACTCTCACAATAATTCATTCTGTACTGTATTCACCATCAACAGAAAGATGTTTCCCATATTGTCTCGGAGGGTACCTTTATCCTCGAAGCACTTACGGGCGAGCTATTCTGATGCAGTCTCAACGGAAGTAGGACTAGCACAAGTTTCGACACAAGTTTCGCAACCTGCCAAAGCGATGGCTATGCACTCGTCTGTTGTGAGGAATAATTTTACAACCGCCTCATCTTTCCAATCCTTGTCCCGACAGAACTGTTGCTTTCCATCGCTGCGACATCAGTCACAAGGGCGTAATCACCTCAAGTCGAAGCCATTCTCCTTACATCTGCCGCAGGAGCATTCTGGTGTGTGTGTGCTGCGAAACAATCCTCTCCAACAATCGCAGTTGACAACAAGCCGTCGAACCTACTTTACGAATGGAAAGGTGACCAAAGATAATGACCCCTACGAGCTATTGGGGTTGCAATGGGGAGACGGTGCCACATCGGCTGAAATCAAAAAGGCGTTTCTTGTAAAGGCTCGAGAGTTACATCCCGATCTGAATACCACTGATTCGCCCGAACAAGCACAGCTGAAATTTCAAAAACTGGTCAAGGCTTACGAAACACTGGTACCTCCAAAAGACTCTGAAGCCAATGATGCCTCCCTTGAAGACTGGAGATTAACGATTTGGCGCCAAGGGGATAGAATTGCCCTGGATCGAACTGATGTGGCGGGCCAAGCTAGGGTGCGACCGGCACCTCCAGCAAAAACTCCGAGACACCAATACCATTCCCGGGAATTGGGACATCCACAAGGGGTAAATGTGAAAAGAGGAGAGTATTTAGAGGCTGGCAGTAAGAACGCTAGTAGCTATAAACGCAAATCTTCCTCAGTTGGGACGGGGCGAAGCAAATGGGTCAAGCCAAAGGAATTCAAACCATGGAATCCAAACGAGAACGAGGGAGAGGAGTTCAAGTGATGATCGATAAATAGCATCGGACGTATGCGGCAGTCAAACAGATTGAATATATGCTGGTCCCTACTACTGCATGCTTTGGTAGTACGACACATGCCACAAACCCACCTGTGTGATCAACCGGCCACTGATGGAAAAAAAGATTTCATCAAATTGGAGCAGGCTGCTAACGGAACTCGGATGGAACCCCAGCATCGTCAGAGCTATTTTGAAACACACAGTGGTGGACTATTTACAGTGCATAGAATGAATGGTCCAAAACAACCACCAATGCATGGATACAGCGTACAGTTCGATACTATATGAACTGGTATGGTGATATGACAATACAGTACGTGTACTGTACTGTAGCATATATTAATAATACATGTATTATTATTGCGGTGATACAGGCAGTTGCAGAATTCTTGGAGTTTTCGGTCAGAAACTTCCTCGAGTAGAGTGCTTGATCGCCATCTGCCATGCATGGTACACTTGTACGGTATACCAGATTGTACGGTATACCAGACTGTACCATTGGCACCACCGAAAAGTAGGACCGTTATTTATTTTTTAGTACCGCGCTTACGTACACGTATTGTGCGCGTGTACCTCTTCTACTGAGGTTCAAAATGACGCCAACGGGACAGAAAATATTCCCTCAATGTAATTTTGTGGAGTGACAGAAAGAGCTGAGAGAAACCATACTCGTACTCGTACTCGTACTGTACGATAGTCTGTACTGTAGTATATTAGAATCATCAACGCCAAGATTGCCAGGATTGCCAGGATTGCCAAAATTGCCAAGATTGTCAAAATTGCGACAATCACCAAGAGAGCAAACGCTGATAATTACAGACTCACACTCGCGCTCTCAGAAAGTCAGCTGCTTCCCATCTCAATCCTAATCCCAATCAGCAATCGAATTGAAAGCCATAGTGAAAATACAAGTAAAAAGGCATGGCACCTCAAGCATCTACCGGCACGACCAGCAACGGCAATTATTTGAATCAAAGGCAGATGAGGCATGACAAAGACCTAATAATGGCTGGCGAAACCAAGGACGATCGTGAAACTGGCAACGATAGCGCCATTACCATTGGACAAAGCCAGAGTTCCCCAACACGTCAGCTCTTGCCAACACGTCCTCAACATGAACGACCCGCTTCTCATGGAGACCAACACGATGTCTCGGCCTTACGAGCGGAATTGGCAGCTGCAAAATCAGAAATTAGTTCCTTACGGGTGGAATTGAGTCAACAGCAATACGAATTGGAAGAAGTTAATCTCATTATCAATTTGCAAGATGAGTTGCGAGCTTGTAAGCAAGTCATTCACCAGCAAAAAGAACAGGTGGAACAACTGATGGTGGTGCAGCAGCAACAACAACAGCAACAGCAGCAGCAAGGATCAGCAGAGAACGATACATCTACCTCGTGGTCTGGGTTTGAGTCTGAAACCCCTCCCAATTCTTCTCAACACGAAGCCCAACTTGGATTGGAGACAACTGTCGGCGGAACTCAAGATTGGAAGGAAGAGTACAGGTCTCTCCATGCCAGATACTCTGAACTCCAAAATAATCGCGCTTGGAGTGAATTCCAGCTTCGCGATCGAATCTGCAACGACAGTTTGAAATATCATCGTCGTCTGATTCACTGGAAGTCCAAGAACCAAAAGTTGGAGCAAGAATTGGTGCAAACCAAGGCGGCTCACTCGACGGAAATTCAACAATTGCAAACCAAATGGAAATCGACGGCCTCTTCGGTCTTGCAACACACACTCCAGGATTTAAAGAACACACAGGGGAAGGTTCGGCAATTGGAAAAGGAATTGACGCGCATGAAATTGGAGCAAAATGAACCACAGATTCAGATTCAAGATTCATCATCCAAATTTTTGGCCAACGCGGCCAAGCATTCCAACTTTTTGTAATGTCGTGCAAAGGCAAGAGCCGAACCTTGGGGGTTGATAATGATCAAATTAGTTACTATTTCTTGATCCATTATTTACAGTAATAGGGAAACATATTTATTGAGCGGACAAACATGTAGGACTCTACTGCAACTCAAGTAAAAGCAGGATTACGAAATATCTTCCTGCTCAGATTTCAATGAATTGTGAACTATTTTATTTTTAACATTGCAATGGGTGTGACTTTTTTCTTCGTGCTTTCGTGCTATTGTATTCGGCTCAACTCCCTTCAATGAAAAAAGCCACGTAGGCCATGAAACCGAAAAGCAAAATGACAATGACCAGAGCAATGGTAATGCTAGGATGGGCAACGTCCTCGTGGTGTCCACAAAAGAACAATCCACAAGGCATATAATGGGCATCGGAAATTTCTCCCACCAAGCGCTTGTAGACCTTGGCACTCACAGGTAAGACGTAGTTTGGTGGTTTGAGGATGGAATTCATGTCCAAGTTGTTGTTCTCATTTGTCGGTACCCGATCCAGTGTCTCCCATTGAGGAGTCAGTCCCTCTTCGATGGCGTTGGTGATGTCAGTATAATCCTCAAAATCGTCATAATCGGATGCCCGTCCTTCCATGTACAAGTGTCCCTGAGTCAGCATTGAATGCGGATCGACAGGGGGTGGAGGTTGTTTCGCTCGTTTATTCTGTTTGGCAAAATTGGGATCTTCCTCGTCGTCCACAAAGACCAATCGTACGGCTTCAAAGGGGAAATGCATTTGCACTTGCCCCGTATGCGCATCAAAGCCACCAAACATGCTCGATTTGACAATATTGGATCGTACACTAGTCGTACTGACCTGAGAAGCAAAAGTTCCCACACTTCCCGATGAAGCAGTCCGGCGATGACCACTTCCTCTTCGCGGACGGGAATTCGATCCCGAGGACATGGCTCTTTGTCGATTGCCTCCCGAGATAACACTACTTCCACTCCCAGTTGCACCTCCAAAGGATCCAGCGCGTCGATGACCACTGCCACTCGGTGGGAGAAGGAGTGGAGACTCCACAGAGCCATTCCGTCTATGACTATTGGCAGGCATATCTGAACTGCTCCGACGGTGCTTCCGGCGTCCAGCTGGATTGGGCGAGTTTTGCAGACGAGCAATGGCCCCGCTCGAGGAGGTGCGTATCAATACTGGCTTGACTCTTTTGGCACCTCCACTCGCAGAAGTGTTGGGGGGTGTGGAAAGCGGAGGAGCACTCCAAATCGGGGAATTGTTTTGGGCAATCGATCCATAGTTGGAGTTGTTGCTGTTGTTGTTGCTGGCACTGTTGAAGCTTGTGACGGAATCGTTGTTGCCGTTGTTGCCGCTGTTGTTGTTGCTGAAGATATCTTGCAAAGGCGGAAGGGAGCTAGAATTGTTTCCATTTCCATTTCCATTAGTTTCCGTGAGTATTGGAGACGAAGCCCTTCTAGACGACCTTGGCGGACGTGAGGAAGTAGCAGCGGCTTGGGGTGACAAGGGTGAAGGAACAGGGGGCCCTGGTGGTAATGGATTGGTTGATGGTGCTGCCATGCCTTGATATTGGTGTGTTTGCTGTGTTTGCTGTGCTTGTTGTGTTTGCTGCGCTTGCGAGGAATAATACATCGGTGCTTGCGCATGAGTCGGGTATCCAAATGCGGAAGTAGCACCGTAGATTTGTTGCTGTTGTTGCTGATAGGCAGTCATGGAAGCAGCTGCCGCCGCAGCATCAGAGGGATTGTATCCAGCTTGCTCATATTGCGCTGCAAGTGTCGCAAAGACTGCCATTGAATTAGGATCATTGCCGTTTAAGTTCATGTTTGGATTCATGCTTGGATTCATCGGCATTGTCACTGGCATTTGAGGTGCTACCGGGACTTGTCCAGGTATGGGTTGAGGGTACGCATTGTTGTAGTTGTAGTTGTAGTTGTAGTTTGGCACTGTTGTGTCCTGCTGTGGTGGCTGGTTTTGCTGCTGCAAAAGAGGCGTTCCTTCCGAATCGCCATCGTGTTGTTTTTCATTGTTGCTCTTCATTGTTTTCTTTTCTTTTCTTTTCTTTTCTTTTCTTTTCTTTTCTTTTCTTTTGTCTTGTGTCAAACTCTTCTTTGAATCGATTCTCAAAGATTGATTGTACAAAGATATCCTACTGTACCGTATTACCGTATTACCGTATTACCGTATTTTATGTAATACTGTATGTTGTTCTACAGTACCCTGGTACCTGGTACCGTATTTAGATCTAAAACTAATCCAATTGGACCCACCTGCTCCGGCAAGAACAAGAACAAGAACAAGAACAAGAACAAGAACAAGAACAAGAGGACCGAAGGAAAGAAGCAAGAAAAGCAATATTAATACTTCGAGTGAAAGAAAATATGGAAATTACTCAAACTGCCTGCAATGTTCAACGTTTTGATGCTCCAACCAATTTGCAATGCAATCGATGGATGATGAAACGTGAAACGAACGTGCGTGGATTTCGTTTCTGCAAGACGGGGTAATTTTCCGAAATATGGGTTACACACGGACAGACGGGGTCCCATTGCCAGCGGGATCTCCTGTCGATTCCCGCTTGACCTGCTTGACCAGCCGTTAAATTCTAGCGATGCAATTTGCCAAAATAGACCTCGCCTTCAAACACCTGCCGGAATATCCAGCACTGGCCAACGGATGAATGATCGCCATATGAGTAGACGACTGAAACCGTTGTTGCCACATTAGCTTCCGGTGCAGAAATAGGATTTCCATTTCCGCACGGTGCGGAAATAGGATTTCCATTTCCGCACGGTGCGGAAATAGGATTTCCATTTCCGCACGGTGCAGAAACCAGCTTCCGAGTGAGAGCCAGCTTTTGATACAGAAAAGTCTCCCCCCAATTCTCCCCCAAACATAACCTGCCTCTAGTACTTCATAATGAGAATTGACGTTTCAGCTTTCACCTTGGGCTACTACACTGTCAACATACTCCAACATGAATCAGTAACACCTGCAAGGAAACGGCCCAATTACCATTTTGATAAATGGAGATTTGGAAGAGAGGAGGATTGCAAGCACTGAAATATTCCCTTGATCTGATCCGCGATTGATCTTGGATGTTGTGTAATGCTGAATATGTATAGTTTACTATAGTGTCAATAGATCGCTATCGGAACAGGAGCTAGTATCTAGCCACCGGAGGGATACAAGAACTATGGGAGCTGAGGCACCCAAAGCTAGTTGTATTCATATATCTCTCCTGACATTTTCTTTTGGCATTCTCCACTCCCTACCGGTATCTTTTGGCGTATGCAATCAAATACTTCCCCCAATTTTTCTTTCCCTTAAAGAAACCTTTTGGCTCAAGCTTCCGAATGCGGAAATGGAAATTCCATTTCCGCATCATGCGGAAATGGAAATTCTATTTCTGCATGATGCGGAAATGGAAAATCTATTTCCGCATGATGCGGAAATGGAATTTCAGAGTCGTGGATTCCAGATTCCACATCCGTTGTATTCACTGTTGTACGAGGATGTAGTGCTCGCAACGCCGATTTGAATCGTGTGCAAATTTGATTCGAGCTTTTTCATTCCGCGTGCAGACGACGATGACCGTTATTTTTTGATACATTTGTGTTGGCACGCAACCCGCTTGAGAGAGCGGTGACACCCGTCTGTCCTTGTCCTTATTTATGAAAATTACCCTGTCTTGCTGTGATTTTTTCGTCTCTAATCTCACGATGATTGATTTTTCTGACCATTGGCTTGCTCGTCAAATGTGAGTCGCAATGCGTGTCGCACTCCACCTATTCTGAAGGGTTTTGATTGGTTCAAACAGGGTTCAAACTAGGAACAACAATGAACATTTCTGGTTGGCCACCATCGGATCATTCGTTCATCGGAGCATCGGAGCATCAATCATCACCCCTACCGCTACCGCTACCTGGTACTGCGACACAAGACTCTCAAAAGCGCTGCAAGCTGAAGCGAATGGCTTCACTACCCTATTCTTCTCTACACGCACCGATACTAGAAACCATGAGAGCGAACCATCATACAGGTATATTAGCTGTCGCACTGCTGCTGCTATGCCTTCCATTAATAGTGACAGCCAAAACGAGAGCGAGAGCGAGAGCAAGATCAAGAGTAAGAGCAACTGTCACCAGTCCAGTATTTGCTCGAGGCGGTGAACAACGCAAAGTAGGTCCTCTTCAAACCTTCCTTTCCACAGTCAAGGATGCTCGTCAACACTTGATGGCTGCGGCTGTAGCTAGAGGAACTTGTACGGCAATCATGTATCCCATGGATTTGATCAAGACACGGATTCAGGTCAGCCATCCCAATCCGCTGCAATTGGAGGGTCTCTTTGATGGTTTGGGGGGAAGTCTGTTGGGACAAATTCCTTACGGAGTATTGACCTTTGGCAGCTACGAAGTTTACAAGCGCACATTGCAAGAAAGATTTCCTGATTGGAAACCCGCTTTCCAGTATGCCCTGGCAGCAATTATGGGAGACATGACAGGATCCTTCTGGTTGTGCCCTTCCGAAGTAGTCAAAAATCAAATCCAAGCTGGAATGTACAAAACTACACCGCAAGCTTACAGAAGCATCTTGAACAGCAAGGGATTTGGGGGATTTTATCAAGGTTTCTTTGGTTTGGCAGCCCGTGATATTCCTTTTCGTGTTTGTCAGTTGACCAGTTATGAAATCGTCAAGAGCGTCTATTTGAAATCCAAGACTGCCAAGAATCTGAGTCAACAACGTCAACGTCAACGTCAACGTCAACAGCGAGGAAAAGATCAAGGACAAGCCGAAGTGGCGCTCTCGCCAGTAGAATCTGCGATTTGTGGAGCCATCGCAGGTACCTTCTCGGCCGCGGTGACAACGCCACTTGATCGCATCAAGACTCTTATGGCTGTCAGTACGGAAACCAGTGCGGCCGCTGCCGGAGTCTCCTCCTCGGTCTTTGCATGCGCTTCCATGATCATAAAGGAAGAGGGACCTCTTGGTCTTCTCAAGGGATTGGTACCACGCGTAGTCTATGTTGCACCAAGTGTCACCATTTTTTTCATCGTCTATGAAGCAGCTCAACAACGGTTCAAGTCCTCAGATGCCTTCCAACCAGACGGCAAAACGGCGCAAAAGTCCAAAAGACAGTAGTCATCAACAAGAAGACAGGAAATGATTAAAGCAGCTAACATTTTATTGGGGCTACTACTGCTGGTGTAGCGGGTGGTGAACAAATCCACCAAGGCACGACACTTTCACTCTACACTTGTATCAGCCATGTGCTCTTGCTCGGCACTATACACTGGGATATCATGTCAAGCACGTCATTTTGGCGGCAGCAAAAGAGGATTACCATTGTAGACTGCTCCACTACTGTACCGTATGTACCATATGTAATGTAATACTGTAATCTGAAATCAAAAGGCGGGGAAACTGTTCCAAGAAGTCAAACAAGTCATCAATTTTTTATTAAAAATCCACGATCCACAAACCTGCGACACGAACCACTTATTAGGTAGTACACCTCAAAACCTTTATCAGCGAGACCAAATCTCACTCACTACCTCACCCCACCCCACACTCATCGCGAGGGTGAAATAGCCAACCTTTCATTACCTTCGGTGACCATGACGACACCGGCGATTTTATTCAACGACGTTCCAAGAATCCACTTTTGGGGAAGCACAGCTCCATACGAAGTTAGTGAAGAGGATGGTTCACATCCATTGGGCGCTCCAGTAGAAGATGATGGACGAATAGAGGAGCATGGTCAAGAGGACACGGAACATGATGCTGGAGACGTCATTGAAAACGACGGCGAGGACGGATATATGGAAACCATATTTGCAGACCCTAACGTGGATGAATTCGTAATGATTCCAGCGAATATTTATGGTGAAAGTCAAGATTCGGATTCCCGATTGAACTGCCGGCGAATCAATGCATCGACCGAGGAGCAAAACAATGGAATAAGCACTGGCGCGGAAGTCAAGAACGAAAACATATTTAGTGCATTTCTTAATCGGTGTCGGCTGTATATTGAGTCTCAAGATGATTCACCACGGCCCCAACAAGACAAGAAGCAGCCATATATTCTTGGTAGCAATAGACGAGCTCCAACTCGCAGCTCAACAATCTATAGCAGCTATGATTGGGTCTCGGAAGTAGTTGTCGACGAGGAAGGTCGCAGACTGATTCTCCCTGGTCAAGTTGTTGTTATGGGACAAGAAAGACAGGGGAACACCGCATGTTTCAATTCTGATTCTCAGCATTCTCCGTCTGCTTGTGAAACCGACTCGGAAAGTCCCGCAACATCCATTGCTAGACGGACAGATTTGTCATCCTTCTTCGAAACTTCTACCATTATGGTTTCCGCACACGACTTGCTTGCAACTCGAAACAGCAGCAAAAACAACAGCAGCAAGGAGCACTGTGAATTGGATTTTGATCAAATGCATGGAGGGTCTCCACAGTCATCGCTGACATCGTCTCTAGGTTATCATACGGCAACGATGAGTTCCAAAATTGCTACCGGCCTGCAACGGTTTGCAGTCCAAAAGTTGGATCGAGTTCATCACAATCTGGTCCACACTACTCATCGTCTGACGAATGGGGTCACAAGTCAGCTCCGAAAGGTGGAAATGCGCTTCCATATCCTGGGCATCGTATCTGACATTGCGATAATAAGTTGTGATTGGTTATTTCCAACGCCGCTAAGAGAGTTGGAAGATGGCATTGGTGC
Source organism: Cylindrotheca closterium (assembly GCA_933822405.4). Classification (NCBI taxonomy): domain Eukaryota; phylum Bacillariophyta; class Bacillariophyceae; order Bacillariales; family Bacillariaceae; genus Cylindrotheca; species Cylindrotheca closterium. The sequence goes on along the minus strand of CAKOGP040002480.1, from coordinate 15,336 downwards.
ACCCAGGGATCCTGTCGGCGACGCTTATGTATCGATTGAAATGGCAATGCTCGAGACAGATGAGACTTCATCCTCAGGGTATCAGCAAGAAATTGTCTAATGGACCCGAACTTTGCTTGCCACTATTGAAAAGGCAAGTGTCCAGCGTCCAGCCCGATACTAGTCCAATATTAGTCCAATATTACTAACAAAGCAGTACCTGGCTGGGTCGATTTGTTGAATAAATCTATTTAGGCGACACGAATGCAACGCAACGCTATCCAACGCCTTCCTGCTCATATAGTAGACAGGCAGGTTGTTGGGGTCACTTTTCGCAGCAAGAATTTTACCAGCCAGAGAACTGTATTAATTGTAAGATTGCAATTGCATTGTGTACCAGATCACTTGCAAGGCTTGTGTACCGGTACATATACCCACCGATATTATGTTGTATCATACAACAAGTACTGTATCGGCTGCTCGAATTTTGTGTAGGAGCGCTCGTACCTCTAAAAAATAGGTATGATCCCCCGGCATATATTATCTAAACAATCAGTGGAACATCATGTGCATGCCCCAAGCCGGTCCAGCAACATTTTCATTTTGTTAATCCTACGGATTACCAGGCGCCGCCTCCACTTCATGACTCGATGTTTAGCGTGATTGGCCTAGGATGATTGCATACTACGAATTGTACCAAACGGGATTATGCCAGTCCTCCATACGGTACGTAAGTAAGAGGTGTGGGTTTGGCATCGTAAGCTTGGTAACTAGAATTAGGGACCGGATTTGAAACGGGAATCGAAGATTCGACTCAATGGACTCAGTCGTGACACAAATTTGGGACCGTAATGGTACCGAGCATTTGGTGCAGAAGAGATAAATCAGGAACCGGGTGGGATGGTGGGAAAAAAAGATATAATCATTCTGAATTGCTTCAGAAGATCATGGTTCCTTAGCTCTTCATCGTCTCATCTTGCACTTGGCAAAAAGAATGTTTCTGCCACGCCTTCGTTTGCCATGCCGATCGTCCCCGAAATTTCGTCCAATAATTACCGTTACTTCGCTTAAGCGACTGACAACATGACTGTTGGCGTGAAGACAGATATCTTCTCGTGCCAGTCCGTCTACCGTCTTGCCTGATCATAATCCTACGGATTACCAGGCGCCGCCTCCACTTCATGACTCGATGTTTAGCGTGATTGGCCTAGGATGATTGCATACTACGAATTGTACCAAACGGGATTATGCCAGTCCTCCATACGGTACGTAAGTAAGAGGTGTGGGTTTGGCATCGTAAGCTTGGTAACTAGAATTAGGGACCGGATTTGAAACGGGAATCGAAGATTCGACTCAATGGACTCAGTCGTGACACAAATTTGGGACCGTAATGGTACCGAGCATTTGGTGCAGAAGAGATAAATCAGGCCAAGGAATGGTATGCAATCGCTTCCGGAGGAAACGGAAGAAAGGGCCAATACACAGGCGAGTGCATGGAGTGGGAAAAAGAAAAAAAGAAGGAGGGAGAAGGAAAAGTTGTCGATGGTCAGAGCATCAGACTAGAGGAATAGAGAGGTAATGTTGCATAAAGGTAGCAAGTTGAGTTATATAAGAAATGTGGTTGCATCAATCATGGTGATTGCATCATTTTGTTGCATGCAGAGGTGGGCGACGTTGCGCAGGTATGCCATGAAAGCGTCGGATTTCCATCGGAGGAGGAATTTGATCTGGTCAGTTGTCGCTCCTGATGTGTGGAGGAGGACGCAAGCTCCAACTCGGATGGAGTGGGAAGAATACTTTATCTTGTCTTGTTGCGGGTCTAGGTTGTAGAGCGAACAAGCGACGTGGCGCATGACGCGGGTGATTTCGGCATCATGGAGGAAGAGGACGCGGGCGCCATCTTGGTAAACTGCAAGTGGGACATTGGTAGTTTTGATACCAATCAAACGGTCAAAGCGGGAAAGGATGGAGTGCATCCGGCGGATATAACAACGGAGTGGAGACTTTTCGCTGCGGATGAAAAGTTTTTCTTCGCCATGGTTGCCATTCTTCTGGTGGGAAAAACGCATTTTGATGCGCCAAACACGGTCCGGATTCTGAAGGAATTCTTCAATGGATACTTTACGTTTGAATTTGTCAAAGCAAGTGACATCTTCAACACAGAATGCAATGGAAATGCCGTCGAATGTAGCTTGGTCACCGATATTCTTGTTAGTGGAGGTTTGGGCGTACTCAGATAAACGGTGGCCATCGAGAAGGCCGATACTGTTCCAATCTTCGCAGGTTTTCCAAATGCCGTCGTGGTGGGCTTTGGTGTCAAGGTTGTGTTGCTCGAGGTGTTGTTGCATGTCGAGGGTGTAAGGCTCGAGTTTGTTTGGGACCTTTTCGTGGCGTTCGACTTCAGCAAGGGTGGCGTGGATATCTGGGGACATTTTGGTATCGCTTGGGTTGTTGTAGCGGGGATCACGACCAGTGAAAAGGCAGATAAAGGAGGCAGCTGCATGGAGGTATTGTTTGATAGTTGCAGATTTGATGTATTGGCCTTGGAGGGTGCGGCCGGTGGCGAGAGCCACTGTATAAAGGGCAAAGGTAGCGACACGGCGTTCGTGGGGGAAATCGGGGCCATTCATCAGGTAGTCGTCGCGAAGATTCATATCATAGCAAAACTTGAGGAAATGGAGTCGGCGGGAACGAAGTGTCCCAAATTTGCGGGGATCATCGGCGGCGCCTGCTTTGGATTGGAGAATAGACAGGAGCGCAGGACGGAGCAGAGTTCGGGACTTGGCTGGAAATAATCGAAGTTTCTCATCCAAGGTAAAGTGTGAAATGTCTGTGAAAGTAAGTGATGGTGAGAGAGTTTTGTGTCGGGGCGTGAAATAAAATCAGCAGCAAAGTTGTCTTCACCGGGTACATGGTCGGATAGTGAAGTCAGAGGGGAGCGCTTGAGCAGTTGACCGTGCAAGTCGACCAAAAGGCGTGCGAAGGGACTGTTGGTCCGGGCGTCATTCATCCATTTCTCAGTAGGGGTGTTGTCGGTTCGATTGAGTAGAACTGGAAAGTGTGGAAATCCATTGGGAAATTGGTGGACCAGGCCTGCATGGGCGTGGGAAGTGCCTTCAAGGCGGACAACCGTTGCAACCTCTTGGAGGAAAGCAACCAAGAACTCAAGGCTGTTGATGTGGACATAGTTCGGGTTGCTGGATTTTAATTTGGTACCAGCAACAATATCGGGGCTCCAAACAATGCGGAACCAGAAGAGAAGTTCCTCCGAATAGGCTCCTCCTCCAATAAAGCTAGCATCACCAAAGGAAGTGAAATGCGGGTCGCGAGGGATCATTTGGGGAATGTAGATTTTCCATGTTTCAGTTTTGAGGCTGTGTTGGATCGCTCGTAATTCGCGGGTGACAGAGGCATCGAGATGGAATCGCTTGTTGGCGTTCCAAAGAAATGTTGCTGCTTCTTTTCCGATGAGGGAAGCGAGGCGGTAGCTGAGGGCTGGAGGAAGTTGGTCGGAAATTATTTGGACTTTGTCATTGCGCTTCATGTAATGTTTGATGGATTGGTGGCGGGAGCGGAGAAATTGACTGAGGACACGTTGCAAGTTGAAATACGAACAACGCATCCAGCGACAGACTGTGGTTGCAGTTGAAACGTGCCCAAGAAGAATCGCGATATCGCGAAGGGAGAGTTTTGGATTCGCGAGCGTTTCTGAAAGGAGTTTGAGAAGGCGGTCCCGTTTGATGGGAGGCAAGCTCACTGTCAATTGTCTTGAGTTCACTACCCATCCGATGGTTTTGCGTTCATGGGAGAAAGTGTTGGCAAATTTTTCCCAAGAGATGCAATCGCGTATTCCATTAGAGGTGTTTGGGTATCCCAGGAGGATGTACAAAGCAAGGACACTGGCTGATATTGTTTGGCGCAAGAAGAGCGCAACATCAGCATAGAGGCAATCGTCGACGTGGTGGTCGAAAGTAGGAGACTTGCGGGTACCGTCAGGTTGTAGAACCCCGGGATTCTTCGAGTCAGGTTCGGCGGGGGTGAAAGCGGCAATGTCTGATGGTGTTGGAAGAGGGGCAAGTGATAATGTCGGAAGGTATTTTGCCACCCTGGGGATGGTTGTAGCTGCTGCGTACCAAAGGGATTGGGCAAGTTGTTGGCGGACCAAGGCAACGACTTCCCATTGGGCAGGGCTGGTGTTGTCGCCAAAGGAAAGACCAGTGCAAAAGAAAAGGAAACCAAAGAGCATAAACATATGCATTCCAACCACATTGGGGTTCCATTTGACATGGCGGAAGGCGCCGGAAACATCATCGTCACAGATGTATATTTCCTCGTTGGGGTAGGTGATACGGAGGTTGTAGATCCAGATCAAGAAGTTGGGGAATGACCGCGGGAAGCAGATGTCGGGTTCTGTGTCTTTGGAGGTAAAATCGTTGACTGCCATAGCTGCCAGGGAAGGATGATGGGTCGCATCGAAAATGATTCGGGGTTTTCTGTATTCATGGGACGCGTCAACCAACCCGAGTGGAGTAGTATGGGCATCGCGGATATACGGAAGGAGGGCGGGGTTGGCTGCCAGGAGGTAATTGCGGAGCACGTCCTTTTCGACAGCACTTTTGGTTTTTTTCACATCATCATAAACTGTTTTGTGGTTACCATAGGCGATGAAGGTTCGGAGGTTGTCATCTGAGGATTCGGCGGTCACGTAGTTCGGGGCGCCGTCGAGGAATATGCGTTTCAGTTGTGTGATGAGAAGAGGGTCAACTTTTGCTTCGCGGAGGATAGGTTCGAGAGTTGGCCAATCTCGATGGGCGCCGGTATGGATGTTCCCAACGAAGCGGACTGCAGTAGGGATACTGAGGTCGTAGTGGAGGAGACATGCAGTAAACATGCGGCTCCATCGATGCATGGCGACATCAGGCGGCAGGTGAGTTGGTATGGGTTGTCGGAGGGGTCGGAAGTCCACAAATCGGTGTTCGTCGAGGAGAAGGGAGAGGAGATGGATGGATGGGCACACTTGGAAGAGGGTTGCCATGTCGGTTGGGCTCAAGTAGCGGCTCTTCAGCAGAAATATCCAGGTATGTTCGAATTTGTGCTGGGTACTGAACCACCGGTCAACACTGTCCTTACCATGGGGAGAATTGACGGCGAGGAACACAGGGGACGGGAGTTTTGTTGTTGCCCAAGCTTCACGGTCGCGTTTGGTCGTTGAAGGGATAGAGGAACGACCTTGGATCGCAACTTCAAGTCTTTCGCCGAATTTTTCTTGTTCTGCGTCAGTGTACCGTGGATACGGGGAGTCTGGAGAGGAAGCGGAAGGAGGAGAACTGGAAGGGGTATGGGAAGGGGCATTGGAAAGAGTTCCTGTCGGTTGGGTGGAAGTTGAAGTTGTTCTGGATGGGTGGGGTGGCGAAAGAGAGTTGTTGATCGGGTTGCGGATCATGCTACTGGGAGTGCGGACGATGCACGTAGAGCATTGAGGAACTTTGGACAAAACGTGGATGAAATGCAGTGGAACGAAATGGTAAGGTAAGTCGGTGACGGGTTGACGTGCTGTTTAAGTAGTTTGAGTTGGAGAACTAACCATGAGGTTTTGGGGCGGTACGGGTGACCCCAGGGGTTTTTTCAATGAATTTATCAAAGGATTGGGTTTCGGTGGGGCTCATGGTTGCCGCAAATTGTTTGGTGTAATGGATGTTGTGGCAGCGGGGGCGGTTGCAATGGTAGTTGGCAAATAGGAAATGGGAACAGAAGGCTGCCTGTTTCCCAGTAATTGGATGTTTACATTTGAAAGGGGCAATTGGGAGCCTGCCCGGGCCATCGTAGGTCAAGTATCCTGGATGTGATCCAAGGGGTTGGGGTCTGGCACGTTTGGTTGGGTCTGGACGTTCACGGGTGGTTGGGCCCTCACGTTTGGGAGCGGGGTTCGGTTTTCCATGCAAGATCGTATGCAAGTTGGGGCAAGTAGCGTATGGGCCAAGGTTGCCCATAGTGATAGACATATTGAGGTGGCCGATGGCGGATTCGACACCATTGAAGGCATTCACGAAAGTGTCGATGGTGATAGGCTGGCCGTTGCGGAGTTTGCTCAGGGTTGTTTTGTTCTTGGAGACCCCCACAACAATCTGCAAGATCTGGTTCATTTCAAGGAGAAGACAGAGGGGTAGGTGGGGGACCTTATCGTTCCAACGGATCCAATCTTTGGCAGTGGGAGTGTGGAGGGCATCCATAAAATCTTCCAAGAGGGTGACAATCAATGGGGGGTCGTCGAAGGTAAAGTCTTTGACACAGTATTTTGCAAAAGCAAAGAAGTTCGCTAACATCTTGATCAGAGCTTCCACAGAGCTGATATCGCCGTGGACAAAGATGTCGGTCTTCTTTGCTGCTTGTTTGGACTTGTCTTCTTCCATGGCTTCCTGCCGGATGATGTCGCGGCCTTCCGCTAGGAAAGTTGTGTATTTGACGTCATGCTTGTTGGGAGGGAGCCAGGCAAGGAGGCTAAGAAGGGAAGTAGCTTCGTGAGGGTGCATTGTGAGTGGCTTAAAGCCAAAGCTGCATGTTTTCAGAGCAGTGACTGTTGCGTGCTGGAAGAGGGCAATGTCGAAGTCAACGTTGCGGTCGTAGTTATTGCGAGTGGTGAGGGTGTCGGTGATATGGGCAAATGTATCGTGGAGGTGCCGGAGGGCTTCTTTGATCGAACCGATTTCCAAGAAAGTTTCGAAGTCATCGGAAAGGACGGACGGGTGGAGTTCTTTGACTGTTGAACCGTCGAGTTGAACTACGCTTTTTACGCGGCCAAAGAGTAAACGGTACGAATCCTTGGCGCTGGCAGAAGTGCGGGCAAGATCTTTTTCTTTTGTGCTGGCGTTGACGCCTTTGAGAGCGTTGGCCATGATCTGGGCGAAGAGTTCACTGTCGAATGGGGCTCCTGCTGGGAGGGGGGCCGCAGGAACTTCGTGGGTAGCAACATGGGTAGTAGATGCTAAAGTAGAAAGGGCCGAATGCCGTTTGAATTCTTCGAATAGATTCTTGTATGTGTCGGCCTCCGCGGCAAATGCACTGACGTCTGATGTAGAATAGGTCAGATGAGTAGCAAGATCACTTGAGGGAAACCGATCCGTTGGGATGGTGTCGTCACTGAAGATATGGTCGTGGGAATGGATGCTCTGAGACTCGTTGTGGTCGTGAAGGTACTTCATTGCCTCGTACCAGAGCTGGAACTGGGGGTGGAAGGTGTCCAAGTCGGCTGGTGGAGCGGAGGATAGCTTGAGATTGGTAGGGATGGTTGCACCAGGATAGATTGGGAAGAACTTTTTAACTTCAGTGAACACCCCATCGCCACTAGGCCAATAGATATCCTCTGGGGGATTGGCGCTGTCGGGGGCCAATGCGGTATGGGGAGAGTATTGGGTGTCTTGGATGTGGCGGGCCTTGCATTCACGAGCCAGTTCATCGCGGGCGATGGAGATGACACTGCTACCAAGGGCATCCAAGGAGAAAGCAACTGGGGTGGGGGACTCGTAACGGTCATTCGCGGATGCCCAGTACAAGTTTGGACCGACCTGTTTAGGGCAGATCACTTGTCGGAGAGTCCCATCAGCGCCGTCAAAGTATGCAAATCCGTGGGCTTGGGATAGTAGAATGTTTTTGCAAGCGCTGGCGTTATGAGTGTGGAAATAGTTGGATAGCAGGAGTTTCTCCTTAATCGGGTCCAAGGGAAGGTCTTTGACGCTAGTCAAAGCAGAGCGACCTACTTGGAGGATTGCATCTAGGGTGCGAGGGGGGAAAGTCTGCATCGGGCGAAAGGGACAGCAGTTTCGAGATTGTGGGGGGTTGGTGGGAACGAAATAGGGAGTGATAGTGGGTTGGATTTGTATAAATTAGCGATAAATACTGCGATAAATCGGATTGTATGGGCCCTCAACGGTAGAGGGAGGCAGTTGGAGACCTTTGGTCGGGCCATCAGGGCGTTGCAAACGGAAAGATGGTGCGGTCGGAGTGACCGAAGATTCGTTGCCAATCTTGGTTGGCGAGCCGTTGGCTATGGGAATCACTCTGGGATGCACGTAGCGAGGTGGTACTGGGGGACACAGGTCGGAGTAGGCAGAATTGGTCCGGCGCCGATGCGGATGCGGGCGAAGGAAAGGTGCTGGACTCGATGGTTCGGATGGTTGCTGACTGATGTCAAGCTCCGACGGATTGCCACCGGTGGGCAAGGGATCAGCTGTCGCAGGTTGCTGATTGAGGAGATCTCTCGGAGAGATATGGATGTGTTGACGGTCAACAAAATGCACAGGCGCAAATGAAAATGAGTGGTAGCATGGGGCTAGACCACTTGACACCGGGTGTCTGTTCAAATATCAGGAATTTGAGGGTTAGCCACCGGTGGGCAATGAATACAGCGTGTAATGAGCTGACGCAAGTGTGCGATTTTTAGAGTAGGCTCCCGGGGAGCGGTTGTCAACATGGTGACGGTTCTCGGGTACGCGAGAAAAGGTTGTTTGGGGCCGCTGGTGGAATGATGGCTCGAATCGGATTCGGAGATTCATCCTGCGGTAAATGTTGTTGTGGGGGCGGCTGCGACTTCGGAAGTCGGGCCGGTGGTTCTTGTAATGAGTAGATGAAAGAGAGAAAAAAGATATAATCATTCTGAATTGCTTCAGAAGATCATGGTTCCTTAGCTCTTCATCGTCTCATCTTGCACTTGGCAAAAAGAATGTTTCTGCCACGCCTTCGTTTGCCATGCCGATCGTCCCCGAAATTTCGTCCAATAATTACCGTTACTTCGCTTAAGCGACTGACAACATGACTGTTGGCGTGAAGACAGATATCTTCTCTTGCCAGTCCGTCTACCGTCTTGCCTGATCAGAGTTGGAGAGAACTTTGTGGACCAGCAGAAACCAGAAGATCACGGATTACTTAACGGACTAGTTACTGTATCTCCTATGGCCTGTGGAGACGTACTGAAGAATTGGACTGTTCAACGTTAAGTATAAATTCAAGACAGATTTTTACTGGAACTGCGAGCCGGCTGTTGAAAAGTGTCGATTTGGCCGTGAAGTCACTTATGACTATCGCCAGCCCTAATCTCAACGGACGGGCCCTCCAATAGTATGCTTCAAAACTTGATTGACAGACTCTCAAATTTGGTCAATCTTCGCTAATCAAATGCGTACAAGTACGAGGAGCTCCCGGTACTCCTCGGAACACTGCCGAGTGAAGCCAACAACGAACTCCGCTACAAGACTACTTTGAACTCTCCCACCCTTTGAGGCCTTGTATTTTGATTGTTGTAGTCCTCCCTTTCGCGTACAGTGCTGTTTAGTGTGAAAGGGTTTTGGACTCGAAGTTGCACAAAGTACAATTCACATCAGTGTTATAGTGTTTGATTGACAGTTCAGTTTGTTCTTTTGTCTGTCGTCCCTCTGTTGGATACAGTTGCAGTTGCAGTGTTATCACAGTCGCAGTATCAAGCAAAAACGGTCGATTCATATCTTTGTCTGAATCCTAAAGCTACGATTCTTTTGGATATCAAGAATGACGGATCCAAACAGCGAAGCTGCCTTGCAGCGTGTGGATAATCCCAACATCAATGATGTTCTGTGTGGACGAGGTGGAAGCATCAATTCCCATGCTGGAAAGTAAGTAACTAAAAGACTAGCTAGCTAGCTAGCCGATTGGATTGCATTGCATTGCATTGAATACCAATTGATGGAGATGGAATGAAATGAAATGGTGCACAAAACACTGTGCAAATGTACATGGAAATTGGATGCAATTTGGATTTCAGAACACTGGCGAAAACGCCGTTTGGCTTTTGATCCACACACACGCATACAATACAATGTCGTCTCCAACCAACTTGATTTCATTTTGTCTTCAACTGAAATAAGACAAGACACCACGATTGTATTGTGTTGTGTTGTTTTATATTATATTTTATTATATTACAATGGGCTCACATTTTTGTTTCCGTTTCTTTTTCTTCCTTCTTTCAAATACAACAGCGAACACTTTCGTCAGCTTGTTGAAAAGAGGAAAAGGGTGTACTTGACGGCTCGTTTCAAGCGCGAAAAGAGATTGATTGCATCATCAATCGTATCAGAAATTAGAGCCCTTGACCCTCAAGGTAGATTTCTTGCAAGGAAGGGAGGCAAAGATAACGGTTTTTGGTACGATATTGGTGATGAAAAGGCCAGAGATAAAACCTCCCAGGCATTGCGAGAAAATGCTCCGTCGATTCGAGCAGAAATAGAGACAGAGATCAACGAGCAACGGAGGGAGATGAAGGAGAAAGACGAGAAGGAACAAAAGGAAAAAGGGGTCAAGGCTCCTCCACAACCTCCGGCACAACCACAACCTGCTCCTTCTGCATATCATCATCCACCACCACCGGCACCACATGGATACTATGATCCAAGAGCGTACTGGGACTATTATTACTACTACTATCATGGGTATGCACCGCCATCAGCTCATGGACGACCTCCTAGTGCTGTACCTCCATATCCCCATCCAACACCGCAACATCCAGGGCATCCGCCTCCCGGAGCGTTGGCTGGGCTTCCGCCACCGCCACCACCCCCACCAGGTACGCCAATACCTCCACCACCAGCAGGATATCCATGGGGTGCTCCAGGGGCCATGCCTCATCCCGGAGCACCTCCACATTCACACCCACCACAACCTCCAGCACCTCTTCACATGAATCAACATCATCCAAACGCACAACATCCAAACATGACAACGTCTTCCTCGCCACAAGCAAGTTCTGCGTCGCAGGAAGATCACGATCATGAAATGGCCATGACCTTACAACATCAAGAAAAGCAAGCTGTTTTCGAAGATAGGAAGCGCCGTCTTACCTCGGATCCCGCCAACAAGCTTCGTATGTCTGTTGCATTCGTTTCACCCGGACACTTACCTAGAATGCAGGCAGACTCAAATGATGTTGCAGGGGCTGCTGCCTCGCCTTCTTTTGATATGTCATCAACAAATAAGGAGATGTCCCAAGAAGAGTTGGACCACCGCTTTGCTGTAGCTTTGCAAGAACAAGAAGACAATGAACTGAGATATCAGATTGAGCACACTGATAGACGGGCATCGAGATCAAGTGCCTTTCCAATGCACGGAGGAACCCGTAATGTCAGTAGAAACAGCATCTCTTGGTTGAATCAAGGTGCACACGCTTCGCCCGCGCCTGCACCTGGGGCAAACAACAATTCTTCATCAACATTTGAGCAAATTTTGCCCACATCTTTCATGACTTGGACGAAGACTCTTGCCAATGGCCAAAGCACTCAGGACGAAAGTGGTCAGAACGAGAAACACGTGCCTCTTGGAGCAGACGGAACGTACTCTCCTATCCACCTTGAAGACAGTGCACAATCGCAGATGATGCCACCAACAACAAGGCACATGTTGGACTCTTCTGTCGGATCATGGGAAAACAGCAATACAGGTCTTATGGAATCATCCGACGGCAATTTCCGAGTGCGGATTGCTCACATTGCATCGCCCAAGAAGCAGAGAGCTAACCCATCGTCTCCTGGACTTCGAATACATGCACTAGACAACTCTGGGGAGGGACAAGAAGTAGAATTGATGGATGTACGAGATGAACCTGGTCTGCCTCCTCTTGACAAGCAGTTTTCGAGAGTGGGAACAAGTGGTTTCTTGCCGGAATCGATGCCGAGTTCCAACTTTTATGATGGAAAAAAGAACGGAAACATCTCTCCCACTCAGAGTTTGGATATGGACGAATCTGGAAATTCGAATTTGTCTGGACACGGGTCCCTTGGAGGGCAATCGCTCTGCAACATTTTTGCAGAAAAAGATGCGACTCCAGATGAGATCATTCATCGAGTTCTGCAGCAGGTTCCTTCCTGGGAACGCAGTATGCGAAGTCGTTCTCCGCTTTCAATGAGTGATTATATTGAAGAAGGAGATTCCATGATTCGTGTTCGAAATGCTTCCATTGAGAAACCACTTGCACCGCCGATGGAGCCAATCAAGGACGATCCCAACGAAGCGGAATCCGGTATGGATTGGGAGTAAACACGGCCCATGAAGAGTGTCCATTGAATGGGGAAATTTGATTGGATGACTTGTTATCTGCACCCGGTTCGTGCATATGCGAGTCTGATTTTATGCCTGTACAATTATTTTAAAATTGACCACTATGAACTGTCACCTTGAATATTAGAGATAGTAGGGAACAAAAAGCAGTCTACATGGTGCGGACACATCCTCTTCAGGTCTCCCTAGTTTGCGCTGAGATGCTAATTAGCGAGGTGAAGAGTACAATTACGCACGTACGATACCGGTACTATGTATTCTCGAAGAATTAGTCAAGAGGTCATTAAAAGGGGGATTAAAAGGGGGTCCCATAAAAGAAAACCAACTTTGAAGCTCAAGAATTGAAGACCAATATCGATTCATTCCTGAAATTGTAGTCAGTAGGGTACCAGGTGTACCTGTGCAGGGTAGGGTCTGCAAATGGTGCAAAAATCAGACATAACGTGCCGGGAGATGAGTCAAAATTGCAAATCCCCTGGAATTTTGATTCCCCCTTCAGGGTAGGTATACGAAGCAAAGAATCAATCATTCAAAAGAAACTCCTTTTCATCTTCAGTCATCGGACCATCTTCATCATCAAATTTCCCCAATGCTGAAAGAAAGGAAGACAAATCAGGTTCCAGAAATGGATTAGGAAGCTTAGGGAGCTCTGTTAGTTTACGAGTATTTTTGAGTCAGTACTTCTCTTCATGAAAGGAAAATGGTGAATCCTCATCATAGGAAAAATGTTCTTGCTGTTCTTCAGGATAATATTCTTCCTGTTCAAAGTTGAATTGATCGTCCCATTGTTGCTGATTTTCTTCAGCTTGATAAAAGTGTTCCTGATGCTGGTACTGGCTGATGCGACTAAAAATATCGCGCGTGGCGAGTCAGAATACAGATCATATTTCTATGGAAATCATCTTGTTGATGATGTAAGAAATCAAGATTCAAGCAAGAACCAAAGTTGGATACTAATCAAAGTACCGACTACAGTGGAAGGTGAACGGAGAAACACATTGAACTTGCAGCATATCAGGCTGACGTCGTAGAGAGAATTCTGAGAATTTCCACTGAGTTGGAGAAGAAAGAGTCAAAGTCAAAAGTTGACAGATTGTTCTCACTTTTTATAATATATTGCAAGCAATGAGTGAATTGGTTGATAAAGTAGGATCTCTAATAGATCTATGTACTTCTATATACTGTAAATTCACATACTTAGAAGGCAAACAATACCTCCTGGACAGCTAAATTGCAGTCAATTTAACAGGTAGATTGCAGGCGACAGTGGATCGCTTACTTCTGACACCTGTGGCTGTAAGATATTCTTTTGGTGTGGGTGCAGACTTAGATTTGCGTGGATGGCGTCTTCAACTGTCCCTTCATGACAATCAACGACATTCAATCAAACCTTGATATTGATTTGATTCCTTCATGGGAGCACTTTGAGCATTTCAGGTAGTAATCCTAATGCCAAACAAAATTTGATACTCACCGACATGTATTCCACGCTATCATCTGTATTTCATGTTTAAGTTTGGTGCCAATCATGCCCCAATGAACTTGTTCTAATGAAATTTCTTCTGATGAGTCGCCCTAGTATGAGGTCCTGAAAGGGCCCAACAAGCAGAAAATTTGAAGTCTCAAAACAAAATCGTAATTGAAAATATAGACACCTCTACTATAGATAAATATCACAAAATTGCTTGCTGAAGTAGCAGTATTTGTAATCACAACAAGCTCTTTTCTACTGTATGGTTTGAGCTCTGGTAATTTGGGTCTTATGTAGTGTATGGTTTGAGCTCTGGTAATTTGGGTCTTATGTAGTCGGATGGGTCAGTTGCATATGACTTGATCAACCGTCATGCATTTCCGGCTACAAAAATCAACTTTTCGGGTAGAAAAAGTCCTAGCCGGCGTCCGTTTTTGGGAAATCCCGTTTCCGAAGTCAGATTTCCTGAAAACGGGTTGGGGCAAAACGGACTCATCTGTTTTGATGTTGGGTGATGACAAAGGAAAAAGACGTAAAACCTTGTTGTCTGAAAATTAATTGAATTGTGTGTGAAAACATGGACGTAAACGATCGCTAGCATCACCAACATTCAACGTTCAATTTGGTGGACTAAAGCGTAACAGATTGCAAAATGGGGCAAGGGCTTTGCTCAGACTTGGACAAACAGTAAAATACAAGGTTTTCAACAAAGTGCGTGGTTCGGTTAGGGTCAGAGACCTGCATCCACCAGTACACAGATACATCGAATCACACATCGATCAGTATCATAGATATATCAAAAAACATATTGATCAATATCAATTAGTTATGTTCATAGACATGATGGATCAGGTGGTTCACAAACTTTCGTCGCTTCTGACCATAGGGCAGTTGCTTAGTCAATAAATCAGCGTCATTCTCATGAGTGTTGACATACAACGTCCGCCATTTGTCTTTTGCAGCTCCTTCACGGATGAAGTGATACGCAATGGACTGAGATTTCTTCTTCAATTGAGAGTCAGGGATACTTGTATTGGCCAACAGCGGCTTATTATCTCCATAGATAAAGGACGGGCCAAGTACAGGGATCCCCATCATCCTTAGCTTGTATCGCAAGCCACAAAGATATTCACAGTACAACTTCATTGCGCAGAATTCACTTTTTCCAAAGCTGCTAGACTCAACTGCAGTCTGCTTCTTTGCCATCCAGTACACCAATGCACCATTTACCCACACAAAGAAACCAGTTTGAGAACGTCTCGTAGTTGTGTCAGAGGCATGGTCAGCATCCACTTTGGCAGTTGTTACAAATCCAATGTCTTTTGGTTCTGGCTGGTTTGGAGGCAGCTCTTCCTTCAAGTTGTCTATGTGGCCAAATTCACTGGTTGACCAATCCTTCCTTTCAAATCCCGCAGCATCAATCACAGGAAAGGTGTTGGGATATGACAAAATATGAGTTTTTACGTTCCATATTCATTATTTCTTTATCACAGATCAAGTTGAGAAAGGAAATATTAAGATCGAATACTGTCCAACTGACAATATGATTGCGGATTTTATGACTAAGCCATTGCAAGGTGAGAAGTTTCGCAAGTACAGGGATATATATATATATCAAAAATTTTTAGTCAAATATTTTTGTTTTAATAGGTAATTTCTATATATATATATATATATATACGGGCTGCTGGGCGAGGAGTAGGGTGGGTCAGTTCCCACATCAATCGTCGCCTGCCTGCAAGAGATCGTCTGATTTTGCGGCGGGCTTTGGAGATGACAAGGACCCATTCCTCCTTGTCCGCCAGGTG
>CAKOGP040002469.1:59629-110679 GCA_933822405.4 Cylindrotheca closterium | reverse complement strand
AATCAATCAATCAATCAATCAATCATCCACGTGCAACAGTCGAATTTGTACGACGGCGACGCGTTTTTACCAGAGATGTACGTATATACCGCGAACCTGCCAAAACGAGACCGTCACATAGGTACCGGCAAATATAGCTATCATACAGACAGCATTGAGCCATTAACCGGCACCAGTAGTATAATACCAGAAGTAGTGCGAGTAGCAACAGACACTCCCAGCACGTGAAAGAAAAATGAGAAAAGAACCGTCGGCAGCTTCTAAAAGACCGGGCTTACCGCCAACGCAACAAGAGTCTGGGTCGCAAGTCGCAGGACCAGCTTTAAAGAAACAATCTGTAGAAGTGCCACAGGAGGAATACGATAGCCTTCTCTTGGCCGAGAAGGAAAAGAAGGAATCAGAAGAAAAGAGAAAGGAAGAACAACTCTTGTTCGAGAAGGAAAAGAAGGAGCTAGAGAAGCGTCTAAAGGAATCAGAAGAAAAGAGAAAGGAATCAGAAGAAAAAAACAAGGCCCTCGAGGCCCTCGAGACTGGCGAGTATTACATGTCATACAATGACCTTTGGAATATAAATCTCGTTGAATACAAACAAGATCATCTTGACGCCTTGACAAGAGCGGGGCCCCCAAGCATTGAGCGGAATGGTTTAAAGTACTATGAGCGCACTCTCCGGCTTGCAACCGATGAAACAGGTGACTATGTCGTCGCTGAACGAGATGGGCGCAGCGGGGTGTCATCTAGAGGTTCGTACACCAAGGCTAAGATCTGGCCCTTTGACGTTTTGGCTTCCACTCTCAGCGACGACAAAAAGCGTTCGAGGCATCGAGTCAAAGGCAGTCAAGTTGCACACCTCGTACCAGCTGGGAAAGTCTTTGCGTCTTTGCATACCTACGTGGCACCGATGGTGTTTGGGCTGCAAAATGCCTCGTTTGAAACAGTACAAAAACTGATTCACGGGAGCCGGAAAAAGAATGAAGAGACTGACGGAGACAAAGCAACAACAAAGAAAGAACAGAAACCGGATTCAAACGAAAGCGCAAGCGAAACGAATGCGCAACAACTAGGAAAGAACAGAAAAGTGAATTTAGTTGGAACGAAGCATTTTACAACGAATATGATTCGATTGAAAGGCCAAGAATCCAATTTCGACACGAAACCTCATCTGCTGATAGTCCCAATTCTTTCAAGTAAAAATGCTGTAGCGTGGCAAGGAGAAGGCTACGAAGCGCTATTCATTATTGGAACGCCAAAACCACTAAATAAAATGGGATTCAATACCGTTCCATTTGACGGAAATCGCTCAGAAGGTCTCGATCACGAGGGCCCACGTCCTACCGTCGTGCTCGATGATAGAACTGTTGACGAAAGTCGAACGGAAAGCATTGGTGCTGTCGCAGATGAGGTAGGCTTGAAGGAGGAGGGAACAACGGCAAGTGAAGAGGAAATTGAAATTGCCCGGAAATTGCTAGAAACTGCAGTACTCGCTCTAGCACATTGCGTCATCCGGGATGCCGAAAAGTACAATGACTGGGACATCCAAGAAAGGGATGCTTTGTCAAAATTGAAAGACAGTCGTGTTTTTCCACCAGATCCAAAACAAGTTTGGGTGCCCTCCGTTATTGAAAGAAGCAGTGCAGAGGACCGTCTGCGAGTACGAAAGATTGCTTTCGGGAGCTATGACGCCCCTGTGGGTGAGAGCGATGTAGGTCATCCAGCCCCGGATCCAATGCTACTGATCGCAAAAGCGGCCAACAACTGGGCAGCTGCTCATCGTCAGCGACTGCTGGCTGGAGCTGAAGAAGAGGAGGATGACGACGACATGTCAGAGGGGTTCATCATAGAGATGGAGTCACATCTGGGACATCTTGATGGAATGAAAAGGAAACAGATAGATAGAGACGTTCCTGGAATGATCATTGAATGGTCATGACGAAATACCACTGTACTGTAGTATGTAAATGCCTACTGTACTGTAGGAAACTTTTATGATGTCTAGATTCTTCTTCGAGACCATAAGGGAAAAGATTTCCGAACAAATATTGCATGCGATGCATTTGGTCAGCGTACCATGGACGATCAAGTATGGAGCCGGTGGCAAGACAGCAGTCGATGACTGAACCTACCAACCACCAAGTGGGTAAGAAAGACTACAAACTTTGATTGCAATGGCATGGACCCAAACAACGGAGACTGAGGTGGTTCGCTCATTCTGTTATACCAACGATACGAAAGGAAGACGAGAGATGCTAAATTGAATACGATGACTGCCATGAATACTTCAATGTTACTGCTCCCTGCTGTTTCTCAAGTCTGCGAAGAAAAAAAACAATGATACTTGCCTTGTCCTTCTCATCTTGAGGACTTATTGCGGATGAGAAGTTGCGACTTGGCGTACTAAGATTTAAATTTGGCCAAAGCTTGAGCTGTAGTCTTCGGCTGTAGCACTTTCTAGATTCTGTCCATCCAGATCCCATTCCATCAGAAGGAATATTACTAGTAGCTGTGTTGTCAGATTGCTTGGTTGGTGCTGCTGCAATATTGCCATCGCTGTCATCCTCCAAAGAATCGAAGTCGTTATTAATCAATCCAGGGTCCAAAGGCAAGTCTCAATGGCACTCAAATCTTCTTCTTCTGGATCTTCGATAATGACAAGAAGTGAAGGTTTGAATTCCTTCTTCTCATTCACGTTGTCGACTTTTTCTTCCTCCTTTAGATCTTTGATAATGACAAAAAGGGTTGGTTCAAAATCGATCTTTCCTCCTTCTGGCCCTTGCTTCTTCTGGCGCTTGCATTTTTGCCCACTTGACACTCTTGGCCTTGGTCATCTTTTTCAAATTCGCCTTCAGGACGCTGCGTCGTCTGCTCCATTGCCTGCAAAGTGTTTGATAGGTTTGGTGAATGTCGAGTATCATGTACCGAAGAAATATGATTGCGACTGCACAAACCAAACCGGTAATGATGGTTTCTTGAACTGGTTGTTCTTGTTGTTGAGTGATGGCACTCATTCGAGGTAACTTGGGAAAGCTGATGCTTTTCAAGCTTTCTTGATTGAGGATGGTCAACCGACGTATGCCGTATGCCGTATGATTGGCGAGGACAGGCAAGATGAAAATGTTGACAACGAAAAAGGCAAAGACGTCGCCCGTAAAGCGAATATTTACTTGCGATGATGCATTTCATATTCTTACTGTGGTGATTATTGCAGCCAAAACTACTATAAAATAGGACTAAACAACTCCCTAGAGCAACGGATAACTTTTGCGCCGCCCGCGCGCCGCTCATCGGCTCCAAATTTTTCAGGAGATCATCTTCATCTTCCGTATGAGAAGTTTGACACCAACCAGATACAAACCAACATCCACCACATTGTAATCTGCGCCGCTTTTACAGCACACAATGAACTTTAACCGGCTTCGAACACATGATCCTGATGTGACTATTGTGGTGGGAAACGGGGATACCGTCCAAGAATTTGAATGTTATCAGCTCATCCTAAGCATGTCTTCGGAGGTCTTTGATGTTATGCTTTCCACTGCCATGAAGGAGAGTCATTCATCACGGATCGAACTTCCCGATAAGGATCCACAAGATTGGCCACTATTCTACTCTTTTATTGATCCCAAAACCTGTCGGAATGCAAAAATTGATACATCCAACGTTATGAAACTTGTTCCTTGGTTTCATCAGTTTCAAATTGAACAGCTTCTAACGGAATGCGACGAAATTATGGAGGCTTACCTCTGTTCCAAGGCGCCGCAGAATTGGCGCAAATTGACAGAAGCTCAATTTGAAAAGCTGATTAAATGGACCAATTTCTCGGGCATGTATCAGTTGCCTCTAACATTGGAATTGTCGAGTGGTCAAATCAAATCTGTTCTGCAAGGACCCTATGAATGTGTCACGGCTCAATCCCTAAAGACCCTCCTACCTTTGGTGGCCGATAACGAAATTGTATGGGAATCTATTCAAGAATATCTACCAGCCGATGCGGCAGTAGTGGCGAGTGGTGGACCCTTTTCGGATCGAATGGCCCTCTCGCAAAACCCCTTGCTGCCATATCTCTTGGAAGCTGGTTTGCAACGCAAACGAGAAACGGGGGACTCGCGCTTTGTGACGTTGGAAACTCAAATTATAGATGCTTTGCAAAGCAAGAGAACAGATCACAAGGATGCTACAGTGGCTCGGTGTCTCAAAGAAGTCAAGGGTGTGATTGCCCGCTACAAGACCAATTAAGGTATTATGATTCCACCTCAACAGCCAAGCAATCAATCAAGGGGCGCGAATCACATGGAAAAATTATGACACCTTTTTGAAAGGTTGCGTCAAGCAATGGGGAAAACTCAATAGTCAAGTAAAACCGCAACAGCTGTGCAATACCGTATCCGATTTTTGTGCATCGAGGCATTACTCATTCGATTGGAAAATATATAATACAAAGCCTTAGAGCCCAAACCTAGCTTCCAGCAATGATTGAGTTCAACTCTATTTTTTGTATTGCTACTTCAATTAGTTCTTGTTTTGCCAAGTGTAATTAAGAAATTTATGCGACAACGGCAGCTTCTTCCTCTTCTTCTTCCTCTTCCTTATCCTTCCACATATCGTAGTCCTTGATCAATTGAACAAGGGCGTCAACGGCATCCTCGTTGGGGACACCCTTTCGGACAACTTCCTTTCCGTAATATAGATCGACCTTTCCTGGAAGAGTACCAACGTATCCGAAATCGGCGTCAGCCATCTCTCCGGGTCCGTTGACAATGCATCCCATCACGGCAACAGTGACACCAGGCAAGTGTCCAGTAGCCTCAGTAATGGCCGCGGTAGTCTCTTGTAAGTCGAACAACGTTCTTCCACATGAAGGGCAAGAAACGAATTCGGTTTTGGTGTTACGCATACGCGATCCTTGCAACAAACTGAAAGACGTTTGACGAATAAAGTCAACAGCGAAGGGCTTCTTCTCGCTGGTTTGTTCAATCATGATACCATCTCCATTTCCATCGGTCAAAAGGGACCCAATTTTGGTTCCCAACGCCAAAGCCAATTCGTTCGAGTCCTCAGTCTCGGTGGCGAAGTGGTGAATGACGGAATGCTTGATATCGTTGGACTTCAAAATCTCGAAAATGCGACGGGACGCATGCAAGGGGCTGAGTTCTTCCTTGGGCTTGAGCATGATGAAAGCGGGGTTGAGGTCCTTGATCTTCAACAAGACATCTTCATCTTCGTCACCATCCAATCCAACAACCATGCGGATGGCACCTTCAGGGAGCTGTCATGATCGACGAGAGATTGGGCAAGAAAGTGAGCGTGAGAATATTCCTTTCCTTTCCAAAATGATTCACTATTATTCGCAGCACAAAACTTACCTTTCCATCCTTTTCAATGGCTTCGTTCAATGACATGAACGCAACGGCATTTGGCAGAGGATCCTTCTCCAATTCAGCAGCTGGAACGACAACACCCATATTTACTTCGATCAAACGGCGAATGGCAGTGCGGGCTTCAGTATCAGAAGATGGGGGAATGGTGGCCATAAAGATAGAGTCGGTGGTAGCGATATCCTTAAAGGGCATGCCGACAGCAGTCTTGCAGCCCAATTGTTGGTACAAGTATTGAACATTTTCCTTTTTGAACATTTCGGGGGTGACAACGGAAAGGACACTTCCGTTGGCGTCCAAGAATTCACTAGCATCCACATTCTCATCTTCGTTCTTTTCGGGAAGTTGTCCTACGCGGCGAGCAAAGGTCGTAATATCACGGGTATCCTTGTAGGGCTTGACAGCCTTTTGGCGAGCCATGGAATCGTCGTTGCTGGCCAATTGGGCTTCGGCCATTTCTGCAAGGCGGTTGCATGGCTTGTATTCGAATTCGGGGTCCTCCGTCAACGAGACACGAACAGTGTCACCAATACCATCGGCCAAAAGGGTTCCGATACCAATGGCGGATTTCATACGTCCATCCTCACCTTCACCAGCTTCGGTGACACCCAAGTGAAGAGGATAATCCCATCCCATGCGGTATTGTTCGGCAGCCAAGAGACGATAAGATTGGACCATGACAAGGGGGTTACTGGCCTTCATGGAGAAGACAAAGTTGTGGTAGTTCATGCTTCGGCAGATATCAGCGAATTCAATGGCAGATTCGACCATTCCACGTGGGGTGTCTCCGTAGAAAGAAAGAACACGGGAGGACAAAGATCCATGGTTGGTACCAATACGCATACAACGGTTCAAGTCCTTGCATTTCTCAACCAATGGGGCCATGGCATCCAACAAGTATTGACGCTCTTGGATGTAATCTGCTTCTGTTTCGTAAACCTTTTCTGCGAAATCTTTGCGACCATCGGCAAAGTTACCAGGATTGATACGGATCTTTTCAAGGGCATCAGCGACCATCAAAGCAACCTTTGGCTGAAAGTGCATATCGGCACACAGAGGAATATCGTATCCCTTCTTGAAAAGTCCCTCACGAATCTTTTGGGCAGCGGTGGCCTCTCTTCTTCCCTGGACAGTAATACGAACCAAATCGAAACCCTCATCAGCACATCTCATAACTTGTTCGATGGTTCCGTCGACATCAGCAGTATCAGTGGTAGCCATGGTTTGTCGGACAATGGGATGGTCCGATCCAAATTTGATGGGTCCGCATTCGACGGTTCGGGTTTTACGTCTAGTCACCAAGTGCAAGTCCTCACAGTACTTGTCAATGGCACCAAATTCTTCGTCGCGTGCTCCCGATTTCCACGAGGGAGTCCACAAGACATCGGATGCAGATTTAGCAGTCTCGGTGGACTGGATTGTCGTGTCGTTCAATTGTTAATGTTGTTGGATTTTAGATCATTTTTCACAAAGTAGCAGTTTTTCAATTCAGCAAAAAAAGAGTGCAGTGAAGGATTCATTGTTTCCATTGATTGCAGCAGTCAAAGGTGAAATAATAGTAAAGAGATGAGAAGAAAGACAGTCAGTTGAAGGTAGACACATCAAGATTTCAAACCACCCATGGCAAAGGTCAGCTTCAAGGTATCTTTTCGTTTGAAAAGTTACTTTGCGTACACTCAAATTCCCTTTTTTCTAGAAAGGATGAGTGCAAAAGGGAATCCATGACACGAAATATCACGGGACTCGGCATTACAGGTGGAAGTGAATTTTGACGACACAGAAAACGCACCATCTTCATAGGCGTGGCTGCCTGAGATTGGCTCTTCAATGGAGCAAAAGCATCGACACTGAGAGTAGTGACTCCAGCAAAAAGGATTGCCGAGACAGCGGCGGAGGAAAATTTCACCATCGTTGCTGTAGAATAAGATGGATTGGTGATGGAGTTTTGATGTCTCGGAGGTTGGTCTGGAGTTGCGGTATTTTATTTGCTTGAATCTGAGGAATGACGTATTACGTCAGCACACGTAGAAATGTACGACAGGAACTTCAACACAACGTCTGTCTCTCACCCGAGATTCATGAACTGACACATCCGGTTCGATTCGATTCGATCCTTTCAGTCGAGACCCAAACTACAGCTTTTCCTGTGATAACAGCGTAGGCACTACCATACAACTACTATAACGTTACTGTATCTTTCTAAATGATCAATGATTATATTAGTTCCTCTAAAAGGTGCAGGAGCTCCACTCCATGAGTATGCCAACCGTAATCCTTCCGGTACAGGCTGTGTTGAACATTTCCAACCGAATTCTGATGCAAACGAATGACTTGTATCCTCAGACTTGTAAATCCAAATTGTTGGATGGGGCCAACTGTAGGAGGAATATTGCCATGCTCACTATCATAATTATCCTCGACCACATCATGTGTCTTTTCGCATACCAGAATGACTTTTGCTTGGAGCCCCAAAAAGTTCTTCCAATTGGGTGTCTTGGAAGCCCCTGTGACTATGCGGTGCTGTAGAAATCGTCCTCGATCTTTCAATTGCAGTCCCTTGGTGCGTTCCTTTTGGATAAATGTCAGTTCTCCATTGTCACTAAAGCCCCTCCAAACCGAAAAATTCGTGTCCAAGAGTGTATGACATTGACGACCGTTGAAACAAGTAGTATGTGTACTGGCAGTAGTAGTAGTAGTAGTACCCCTACCGGTAGCGCTTGTGTCATCAAAATTGTCGTCGTCGCCTTCAATTGCAGTGTTATTATCCGCAAAAACATGCAATCGAGCCTTCCAACCTGGATACGACTTGGGCAAGTTCCAACAATGACAGCCTCGGCCTGTCGGCAGACTGCCCACAGGTATCGGTTCTTCCAGATGAATTGTCACAGTGCCGTTGGTACAAAAGTCATCCACATGCGACAAGAAGTTGTCGATGGTCCGGGTATGCACCATTTCACCCTTTTCGTTGTAAATATCAATGCCGAGCGTCAAAAAGTCAGGATTCCATCGTGGTTTGGGCAAAGGCTGCAATCGGTCATTTTCTTGCAAGAGGATTGACTTTTGGCGCTGCCCAAAATACCATTGAAAGGCATTATTTTTGTTGTTGTTGTTGTTGTTGTTGGTG
Organism: Cylindrotheca closterium; assembly: GCA_933822405.4. Classification (NCBI taxonomy): domain Eukaryota; phylum Bacillariophyta; class Bacillariophyceae; order Bacillariales; family Bacillariaceae; genus Cylindrotheca; species Cylindrotheca closterium. The sequence continues at coordinate 102,183 of CAKOGP040002469.1, read as the reverse complement.
ATGGTGGTGGTATTGGCAGTGATCCACCAATCGGCTCCTCCCAATGAAGACGTCAGACAATCGGGCCATAATTTGAGACAGAGCTGTTTCCAAACAAAATTCTGTCCCAACATGGGAACAATCTGCGGGCTTGTTAGAAGAAATAAGCGGCCCAGTTCTTTAGCGGTCAGATGAGGAATCAATAAACGAAGGACCTCGGATGGTACTCGTATAGAAGATGATAATGCAGATGGTTCTTGTTTATTTGTGACAGCAGGTATCATCGTCTCGTCATCTTCTTGTTGGTCCGGACTTGATGGCTTTAAGTCAGGCTTTTCGTCTCGTTGGTCCTGTTCTTCTGTTTGCTTCTTTTGCACGGTAGCAACCAAAACTTGACTCAGCTTTACGCATCGCATCAGTAGGCCTTGCGCGTCGTGAAGACTCATATTATTGTCGTAGTCGTTCAAAAGTTGGGATTCCCATTGGGCTACCTGTTCGTGCAAAGAAGTGGAAGCCGAGGCAACAGCTTTGCTGTCATTGCTGGTGGTGGTATCACTAGGAGCTATTGTCATGCTTCGTTTCAGTGCAGTACCACAGTTCTATCTCACGTTAGCATATATACAGCCCAATAAAACCTATGCTGTTCAATACGCTGTACGAGTAATATGTAGGTCTTCATATTTTTGCTTTTTAAGCAATCTGTCCGTTGGGATCATTTCTACTGTCCGTATATACGAACGTAATGTCCGCCAATAGAAACCATCACATCCATCAATATGATATTGAATCTATATAGTAAAATAAACTATTCATCCACCAACAACATAGAGGAAGTCAGCTTTGTTCGTCGAAAGCTGCTCCGTGTTAGTGTTGCTTCGGACTTTATCGTTTCAGAAACAAATGAACTTTGAGTTTCAAAATGAGTGGCACCAATCAATCATCAAGCGCTGACGAGAATGGCAGGCAAGACGACGAACAACAACAACAACAACAACAACAACAACAACAAGGCGACGAAGGCAATAACCGTCCACATACTCGAAAGCCACAGCATCACGGCCAACAAGAAAAGGCTACCAACGCGCTATTGAGACTATTGTCAACAGAGATTGCCAAGGATGGAGGAGCAAGTTTGGTGACCTCACTCAAAGACTACTTTGCCACGACCATCAATGGGAAACGGTTCAACGCGCTACTCACACATGCCATTGGCCATGCCAAACTCCTTCGATTCTTGGAAGTTCATTCGGAAGTCTTCAATACAGACCGACATGCCTCTCCCCATGTTGTGCATTTGCTTTCACGGCAATACGTTGTGGACGAGGATTTGATCTCGGATGCCAAATGGACCAAGGATAAACTACTAGTGGTGCGAAACAAGGCATCCTATGTGCTACAAAAGCGACAAGCCAAATTGAATCGGCGGAAAAAGAAACAAGAATCCATGGATATTGTCACAGAAAACGATACTACTTATGCTGCCAACGATACCACCACGGCCAATTTGCCATGGCTCCTTCAGCAATCGGTCGGAGATGTTCATCTTTACCTTAGAGCCTCTGGATTTTATGTTCGAACGTTTTACGAAACGGCAAGTGTAGTTGAAACGAAAGAGACACAAATTCAAATTCCATTGGTGGGAAGCCGAGCTTGGCAAGACTTGGTGCTGGAGGAATTCGGAGCGATTTTGAAAGCCGATCCAGAGTCACGATTTGTCATTGGAACATTTTCGTCGTCCAATGACGGTGGCAGTCCCAAAGTGTGGCTATCCCACTTGGATCCAAATGCTGCGACTGTTGCTACCAAGATAGCAGATGGTACTTTCTCGTTAAAGAACAACAATAATGGCAGTGTTGGGGTTGAAACGGAAGCGGAATCATCACCATTTTTGGACGAACAGTATTTGGATACGCTCGACGAATGCTTGGTACGGTTGGTCCATCAAGACGGTGGGCACGAAGTTCGATTAGAATTACTCTTGCACCGACACTTGGAATTGAAAATGGCATTGGGAGGCCGAGACTTTTCCACCATTTATGAGAAATGCCAAGATCGATTGGAATCATCGGACATTTCCTGTCGCAAGGAAGGAGTGGACTGGATCTTTGCCTCGAATCGAACGGCGGCTGCCAAATATGGTGGTGGTGGTCGCATGGTGGTGGACAAAGTTGGATTGTATTCCGTGACAAACTCCAAATGGGGAACGGCAATTGGAAATATTATGGTGCAATGTTGCAAGACTACTGCTTTTGGAAACACTACGACAAAGTTGTCGAATTATGGCACCACAAGCGATGGCGACAATGATACTGCCACGAATAGTTCGAAACCTATATTGGTCGATATGACAGCATCGGTGGGTGGCATGACTTTGGGATTGGCCAAGACGGAATACTTTGATCAAATTCTGGCCTACGAAATGGATCCTGAGCGAGCAAAGCTCTGTCAAACCAATATGAAACGTCATGGCGTGGATCATCTTGTGGAGGTACGGAATCAAGATTCCGTAGAAGCTCTATCTTCCTTCCTTCCTTGCAAGGAACATCAATATTGCTTTGTTGTTGATCCACCATGGGGAGGAGTTGCGTACAAACAAAAGACGAGACGATATTCTCAATTTTTCATGGGACCCTGGTCACTCAAAGATGTTTTGGTGCGAATGTACATTCACTGCAAGCCATGTTTGGTGGGAATGCGATTGCCCCAAGACAAGGCAAAAGTAAACGAACTTTTGGACGAATTGCGACAGGAAAATTTGCGCTTTGAGACCAAGACCCTTCGACAACTGAGTGTCCAACGATTTGTGGTCCTGCACTTTTTGCCCGACTAGGTAAATGGAAATGATAGATAACATTCTTTCTTTCAGCACCCAATCCTTTCCAAGCTCTGCTATCAATAGAGATGCATGCATGCGGAACGAGCTTCCCGTATAGTTCCGTTTGTCCTAGCTCCAGAAAGTGATGGGAAGTTTGCATAAAATATAACGTCCGAAAAATCTCTCCTTCGGCAAGTAGAGTGAACGTTTACGTGTGTTTCTGCCGCCACCAAAATCGTTATGTATGAAATCAATTTTATCACGGAGAGTTTCCCGCAAAATCCTTCCTCAGAAACTGCAGAGGCAACGCGTGCCACGCAAAAAAATCTTGACCGCATCAGAGATATTATATGTGGTGACAATATACATACTGTCTCTATAACAGATTTCATTCAGTCAACTTACCTAGCTTGCATCTCTGTCCCAACATCATCTAAGATTGTGTCCTCATAAGCATACGTTACAAGTCTACCACTGCAACAGCAAGAGAAAGCAAGTCCCAATCAAAATGCAACCAGAAAAAAGGAACAGAAGCCCATCCTTAGTCCCGTCAATAATAAGTTTTGGTTTGGGATTTCTTGTAATGGTAATATCGTTACCGCAACAAGCGCAATCCTTTGTAACTACCTCAACCTCGAGCTCCTCTCTAGGCTATGGGTTTGCAGTGGATGCGCGAGGCTCTGCAAAAATGCTCATCTCTGGAATTGATTATGTGTCAGATTCTGAAAAAGAAACCCCAAATAGCCAGGAGGCAGATACCGATTGTTATGTTGGCGTGGGTAATGCCCAAGAATTGGAACTAGTCAAATTCGATTCTCTCAATATCTGTCTTGATATTGCCATTTTGAACTTGCCAGATCAACCAGCAGTTGCTGGACTTCCTGATGCCATTGTTACGGCCATGGCGGGACAACAACCCATGATTGTATCTCTGAACTATGGAACCGAATTTTCCGACTCGACCATGGTCGATTCGGCATTATTGCCCACTCGATACTTTCCAGCCGTGATGACTACCGACACTCAGATGGGAGGAGTCTACGTGGCGCTGCATCCTACTCATGGAACGTCCATCGCACCAGCTACTCCACAACCCGACGGTTCTACTGATCAAGCCGAAGAAATGCGAAGCACTTGGTTCTTTTTAGAACAAATGACCAGACCAGCACCCATCTTTGTACAACCCACGGATGGCGATCATTCGCCCAAGATTGTCAAGTACAACATGTTGACAGAAGACATGGAATGGATCCATACCTTGGAAACCCAAGAGGGCAAATCGTTGGTGGCTGGCATGGCCGTCTCCCAAGCTCGCAACTTTTTGGTCATTGTGGGCTCAGCGACTGGAACGGGTCCAGGAGTCGGTGCTGGATCAGTATCGGATGGCGACTGGGATGGCTTTTTGACGGTCCTGGACATGAACATGGGGGACTTGAATACGGGCAATTGGAACCTGACATACAATGCACTGCATTCCACCCGCATCCGAACCCAAAAGAATATTGACGATGTCGTGCTGGATGTGTGTGTCTCGGGCGACAAGGCTTATGTAGTGGGTTCCACACAGGGTCGGTTCGAAGGGGAAATCAATGGCGGAGCCTTTATTCTCAAGTACGACATTGACCCTCTACGGTTGCTGTGGGTCCATCAAATTGCCGGCAAGAGTGTAGGAGCAACGCACTGTGCCATTGACGGCGAAACACTTTATGTGGGAGGAAGTGCCCCACCAGGTATCGAATTGGACGAGCGGAAAGTTCCAAAGAACGAGGCCGTCGATACGACCCACGATATTTTTGTGGCAAAGTTCAATGCGGAAACTGGCGTCAGGGAATTTCTGCGACAAATCGATTCGCATCGGGACGATGAACTCATTGGAATGACAATCACACCTTCCAATCAAAATCTTCTACTTTCAGCGAATGCCAGAGATTTTGCTACTGGCGAAACTATAATATTCACCATGGACATGGACAGCGAGGGGAATTACGATTGGGAGAAGTTGGCACCTAATATTGATCCAATTACTGGAGCCAGTATTGCAAGTTCGGCTTCGGACTCCAATGAAGAGGATAATTCCGATGATTGGCTCGTTGCTGTTGCGATCGCTGTACCCGTTATCATTCTTTTGGCTATCACCTGTTACTATTTCGCTTGCTTGAGTGCGGCACAAGTACCTTTGGATTATCCGGACAATCCAACTCACGGGAATGCCGCACAAGATACCGAGCTGCAGATTGTCGGGGAGAGCGCGACTGTCGTATAACAGAGTTGACTCATTCTTCATGATGGTTAATCTTGTAATTTGTTTCAGTGAGGCCACGATTTGTCAGTGGTATCAGATGAGCTTTTGGAGTCAACCTTGTTTGTCATGTATATGTGTAATCTCTGGCAGACTTGCTACGTTTTGGTTGTCGCATGTGAATACCTTTGGGATAAGTGTAGAAAGGGGAATTTCATTTCACAATATCAGGTTTTTCCTGTCCACATCTGCCGTCCCGCTGATCTTTGTTACTAGCAATTCCCATGTGGCATTGGCAATCCACCATTTGGTATTGGGATGATCCCTTCCATGGTGTATTTGAAGTTTCGGTCTCCTTTTCCTTGATAGTATCTCGTGGTCCAAACATCGGTACTCCAGCTGCTTCCTTTGGTACCAATGAATACTTCGGCTTCAGTAGCAATGTAAAAGTTCATGACCATTGGAATGAGGGTCCCATAGTAGTTATCTTCCACTTGATCTTGTTTAGAATACCATCGTTTCATCCAACTCTCCCCACATTCGACAATGGTGGTCTTTTCAGAGTGTGGATCTTGTCCTTCGGCCATACGCCAGGCTAACGTGTCAAGGTTTTCATTGGCTAGACGTTCGTGTTCGGTCCTGTTCTTTCCGATCGCTTCTTCCATACCTTGCCTGGAGACTGCCATGAACATTCGTTCCACATGTTTCTCCGTGGTTGCGTCCTTGTTGTAGTTCCCGATGAATTCATCAACCATGTCAAAGATCTTGGCTGTCAAAATCAATATGCAGATAGCAGAGATGAAACTATGAGCAACATAGTCCTGTGCGGTCGGTTGCCGTACTATACGCAACAAAGGACTAAAGACTTACTCAAATTCATTTCCATATGCTTTCCACACATGTGTCGCATCATTTCCAACTCGACACGAGTATGAAGCGCAAAATATGGCTCCCTGCTTTCAGCATCATTCAATGATTGTTGCCTATGTCCTTCTTTTCCTTGTCGAATGCACTGGTGTGCCACATCCCGCCATTGATTGGCTGGTATCAAGGCTTGGGAAACTGAGTGAACGACAGTCGAATTGACCTCCTTTCGAATCTTGTACAAAAAGTCATTCCATAGAATACCACCCCCTCCTTTGCCTCCACCATAGACTTTGGGATGTTGGCAATGTAGGTCTAACGGAATCACACCCACTTTGCGGGGGCGTTTCAGAATCGCGCGACCCGATGTAATGGCCAAGGACAGCTTTCGCAGTGGCTTCAAGAATTCTCCTCGCTTGGCCAGCTCCAATACCATGGGTGGTGTCCTGTCACTGGGCGATGTTGGATCCAAGGCTTTTGAATATTCTTGAATGGTCGAAGCAAAGGTAGTGCTATTGTTGTCGGAGTAGGATGGGTCGTGACTCGTCGACCAGCAGTCGGCGTTGTCATCATCACTAATCGATTCGACCAACAATGGCAATTTGTTATGACTGGCATGTTCATTCCAATATTCCACATCAAAGACGTCCTTCATTCGAATCGGATAAAATATTCGTTCCGTAGTATCCTTTTCATAGGTTGTGCTGAAGTAAATGCTGGGCAATAGCATCTGTGGAATTTGTTCCTGAATGGCATGCCGGACGAAGGAAGTGAATCGCATGACTTGATTGCGATAGCCACCAATAAGTCCTGGTGGATACAACAATGCCAATGTTTCAATTCTAGAAGCAGTGTCGTGTGCTTTCCTTGTATTCGATGGGATTGGGTGTTGGTTGGCGATGACAGACAAGGAAGAATCGTCAACCGATTGTATCATCGTTTCTGGTTCCTTATTGTTGGTCGTGGCGGTATTAGTCACTGTCGTTTCTTCAGCCTTCATAATCCTCCCAATGTGAGGAATATCCTCAAGCTGTGAATAGTCATAGGACAATGAGACCAACCGCAGATTGGGAGACTTGAGAATCCCAATGATGGTGAGGAACACCAATGCAAGAAAGAGCAATTTGAGCACTGTAGTAGTGTGATGAGATTTTCCTTTGGCGTAAGGTGTTGTCGATCGGCCACCTTGCAGCCGAATGGACATGCTCTTGCTCGTATAATACTACACAATAAGCCACCCCAACTTTTCATACACAAGGTGCTATGCGGGTTTTGGTTTGTCGTTCTTAAAATATTGCGGTTTTCAAATTGCATCATTTTCGACTAGGGCGACCGCAACTGAGTGTTAGGACGAAGAGACAGACAGACAGACTATATCTGTTCTGACTTTCAACTTATTTTATTCGCATTCGGATTTCAACATTCTTTTCACATTCCATTATCATTTTTATGTCACCAAATCACATCACTGCATACCCGGTATGCTGCAGTTCCCGTCGCGCAATTTTTATACCGAACTCTCCTATAATACCTCGAAACGATTGTGTTCCATCTTGCGTTCCATCTTTCCAAATACCACTTCCTTCTGATCATCATACCGGTACAAGAAACAGAAGATCAAAAGAATCAATCGAAACCATATGTGGTCGAACAAAATCGTTGCGCCACTGCTACTGAAGAGATCGACTAGTACCATCACCAGACTAGGGTACCCACGATGTTTTCTCGAACAAATTCGATCACTGGCCAGCATCACCACCACCAGCACTGTGGTTCCTCCTCAACAAGCCTCTCCCATTTTGAATGAACGGCCTCGACGTTCCCTGTTTAGTTGTCCAGGGGCTGCTCCTAAATTTATCACCAAAACCCAAACCTTAGGTGCGGATGCCGTCGTTTTGGATCTGGAAGATGGAGTCGCTTTGGAAAAGAAAAAGGATGCTCGAATTTTAGTTACGGAAACTTTGCAAAACAAAGGCGCCTCCTTTGGAAATTCCGAACTCTGTGTACGTATCAATTCATTGGATACGGGGAGACTGGCCTTGGAAGACCTTCAATCCGTCTTGCCATGCGAACGACTGGATGCCATTGTATTGCCCAAGGTGGAGAAGGCTTCCGATGTGGCTTTTGTCAGTCAAATGATGGATTCCCTATCACCGGCCAATCGTGATGTTCGGATCATTGCAGCGATCGAGTCGGCGCTAGGACTTTTGAATTTGCGAGAAATTGCGGCTACCTCCTCTGAGGGACGGCTGGATGCTCTCGTCTTTGCTTCCGAAGACTATTGCGCCGACTTGGAAGCCATACGCACGGATTCTGCTACCGAGCTTTTGTTTGCGAGGTCTCAATTGGTTACCACAGCCAAGGCATACGGATTGCAAGCCATTGATATGGTTCACATTCAATTTCGGGACTTGGAAGCTTTAGAGGACGAATGTCAACGAGGCAGGGAACTCGGGTTTACTGGGAAGCAAGCCATTCATCCAAGTCAAGTGGACACGATTCATCGGGCCTTTTCCCCTTCCAAAAAGGATGTCAACTTTGCCACTCTGGTGGTAGACGAGTACCAGAAGACGACTGCAGAAGGCCAAGGTGCATGCGTGGTGGATGGAATGGTAGTGGACTTTCCCGTTTACAAGTGGGCAGTGAAGATATTGAAACGTGCTAAAAACTCTGGTGTGAAACCTGATCTATGAGATTAAGCGGATGTAAATAAGCTGAATTTCTATTTTAAAAACAAAACATCGCATTGAAATGTCATGATATTAAAAGAGAGTAGATAGGGCTGTTTCCCAGGTGACAAAATTTATAGTTATTAGTACAGTAAATGTTAAAAATGATGCATTCAAACGCAAGCTATTGGATGAAGGATGCTTTGCGCAATGGCATGGCTGGTGGTGCTGAGTTTATTGATCCATTTTGCTTCATTTCTTTCTTTCCCTTTTTGCCTTGTTTCTTCTTCTTAGGGACGCCAAGGTGCATGCCTTTGGAACCTTTGCCAAACGATTTCTTCAATTTGTCAGATCTCGTTCGCTCGGGAGCTCGCATGGGGGATACCCTGCCATCGTTTGGATCGATGATGTCAGCGACGAAGCGTTCCAACGATAGCCTCTTTTCTGCGAGTGCTGGAAACTCAATGGATGCTGGTGCCGAGCAGAATCCGTGGTTTGGCTCAAGATTAGAAGAGTAACTGTCACACGAATCGGCAGAATCGATGCTGATAGAGCTCATCTTCCTCATAAATTGATGCCTCGGGCTCTTCGTGTTCATGGCTGTCGTTTATAATATGTCAGCTGGTGTGGCTGGTGAGTAATGTAATATTTGTCTGATGTTTTGATTTTATGAAATGAAGAATCAGTCAATCGTAGCAGCGAAAGTGTCAGTAGCAAACACAGATCACAGTGGTGCTTTTATGAGTGAGGGCGTCGTATTCCAGGCATTGGAATAGGTTTACGAGTACCACAGGTTAGGATTCTGTTCATGTTCTCTTCATTATATGAGGTTCGTTATGATGAGTTCGGTTTCGGGATGAGATTTTTATTTATGATACTTCGCCGGTGTTCTCTTCTGATAAAACCTTTGGGTTGGGGCGTTCAATGAATCCTTCTGTGAAAAGAAGTCCCATAAATACATACCCTGTTCTTTACATCGAATTCCGCCCACAAGGTTGCATTTCCAAGGTGCATTGCGAAAGGTTCGTGTTTTGTACACGGCGGGACCTTTCATTGTAATACCGCAGGATCATGGGTTACAAAAAAGCCATAAAATATCAAGAGTGACAAATGTACAGAGAGCAAGTTTTGTCTATTTCAGGATTGATATTACGCACTTGTGTGGGTTGCGGTGCTATCAGGTGGCGAAGAAGCTCTTCTAAAACACAAACAAGAAAAGGGTGTGTTCCAATTTGCTGCGAGAAGAAGCGCTACTGGTCATTATACACGTATGTGACTCATGGAAGAATATGAAGTACTACAGTAACGAATGTTATTCGGTTGTCGTGTAATACTGCCGGGAAACACCAATTGAAAATACAAGAATGGGACGAAATAGATATCCCGACTCTGCACCTCAGTGGGAACTACAATTCAACAAGAAGCCCACCTGATATGTTAGTTCTCGTTCACCTTACTACTCGTGTTGAGCAAGAATAAGACTGGAAACGAAGTTCAAATGTAAGGGGGAGGAAGAAAATTGTTCTGCATCCTAGCCTTCCCAACCGCTGCCAAGATCGCCTTTCCAGCCTCTACGCTCGGCGTAGCTGGCACACGAGGAATCATCATCTATGAGACAGGTATAGTTTGGTAAGCCATGATACAATTTAATCCTGTACATTAATCATCACATGCTCCATGACGATTCACTTGAATCATAAACAAATCTCAATCAAAATGTGGTTCCGTCACTTCCTATCCATTCTCGGCTCCATTGTAAACATTGAGATTCAGCTGAGTGATCTCAATGGATTTCCTTGTCAATTGCTAATATCCAGAAAGTAAATCAACGGTTCAAAATTGTATCAAATTCAGAAAGTGATCATTCAGATGGATACGTTATTGCCCAAACCAACTCCCCGCCTTAATTAGTTGCATGCGTTCCCATGTACATTAGCAAGTTTTCGTCTTCCGATGTGAAATGCTCCTTCAATGGACGTGGCTTGTAAAGACTGGCAAAATGTGTCATATTCTCCTTGACAAATGTAATTTCATGTTCTGTCAAATACTTTGCCCAGTCAACTACCAAATCTGCACTTGAAAAGGTATCAAAGTGACTAATCTGCTGAATGTTCCAATCTGATTTATTGGATGGGTTTCCATCAATGTACCAGTGTAACCGACGTCCCTGCAGCTTGGCAAAGATGGTATTCCTTAAAACTGTTTTGCTCTTGGGCGCATCCGGAAAGGATCCCCAATCTTGTGCTTCCTTAAACAATGGCGACAGCACCATAATCTGACAGTCTACATTCGCCCTGCACATGAAGGTATCCCATATACGGCTGTGCAAGGCTTCGTCTACCACCAATTGTGCCCTCAATATCAGTCCTTGCGAGCCTAGACTTTGTCCTCCTCCCACACGATGGCCACTTTTGAGTCTGTCCGCCAAGAAATTCATGGCAGCGCAAACTCGGTCCACCTTTTCTTTCGGAACATCAAAGACTATGAATTCAGGATGTGAATATAATTCATATAAACCTTCCGTATAAACAAAGCCATATTCTTTTACTGGAAAGACAAAATTCACCCAGTGATGCCCTGCCTCTAGCGGTGTTTGACAGGCAGCGTCAGCTGCTCCTTGGGTATGTTCTTCAACTTGTGGTTCATCCATATGGGTCATCATTCTTAGGTTTTCAGGTGCTTAATGGTTGTCTTTGTCGTTTTTTCTTTTGGTCTTCAGTCAAGTGATCTCTATTGTACTGATGATGAATGTCTCATGTATATTGCGTTGTTCCTATCTCATGAGGTTGAGCAGATCTGGAATGTTTGCTAGTGTGCTGCGGTACCACCTCTTTTGTTGGACGTCAAAAAGGTCACGGCAATGCAGCATCGCAGAGTGCACAGAACGTGCGAAACGTTTGTTTACTTACTCCCTTTCGCTTTGTGTGGCGTCGTCCGAGCATGGCATCTCGTGGACATGTACCAAAACTCTCGTAGAATATACAGTAAGGGTTGTTGTTCCATTCTTGCAAGACATTTTCACATAGCCGGTGACTGTCACAATGACAGTCGAGTCAAAGAAGCTTTCAAAGTACTATGTTGACTCAAACGAATAACTTTACTTTTTGGTTGCATGAGAACATGAGAAAGAAGCTAAAAGAAAGAGTGCACTGAAGGCGACTATTCGTACAATGTTTGATGAAGAATACCTCATTGTTCACGTGGGAATAGAACGGCTCCTTGTTGCTTTGAAGAAAGAAAAAAAAAGTGGGTTCACCCTTCGTTCTTCTTGCCCGGCCTTTGTTGCTGCCTGGAGCTGCTGGTGGTGGCTGGTGGCTGTGTTCGCAATTTGCTCTTGACCTTGCTGCTCCTTGAAACTCACTACTGCAAGATACCAGCATATTGAATATGTGGACTTTCGAAATAGACCCTTTGCTGGTGTGCTGACGTAGAATGTTCAGCATGGCTATCCTACCAATACAAACCCCAAAGTCTGTTAGCATGTGCCAGCCAAACCCTCCAGCCGCACTATGGGAAAATTGTTCGTGACTGACAAACCGTGACAAAAAATGGCGAGCTTACAAGATCCAAGAAACCTGGAACCGAAACTTGGGCGACAGAATCCACACACACGGCACAATTGCTTCACACAAAACCATACATCACAAGACGTTTGAATCATAAGGACTTGTGTGTAAGGGACATCAAAACATAGTCATCAATACTTTCAATTGCTAGAGCACGGACACAATCAAGATTGAATCAAGCCAAACAACAAGAAGATACCTTCACAATGAAAACATCAACATCACGATCAAAATTTCTTTTATGGCCACTTCTGGCCTCGACCACTGCTGTCGGTAAAGTTATTCATTCCGGGGGAAGTGGCGGTGTCGCAACAGGTGTGACACGGGACCCGAAAACTGGTGATTTGGTCGTTGTCGGAACGATTTACGAGGAATCCTTTTGGGACATGGACGCGGCCAATGGCAAGCCAACTTCGTGTTTCATGGTGACTGGAAACTTCACCAAGGCTCACTTTGAACGTCAAGCAGTCCATACACCAGAACTGTGCTTTGGAGATGTTGTCGTGGTCGACCAAGGAGACTTGCAAAGTCAATCTGTCGTTACCGGAACTTCGGCGGGCATGTCAGATTTGGTCACATTGTATGACTACGAACATTTGGAGCACACCTATGCCCTTTCCAAGGAATACTACCCCGTGACCATGAGTCATAATGAGGGAGACAAGGTCATTGTTGGCTTTCACCAATACAAGGGTCTGCCCTTTGAGGGAGATGTCGGGAATGAACAGGGATTGAACCTTAACGACTTGATCAAGTTCTGGGATCGCCTGAAAACTCCCAATCACATGACATCTACAGTAAGTCGATTGACCAAGATGAGCACCAACACTGGACGTGTGCATTTTGACAAGCACCTCAAAACACATTTTGGTGTCACAACGATTGCCAAGATTGTGCACCTGAAACATCAAAATCGATTTATGGTGGCAGGATCTACCACTGGAAGTGGAGAACACATTGGCGCCTACCCCCGAGACAAAATTGATTGGGACGGTTACGTTGCTATCTTCGATGAAACGACTGGAGAAATTGTCTTTGGAGGAGCTGATAATCGCATTCAGTCTGAGGAGGAAGCTGATGACTTTGTCCATTCGATCTGTACCCACAAGGAATATGTCTTCATTGTCGGTGTGACTGAAGGTACCATAGCCGATGACGCTGAACAGCAAGGCGGAGCATTTGTGATAAAGATGGACACCAAGACTCTTGAAGTCAAGTGGAAGAAGCAAATCCAAGGATCCTATGATAACCTTCGGTGTGAAGCTCACTATCGCGGAGTCTTTGTTGGTGGCATGCAAATGGTGAAGGAAGCCGAGACTGGTAAAATCGTAAGCGATGTCTTTGTGAGCCGGTTTGATTACACTGGAGATCAGATGTGGGCTCAAAAGCTAGATTCCGAACTGGTCACCCACGAGCGGGGAGACGACGTCTTGGTGGACTTGGATGTCAGCCACGACGGCAAAGAATTGATTGCCTTGATGAATACACGAGTACTTCACCGTGGCGAGAACAAAGTCATGTTGGTCGACATTGATATTCACACTGGCGAGAGTGACCTATCTCGTGACATTATCTTGACAGCTCAACAAGTCGACATCATCAGCGACGATAGCAACACCGGGCATTTGCAAGTTTTCTGGTGGTTGAGTGCTGTATGTGGGGCTGGTCTGTTGTTTCTTCTCAATGGCAAGAGACGGCAATACATGAGAGAGAAGCATGCTCGAGATAAAGCCTTGGCCGAATGTGACTACGAGAACAACTTGAAGAAGTGGATGGATGATGACGAAATTTTTGATTACGATCAAGATGGCTTGTACCGATCCGAATTAGCCGATAAGAAACATCTCAAGTTGAAGCCCAACGTCAGGGGGGACCTCCGTGGCTTTGGCGCCGGACTAATGAGTTCTGCAGACAGAAGATTCTACGATGTGGAAATGTATTAATATAAGATATCAGCATGTATAATAAATAGTTTTCATTAAGACCAGTTCCATGATAATAATCTACAGTATCTTATGGTGCAGGTGTACATATTATCTTGAATCCATATATTTTCGAGCAGGACCATACCGCGTAAATAATGTCGCGCGATGATGGTCATCGTAGCCTATATATCATAAAATATATACCGTAGGTATGATCTACCATATTGTCGGAAGCACAGCAGTACAACATAAACTGCTGTCTATCTCATGTGACACTAGAACCTTTTTGTCATGAAAACAGTGATTCAGAGAGAAAGCAGCTATCATAGTCTCCCGCATCGACCTTCAATAGAAGACAATGAAACAAGGTGCCATCAAATTCTGGAGTGCAGGAGACAAATCAACAGCTGGCAAGACAAATTGAAAAGATTGCTCGTTGAGCAAGAGAGGTATTGCAAGTTGACAAAGCTGAAGTGTGCTGGGCTTGAGATCCATACTACCTGGAGCGACCTATCGTGGAGTGAAAAACAAGACAAAGACTTTATTCTTGTTGCTCTCGAGTCGAATGAGCTGCCTCACGAGTTGAAGAGCTTTGATGAAGATGTCTTTCCATTGCATATTCGGACTGACCCAGAAATATTCATGGCAAGAGTTCACCATGAGTGCTTTGAGAGAGCATTTCGCACTGCAGGATTTGTTGTGCCTGCCCCACTTTGCGACGACAAAAGCATCATGTTGGAAGTTGTGCAGCGCCAGCCCTTAGTTGTCAAGTCCATGCCGGGACACTGGAGGGATGATAAAGACATATTTCGACATGTTCTCAAAAGCCGTGAACTGCCGTCTGAGCTGTTGCAATTTTTCTCCAAAGATATCCGGTCAGACGCAGAGCTTATGCTTGCGTTATTTCAGCATCAAGAGAGTCAGCTTTCTTGGATGAGGGATTGTTCTGAAAGATTGCTAGATGACAAGGACTTTTTAATCAATGCCGTAAAGAGCTTTCGCAGTCAATCTAACGAGGACGTGGAGGAAAGGCAGTATGAGTTACAAATCCACAACGAAAGGCCTGAGAATCAATCATTAATGTATGCATCTCAACGACTGCGAAGCGATTTCGACGTCGTTATGGGCTGTGTCCAACAACTGGGTTTGAATCTTCATCATGCATCTGGTGATCTTCGGCGAAACGAGAAGATCGTGATGGCAGCTTGCGCACAGAATAGCAAAGCATCAGATCACAGTCGAAAGTGTGGTGTACCAGCGGACGTGGAGAGGGACCTCCTGATGGAATATCAAGAGTTCGCAAAAAGCATCATCAAAGGAGCTTCTACTGAAAGCCTCAAGTTATGTCTCGACAAATATGGAGGCGACGAAAGTTTCTGTTTGCACTCAATTTCTAATAGAAATTTGGAATGGTCAATGATACCAGAGGTATTTCGATCCGATGCAAATTTTGTTGCGAAGACAGCTGCATCTCTGTCAAGGCGATTATGGGAAGCTCTTCCCCTCGAGATGAAAACCAATATCCAAGTCGCATCTGCAGTTGTAAAGAGGGGATATATTGACCGTACCATCATTTGGGATGTCGTTCACAAGTGCCCTGAGGTTCTGTCAGACCGCAACTTGGTAATGGAACTGATTGCAAGACATTGTTTTTATACCGACTTGCATCCACTGATAGTTGCGAACTCAGTCATTGACATCCGAAATGATAAGGCCCTCATGCTTTACGCTATCAAGCACCAACCGCGTTTTTGGGAATACTGCTCCGACGAACTTCGAGGTGATAGGGACATTTTGATGGCGGTCGCCAAAAAATCCGCTGCTTCATTGCATATCGTGTCAAGTACCCACCAACTGGACCATCCCGAATTTGTTGCTTGCGCGATTCGAAATCATAGGGCAATGAATATATTCTCCCATCAGAGACCTATGTACAAAGACATTCGGAGAGAAATGTGGCATAATCGAGCAGTTGCCATGGCATGGTTAGAATCCGGAGGAGAATGGATGGGTTTGGCTTTTCCACCGTATTTCACGGAAGACAAGGCGATAATTGTTACCGCGACAAAGCATTTCTGGATTCAATTTCAGTGGGCATCCGATATGCTGAAGAGTGACAAAGCTTTTGTGATTCAGGCGTTGGCAGTTGATGCACGGATTATTCGATATATCTCCAAAGAGCTTTTGTTTGACAGGGACGTTATGATGGCAGCATTCAGTAGGGATGTTCGAGCTATTGAATTTTACGCAGAATGCGACGAACAGTCGTTTGCTTTCCTCGTATCTTTTGCTCAGAAAATACGAGAAAGACTTCGGGAAAGTCGAACCTTCCAAGATGACTTTATTGAAGCAGCAAAGTGCCCTTCACCAGAGAATGTTGATTGCAACCTTCCGATGCTTAATCAAGGGCCTGTTATGCTAGCAACGTATGAAGATAAGATTGCATCGTATGCTGGAATACTGCATGAAGAGGAGCTTTTACAATATGAGGCTACATCTCAGCACTTGGCTGCATGGGGCATGTGAAATTTGTTGCTTGCTTGCCACATACATCTGCAAATGGGTGATTGGTATCGTCGTCGCCATCTAGTCATTTAAAGATGAGGCGTTTTAAAACCAGATGATACCGAACCTTTTGTTGAAATTTGCGGTTCCACGTCGTTGCTTTCGGTGGTCCCATTGGAGTCCTCTGCCACCAAGGCTCTACTTTTGTTGTCCGGTGCATCCGTTTCTTCTTCAGAGGCTTCGCGTTGACGACGGCGGCGGCGACGACGAATGCAACAATAGACTGCAAGGGCTATGACTGACACCAAAGCTACAGAACCCCCAGCGATAGCAGCTGTAAAGTCAGCAGGTGCTGTACAGGTGCACGTGCCAGTCGAAGTCACATTCTCGATCGCCATCATCCCTAGATCCTCGTGAATCAACTTGTGGCAATGGACCATTATTTTCCCCGTATACTCGGTTGGAACATACCTTATAACACCATTTCCCATCACGGTGTCGTGCCAGTCTCCAACTTGGTCGTATCCGTCGAAGCCAGAGACAAGTTGATAGGGATACACGTGTTGATGATATGGGTGGTCATCAACATCTAAGGTCCGTTCCACAACTGCTCCAATGTAAGAGGTATGAAGAATTTGGTTCGTGGCATATGGCATATTGTTGACCAAGGTTCCGAACATTTGAGTGGTACACCCACAACCTGGACTAGCAGCAACTCCTCGCAAATCGGTCAAATACTCGGGATAATCTGGAACCCAGGGCTCGAGCTTGCTGGAACCTACCGCAGAATCTGAAGTCGTGACGATGGAGGCCATGGGACTACCGAGTCCGGTGATATCGTAGGTCCTGGATGGTTCCAGACAACGGACCATAATGTCAGCTCGACCACCAGGAACGATGGGAGCGAATCCAATCGACCTTGGAAAGTCACGAATGTATATGCCATCCTTGGCTAATAGCTGCATTTCACAGCCGTCGATCCGCATATCCAGGCTGCCTTCAAAGAAATTGTTCCAAATGACTCGAAATCGCATCCATTCTCCAGCTCGTGTAGAAATGGTGGGATTGAGCTGGCCGTTGATCGTGATGAAATCCCCTGGAGGAGTGTTGGTCATCCCAAAGAGTGGGTCGCTGGATGCCCGAGTGATCGCTGCAAACTCACCAATGTTCATGTAATGAGCGACGAGAATAATTTCAGTAGCATCTTCCACCTGCTGAGGCAGACTTCCAGGCTCGTCCTCCACGATAATGGCTGACAGTGCTCCACCGCCAACCTGGAGGGTGGTACTGCCGTGGCGATGGGGATGCATCCAAAATGTCCCTGGCATATGATCGTCGGGCAAGGTGGTGGTGTAATTGTAGAATTCGCCAGGCTCTACAAAGTATGTCACGTCATCACTTGGCAGCTCTCCACTTACTATAATGACAAAGGTTCTTGTAAGATAACGAAGGCGGCGAGTTTGTTGGGGAGGAATAAAAGGCAAGGTGGCACTTACCATGGAGTCCATGAAAGTGCAAGTTGGATTCGTCAGCTGCCGAATATTGGTTGTGAACATATCCCAGGCCTTGGGACTCCAGATTGTTTTCGAAGTCGATCTTCAAGGTATCTCCTGGCTTGATTCGAAGTGTGTGTCCTGGAAAGCCTCCATTCAATAGTCGCGAGCGAAGTTCCATATTGCTATTGCCAATGTTGACAGTTCCATATTCCAATGAAATGGTCGTCTGGAGAGTCCCATTGGCGCTGAAGATTGCCTGTGGTTGGGTAAGTGACATTAGGGTGTAGACAAAAGCAACTGATGTTGATTCAAATTGCCAAATCGATAGTTTGTGGTTCTATAAAAGGCATATGGATGGAAATTGGGCTTTCAGTCACGGAATGTCAGTCTTGACTGGTTCGCGAACTTCTTCGACGCTCAAGACTGCTCATTCATCACGAATGAATCAACAAAGGAATGCAAGAAGCTTTATATCATAGGCAGCAAATTTTGTCCTACCACCGGAAGTCGAATCATTGCTCTTCTCATGAGAATCACACGATATTTTAGAGAATAGAAACTTTTGCATTAGAGAATTTCCCACATGCGTTTTATGAACCGGTATGCTACAGTATGGCAATGGCTTGAAAATTGAAAAGTTTCCCCCCCATAATTGCAGGAGTTTTGAGTCTACTTGTATCCCCCGTTTGATTGTCTCAGAATTGTCAACTGTCACCACGCGCATGCTCGTTACAGATTTCTCAAAGCATCACTGCGGCGTTCTGCACATCACTACAGTATCATACCGGTACCTCCCAGCGAAACAAGAATATGGACAGACTCGGTTCCTTCACGTATCATAAGGGTCGGTTTTAAAATTCGTTTGAAAGGTATTTTTAAAAATAAATAATGTGCTGCTGGTGTTGGGTTTTGGAATGCATTTGGAAGGACAAGGACATCCGAAACATCTGTATTTTAGGTCTCCTAACGATTCTATTCATTGGAGTGGCTGTCTTTGTCACCTCAACGCTGGTTCCACCCTGTTGCTGTTTTGATCCCAATCGGAAGACATCAAGTTGCCCAGATTGCGATTTCTGTGGTCTCGACGAGGCACCCGGCGAGTTCAAAGACGATCTGTATTGCCAAGATGGGCATGATTGGTCCTTTACGTGTCACTCCCCAGCCGAGGCAGCTGCGTTTGGCGTTTTATTAGTTCTAGGATGTATCACATTGAGCGTGGGATCACTGATATCCCACCGTCGTTTCGGAAATTCCAGCTCTGCCAACGGTCGACGTGGAGATTCCGGTGGCGATGCCGGGGGCAATGATTGTGATTGATAGGAATTAATTAAAGGCTATCTCGAATAGTAGATAGCTCCTGAAATCTTTACATCAGGCTTCTTTCGAAACGACAGAACGATCAGTTCAGGCAGTGACGATGTGTTTACCAAGAGGAATAGGACTACTTCGAATTTACGGCAAGTCTAGCTACTCTAATCGAGAATGGTAGAAACTTGTGAAACGAGGACTCGAGTGCTGTCAGTCGGATTTGCTTCATGTCAACACGGCCGAATTCGAATCCATGAAATGTGACCATTCTATCATCGATATCTTAGTCGAGAGAAACTGCCCATGAGAATAGATCCATAGGCACCATCATGTCGTTGCCAAATGTAGTGTACAAATGTGGAATTCTTCTAAATTTTTCAGTTATCAGACCTTTGATCTTATCAAGTGCTGCCCGGCCTAATCACTTTGTGCTCCTCCTAGCTGCTATCTGTTTCATTTGCAGCGCTATTATCAAATAATGACAAGACCAATATCCAGTTGTACCGTTCTACCTAGCAGAAGAACTGGTCAAATGGGCATCACTTCCACCAAAGAGTGTGCTCAGCACATACGCCTGACTCAATAGCATTTCCACCTCTGTCTCGCCCCAATTCTCAGTAGGTACATCCTGCATAAAGGCAAAGAGCTTTTCAAAATCCATAGCCTGCAATTGCGCACTGAATTGACACAAAAAAGCTGCACAGACGTAGACATGAAAATCCTCAAAACCATCTTCCGAAATGTAGGTATCCCACAACCGAATGACGCATTTGAGGTTGAATTCTCGCAACAACAGACAATTCATCCACTTGAAGGAAAATTGAATGAACTGAATGCCCACATCCATCAAGTGTTCCGCAAGGTTCCCATCGATACGGGTGATCAATTCTTCCAACCGCATGACCATTCGCTGGACACCTGGTTGGTCTGCTGTGTAATGATCTTGAATCTTGGCCAATATATTCGTCAAACACCAATAGACATCTGCTTCCACCTGTGTGTCATAAAATTAGTAATCATAATGTTGATTATAATCATGAGAGAAAAGCATACGATGCATGAGTTAACAAGTTCCCAACTCCATCGGTACACAACACACAAAGTTCGCCAACTTACTTCGTCCAAACTCTCTTCGGAAAGCAAAACCATGACATTCCCATCCAGAACATCATCTCCTTCATAATAGTCCGACAAAAATACGGCAATCAGAGGCGTCGCCAAATCATTAATGCCTTGCACATATGACGAAGCTGGATGCCGCATGGCCCAGATGTACAACAGACGACCCAAAATTCGTTTGATCCGTTCGTTCCGAAAGAGGGCAATTTCGGGTGCCGTCCTGGGGACATCCACCAAGACTTGCCTCAGAGTTTCTTGTTCTTGCAAGGTCCGAGCATTGTCATCAATGTCGTAGTGTTGCGCAATGGCATCCTTGTATTCCATGCGTTTTCTCTTCAACGTATTGGCCCGTCGACTTGCATTGGTGGGCAAATAACCCAACATGATTTTCCAGGCCATGCCTCGGAATTCACGCTAAAATGTATGTAGAAAACAAGAAGGACAATGTGAGATGGCATTATCATATACTTTAAACGAAAAAAAATGATCGAACAGTGAACAATTGAACCCAATTGAATCCAATCTAACAATATAATACGACAGGACGTACCGGTACTCCATTCCAACTCAGTTTGCACAGTTCCGACATTTTGATGTTTTCATCCGCAATGATTACGTCGAATTTGGACTCCCGATAGCTTAACTTTCGGTCCAAGGGACGATTGAAATGGGCCGAAGAAGAGGACAAGACAGGAGTACTGCTGCGGGATGCGGCGCGTTTGGCTGGCTTGGTAGGAGGCGCTGTAAAGTTTGCGCTATCGTTGCTACTGCTGCTTCTGACTAGAGAGGAAGAACTCCTGGAAGCAGTTGCAGTTCCATTGGACATGAAGCTGTCTCGTGTCTCCTCGTCTTTTGGATCATCGGAATCTTGCAGTGACGTTGTTTTCTTGCCATTTCCTCCGGAACTTGCCGATTCGGAAGCATCATCTTTGCTTCCGCTAATATTTTTTGTTGCGTCAGACGACTTCACTTGCTTTCCATTTGTCTTTTGTGAAGCATTATTGTTCTTCTTTCCCTTGCCTTGAGATTCATCATCATCATCCGTTGTGAAGTAATCCTCTTCCTCTGAATCCTGGTAGTCACGCCGTCTGGTTCGACGCAAGAATCCGGGAAGTCGCTTTCCTGACATTTTCCTGCTTAGATGAAAGCTAAAACGGAGAGCCAAAATCCCAATCTGGAGATGGTTGACAACAATGACAAGGCGATATGTAATATGAAAATGAAAAAATTCTCGTCAGGTTTCCTCGTCTGCTTGCGTTCTCGTCCGTCAAAATCCTTCGAATGACCTTGATGACTCGGAATTCTGGGTGGAGGGACGGACGGCAGTGTTACCAGGCAGGACCGGTCTGGAACGGCTGGGAAAATCAATATTATTAGTACTCTTAAGGATTGTATGCTAAATTTCTATTTCCCGGCCGTCCCCTAGTTCAAAGTGATAAAACGCGATCTAAATGCAAAACAGACGGCCGGCCGGCTACTCAATCATGTGATTGATTGATTCATCCGATTGCCTGACGATGACTTCCTCACTCACTGGAATTTTACATCATCCACTCAATAAAACCGCATATGTATATGACGACTTCAACAAACCAATCATCACCAACTCACTTATTGCTGAAACATACGCATAGATGACAAGTCAGGATGTTGAAACAAGCCTTATTTTGTTTGGACGTCATTGGTCTCATTGATTCCATCAGTTACATGGCGGTGTCTCCCTCTCTTATTTTCTATGTTTTGCAACTTGGAGGCACCACGAAAGACTACGGTTGGATCATGTCCGTCTTCAGTTTTGCTTCGTTTTGCGGGAAACCAGCGTATGGAGCTTGGGTCGACAAGGGAGGTAATAAGTTTCGGGTCCCATACTTGTCCAGTCTGGTGGTGTCAGTGATTGGTGCTCTACTGTATTTCTTGGCGGTGACAGTGACAGATCCCAGAATCGCCGTGGGCATGATTTTTGTGGGACGGTTTCTCAGTGGAATTGGTGCCGCCAATCAAGCATTGGGATATGCCTATCTGGCATCAATAGTCCCTCCGGAAATGCAAACGCGGACTGCTACCATGATTACCGTAGTGCGAATTGTGGGAATGGTGGTGGGTCCGGGAATTAATTACTTTTTGGATTCGGTCCATGGCCAAGTGTTTGGAGTTCCAGTGGGTCCTTTGAACTCCGTTGGATTGCTGCTAGCGATCGGCTACTTTGTTGCGGCGCTCGTTGTGTACTTTATCATGCCGGAACCACCAGAAAAGGACAACACGGTCAAGCTACCCGAAGCATTCGATGCAGGATCTTCTGATTCGGCAAATTTTTGGATAGCTTGCCTGTCAATAGACATTTTGCTTCCAACCTTTATTTTGTTTGCGGCCAATTCTGCCTTTCAGCTCATTGAAACGGCATTGCCTCCGGCTGCCAGTCACGGATTGAGATGGGGTCCATCGGAAGCCTCGGCAGTCTTGGGTGCCGTTTCCATTGCCATTTTTGGGGTCATGGGTGTTGTCATGTTTATGTCCACAAGCGGGGTTTCGGATACCAAATTGGTCGCAGCAGGCAATTTGCTTTTCCTGGTCGGTGGAGTCTCAATATACCTAATGTGGACCGATGTTGCCAACGCCTGGCAATACATTCTCCCAGTCATGATATCAATTTCTGGCTTTCCCTTTATCGCATCTCCCAACCGATCCAACTTCACCAAGGCGGTCATGGATCGACCAGTCTTGGAGTCTAATCAAGCTACCATGCACGCCATTTTGTCCATGTTTCACAGCGTGGCGGGATTTACGTAAGTTGCACGGCAGCATCAGCCTACAGTATGAGGTTCTAATACCATATGATGTCGCCTATGATATAACTTACTTTGGTTTCCTTCCAACAGTACCCCTGGATTTGTCGCCGCCTATGTCATTCGATCACCCCAACAAGTCGATGCTTCTGCTGACAATCGCGAGTTGACATCCTTGGCACTCTATGCTCCCGTATTATGTGCTTTGAGTCTGGTCGGTTTGTATTATATAGCGTGGAAGGAAGGCAAAGAAAGAGAAGAAGTCATTGGAGAGGGTACTCCACTGGTGGGCAGGGGTAGCGGTAGGGGTAGCGGCAGGGCGAGTAGGAAATCTACTGCAGCGGGACTGAATCAAGCTTTTAGGCGATCTGCTGTAGTGGACCGTCGTGCTTCGACGGAAATCATGGGATTGGCGGTCGGTTTTGATACGCTTGCTGAAAAAGAAATGAAAAACAACCAATTGGCGGACTGGGAAGAATTGAAAACGCTGTTCGAATTGGACGACTCCTACCGGTATGAATATCCTAGTCCTGTATCTTCACCTAGCCCTAGGACTAAAGCAAAAGCGTAGTTTGGAAGAAGAGTATAATATTGGCCTTTGGATCATAGTTTCTCCTCAATCACATCACTCATCACTGATAACTGATAACTGATAACAATCATGACTCAAACCGTATGTCTGCCTGAATTTCTCGAATCGTGTTTGGACTAGTTCGACTAAGCTTGACACTACCACTACCGGTATTGAGTATTCTTCTTCTTCTCCGCTTTTCTAGCGATGAAAAATGCCGACGAAACGCGCCGCTTTTTGGAAACGAACCTCCAATCCTTTGGTGTTGGCTGTATTATACTGTAATAATCTGCTTGTCTCTGGCAGTAGTAGTACTGCACCAGTTTACATCAAGACCGCCATCATTATTGATTGCAATGACTATTGAATCCTCCTACCACTCGACTTCCAATCGTCGCAAGCGTAGTCGCGAGGAAGTTTCTCCATCCGCTTACCATCATCATTGTCATCATGATAGTCATCATCATCATCATGATGATTCTTCCAATGCACCACCCACGGCAAAGACATCCAGACCAGACTGGTACTTGAATCGAATGGACCATCGTCTGCAATGGGCACTGAAGTGTTCTCGAGAAGGAAATGTACGCATGATGGACTTTTACCTGAGCCAAGCCAAGAAGGATGCTGTCGCATCTCAAAGCTACGGTGACGCCTTTTTGCAGTGGGAATCCTGGATTCGGGGACAGCTACAACAAGATTAGGACACAAGCTGTTACTGTACTGCACTGACTGTTCTGACACCAGAATCAATCTTGGCAGTATCACTTCATAGAGGACAACAAAGTGTGAAAGCTGAGCACTTCGATGAATGTGACAAGAAACATACTACTGAAACATACTATGCAACGAAAATCCGTTGCAGCAAAACTTGCATTCATTCAAAGTTTGCGATTCATAATGTATATTCTAGTTTTAATTTAGCTGAATGGTTGGGTGTCCCTTCCCCCCCTTCGTTGTCCATGCATGTTGTTTTCCAAATAAGCTAGCGATTCATTCTCACAGCATCATGTTGTTCCAACTTTGATATGCAGCACTCTCCCAATCTGTTTCATTCGCTTCGCACAACTCGTCAGCGGACAAGATAGTCATTTCCTCCGTGCTGACACTCCTTGATGATTCTTCCATCAAAGACTTGGCCCTGGTAGATGAGAGCTTCTTTTGTAGCTGTTTGCTCTTGGATCGTTGTAGCTTGGCACGCCGAGATGCAATCTTTTCCTGCTTTCGCTGTTCGACCAAGTCCCATACGGAAAGTCCATTGTGCTTGGAATCGTGGGATGACGACGAGTCTTCTATTTTATGTACAGTGCTGCTGAAGACTTTTCGCAAGGGTTTCAGCAAGTTGACAGCGTCCGTGATGAGTGCTTCGTCGACTGTAGTATCCCACAATATCGATTCAAAGACAAAGACAAAGGTGTCAAAGCCGCTTGCTCGCATTCCAGTATCAAGCAGTTTTTGGTGTCTGTTGTTGTCGTAGCGAAAAATGCGTGGTACAATAGTGAGTACTTATTCAAGCTGAGTGCTGCCATGTTGATAGTTCAGACTGTGCTTACCGTTCTTGGAAGTGGGCGGTAGGATCAAATAAGTCTGGGAGTTCTTGAAAAGCGGCATTCAGTATGTCTACCAGAGATTTGTGTAATTCTTTCAGATCGTAGTCTTGGAAATATTGAGCCAATTCATAGTGTGCCTTGATCTTGTCGCAAAATGTCGCCACTTTGAGGTAAAACTTGACCTTGCCGCCAAGTCGAGTCAAGAGATTGAGTTTGTAGTTCTCTCGGAGTCCAATTTCTGACAGATCAAAGTGGATGCTCGTTTGATTCATGTTTGGTTTTGGCATTCTTGCGGTGTGAACAGAGATCGTGAGTTGTGATGAGTGGAGATTATTCGCGACGTGAACATCAAATCGATATTTTCGCAAATGTCATTGGGATGACTGGTGCAGTTGCTCGTTTCTGTGCTTCACATTCATCGCGACCAAATCTACTTATCACACCTGCAACACGTCAGAAAATACGTGCAAAAGAATCCGGTCTCTGGCATTCCAACATTTATTATCCTGATGAAAGTCTATTACTATGTTAATTAGCTAGAGACATTGCGTAATCCTTGGCTTTTCTCCGGATTTTTAGAAAGGAGTAATATTTTCCCCCATGACGATTCACACATTATTTATTATTTGTACACAGGGACCATCTATGCCTGTTTCCAACTCCGAGATTGCACTCTGGACGTATCTGGTATCCTTCGCAGCTTCGCCAAGCGTCTCAAGCAAAACATCCAAAGATCTCTGATACATCTCCAGTGAAGCTTCCAACTTTCCTTGATCACGAAGTACTGAAGCTATACCTTTCAGTGTTTTGGCCACGGAAGAATGTCTTTCACCACGATGCTGGCGCTTTAGTTCCAAAGATTTCTGAAACATGGCGAGAGATTCGTCAAGTTTTCCTTCCTTGTGCAGAACAATTGCGATTGCATTGAAAGTGTTGGCAACGGATGGATGGTCCTCTCCGAGCAAATGCATCTTCATCTCGAGGGAATTCAATAACATGTCCATGGCTTCTACTAGTTTTCCTTCCGACTGGAGTGCTTCTCCCATATTATGCATCGTCTTGGCAATCAATGGATGCTCCTGTCCAAGTACAATCCGATCAATTTCCAAGGATTCCTGAAATAAACTCATGGCTTCCTCAAATGCACCTTGCTGCTTCTGACGAACCAACGCCATGTTGTGCAATACACGCCCCAACCCCCCGTGCTTTCTTCCGAACTTGCCTTCCAGAATCTCCAGTGCCAGATTGTAATTTTCCATTGCCTCGTCTAGTTTGTCCTGTTTCTTTTGTACCATGCCCATGAACTGGTACGATTCCGCCACCAATGGATGGTTTGGGCCATACGCCTCTTTCCGAATGGTCAATGATTTTTCCAACAGATCCATGGCCTCCTCAAATCGATCCTGTTCCCGCAACACCATCGCCATGCTGCAATATGTCTTTGCGATCGAAGAATGGTGCTCACCAAGAGCCTTCTCTTTGATATCCAATGCTTTGTGGTGCAATTCCATTGATTTGTCATACGACCCTTGTTTTTGGAACACACAAGCTAGTCCAGTGTAAGTGTTGGCAACAGACTTGTGCTCGTCTCCAAGCCGCTTTGTTTTCAATTCCAATGATTTGGTGAATAGCTCAATTGCTTCTGAGAATTTTCCTTGATCCTGGTACACTTCCGCCATGTTGTGATATGTCTTAGCGATTGCAACATGGTCTTCTCCAAGAGCCCTCGCGGAAATATCGATCGACCGCCGATACATTTCCAAAGATTCTTCGTATTTACATTGTAGATGAAGGACCAAGGCCATGTTTCCAAAGACTTCACCCACGGCCGAATGCTCGTCACCAACATTGGCTCGGATGATTCGTAGGGCATTCTTGTAGTGATCCATTGCTTCCACTAATTTTCCTTTCTTCTTGAACAACATTCCCATGTTATCCAAAGTGTTTCCTACCGACAAGTGGTCTTTGTGAAAGGCTTGTTTCTGGATCTTCAAAGTTTTCTCGTAAAGCACCATGGACTCGTCCAATTTGTCTTGATCCCTGAGCACCATGGCCATTCTCAAAAGCGTCTCTGCCACAGAAGGGTGGTTCTCTGAGCCATGTAATTGCCGCTTCATACCTAAGGATGCCTGATATAAGACCATCGCACGGTCCAATTTACCCTGGTGGACAAGAATGCCGGCAATATCATGATAGGTTTTGGCGATTGCTACATGTTGCTCTCCATACTTCTCGACTTGCAAGTCCAGCAGTTTCCGGTAGGCTCGTATTGCCATTGGAAGTTCCATCAATTGGATATGAAACAACTTTCCCAATCGCTCCAGTCGTTCTTCGTCCAAATCTTTCTCGAGCAATTCTTGCAAAAAGGCACCACCCTCTCCTCCTCCTTGACAAATCACTTTCAAATCCTCCAGCCGTTCCTCCAAAGCATTGGTCGAACCTGCAAAATAGGATCGAAAGTATTCATAATGCTTGTGACTATCAAGCTCATTTCCCAATCGTTTCAGTTCTTTGTGATGCAGCTGTATCTCACAAATGTGCTTGAAACTAATGTTGTTGACGGCTGATAACGATGATGATGATGATGATGATTCAATCGGTATTTGAATTTGCAAATTGACATCTCGATATCCCGTCAAACTAGGATTCTTGAATCGATTCTTGGCCTTTACAATGTGAATCAAGGGATGATTTTCAATGAGCTCCAAACATTGAAGAAAGTTTTTTGCCGATGAGAATTCAAGACTGCCTCGAACAATGTCGTACAAGAAACAAAGTGACGGACCAGGTAGTCGCTGTGCATAATCATCTTCCGCCTTTTCCAACGCTCGATCTCGTGTCTTGAGTGGTACCAAATGGACATCAATGTCATGACTTTTTTTCTCATCATTATCATCACATTCAGCAGCAGCAGCAGCAGCAGCAGCAGCAGAAGATTGAAGAATCTGATTCACAATTCCTTTCATCAATTGTTGATACACTGGTTGTGCCATAGCAGCAGCTTCGTACAATTCATCCAACGTTTGTGCCGGGGTTCCTTGAATGGACTGCTGCAGATATTCTGGTTTGAATTGATATGATGAATTTCTATTAGAGCCGCGGCCTTGTTCCAGAATGCCTCCGGAATGGACGCGGACTGGAAAATTCGCAATCTCCTGAGATTCCTCAAACAGTTCATTGTACTTGGCATCCATGGTTTGACGACAATTCAAATATTGTGATAGTGTGTTTAGAAAGTCCTTTGTTTCTTGGCGGAGTTCCATCGTCGTGGTGTTGTCATCATCTTCCGATGAGGAGGACGATGAAGAGGTCATTATTTCCTCCATCAAGAATGTCAAAATGGTGTTTAGTGGCTCGTTTGGATGCCTGGCTTTTGCAGGATCATCCTCATTGGAATACATATTGTCATCTATTGGTCATTCGAGTATAATTGTCCTCAGGCTTCATGAAATGCGGCGTTGGAACTGAACTTTTTTGGGTGAGACTATTATTATGGAACGTACAGTATAGAGCTGAGACTTTTGGAATGCGGACCTGTGAGATTTGATGTATACTGTAGGTCGTAGTGGTCGAGTCGAAGGAGTCCGCTTGTAGGCACCCGGAAATGACGCCGTCTTATTGAAGTGGAATCCGAGCTGAAAATGAGAAGCTTCGAAACGATGGCGATTTGTGAGGTTTTGGAATCGGAAGGAGGTTGTGAATTCCGTTGTTGTTGTTGTTGTGAGGATAGATAAAAGAGACTTGGAAACATAGCTCTTTGGGTTACCTTTCTGTTCAGTTTATCTTTGTAGGGGAGGCCTTGTCGTTGTTGGCGTTTGTGTGTGTGTTTGTGTGTGTGTGTGTGAGGAACGGACGGTTGGATCCATTGAAACATACAAGGATTTTTCACTCATCATTGGAATCAACAATAGTTGCTAGATTGGAAAAATGGAAAAGTACCGGCTCGTCAAGGGAGATATCACCAATGACTCTTCTTCCGAGACGGTTGCCCAATCTGAAATACGCATAACACAACAAGGCAAACCTAGGAATTACATTTCACGAGCCATGGATCTGTTGGTACGTATTACTTATTCAGTATATGCGGCATATTCATCAGGTGTGGATCTTTTAGGATGAAACAACATCATTGGACTAACTTGAATTGAATCCATACGATCCTTCCTTCTCTTCCCCTCCCCTACTAGGCCGGTGGTGCGGATACCGTCGTCTTGAAAGCCATGGGACGAGCCATCAACAAGGCCGTGACCATTGCGGAAATTCTCAAGCGCAAAATGCCACTTCACCAGCTCAACTCGCTCAGTTCGGTGGAGATGGTGGATGTCTTTGAGCCCTTGGAGGAAGGATTGGATACCGTCACCTCGAGGCGATATGTAAGCTGCATGAAGATTCAATTGTCGCGGAATCTGGGGGACATGCAGACAACAGACATTGGGTATCAGCCACCGCTTCCGTTGGAGGAGATGCATCCAGGAGACTTTCATCCTCTTCGAGAGGCAGCACTGATTGCTTCTTCCTAATAGGATAGGACAGGACAGGATAGGATACTACTGTGTGATACAGGGTGTACCCAACCAATGCGACTGCGACTGCGACTCTTGATCTGGCTTGATTGTGACATTCAAAAAGTAGGTACACAAAGCTTATTGAATGAATTCAATCGACAAATCAATCAATCAATCAATCTTAGGAGAAAATGATGCAACTGAAACCTTTATTTATATATTGCATTATATAAATAAACAAACACAAAATGGGGATTGGCAAAACAGAAGAAAAAAAGACTGTCAATTGCAGTTTGTAGTAGGCAACTGCAATGGAGATGTGTGATCCTTCCCCTTTTTTGCCTTTTTTTTTCTTTCCTCGCGAAAGGAGGAAAGAAAAAGTAATACAAGTTGTTATTGCTTGTGCATCAGCAAGCACTGTCACCACGGACATAGAGAAATATACCACCAATGAACGAATGAATCATTGAATAGACAGACAGACACCTGCAGCAAGCTCATAAAACTAAAGCCTTCTCCCAAGATGTACTTCGATCTCCATGTCCAAAGTTTCTCGTTTTGTGTTCCTCAAATGCCGGGGTCGTCTGTTGTACCGGCATGGGCTTCGTGTTGAGACTGGGATATTCTTCTTCAAATTGCTCTTGTTCCACTTGTTCCAATTCCTCATTGGAAACAAAGTTGTTGTCATCGTCCGAGGAACTAGCATATCCATTCACACTACTGCCACTAGCAGTCTTGTCCTTGTTTCCCATGCGACGCATCATTTGAAAGAGTCGACGGTGGGGAGAAGCACCCCGTGGTTTCATGCTGGATACCGAAGAGGTCATGAAACTGGACACGGAAGGGTTCTTGCTGTCGGCCGTTTTGGTCAAGACAGGTCGTTTTGGCACCATCGGACCAGGATCTTGATCATTTTCCTTTGGAACGGAAAGACGTTTGATAGGAATGGCCGATCGGATGCGATATTGCAACGATCCCCGTCTGGGCATGCTGCGCCGGGCACTTGGTTCGGATTGTTGTTGTTGCTCCGTTTGTTGCTCTGGTTGCCGTTGCGGCTGTGCCGTCAAGTCATTACTGTCGCTCCTTATTCTCTTTGGCGAGGATGATGACGAATTCTTTTCCACTTGATCATGGCTGTCGGTTGAAAGAGAAGAGACCTTGCGATCCAAGACAATATTCTTCTTTGGCTTGATAATGGGTGCTTGATCATTTTCCTTTGGAACTGAAAGCCGTTTGATAGGAATGGCCGATCGGATGCGGTATTGCAAGGAACCACGTCTTGGCATGCGCCGTATCGGTCGCTCGGCTGCAGCAGCATCTTGGGCTTGGGAGAAGGAAAAAGATCCAGTTGGTGGTTTTCTACTCTCTGGAGTATTGTTCCTGTTTGGACTTTTGCTGCTATTGGATTGCTTACTGCGGCTTCTTGCCCTCCGACTAGAAGCTGGTTCGCCGCCGATATTCTTTGCATGTCCATCTGTAAAAGACGATTCCTCGCTGCTTTCGGATGCCGAGTTCTTGCGGTCCAATGATGCTTTGTCCAACGATTTCTTTCTTACCAACGGACCGGGATCCCTGTCGTTTTCTTTCGGGACCGAGATCCTCCGAATGGGAATCACAGAGGAGATGCGGTATTGTAGGGAACCCCGCCTTGCACGTCGTATACGTGGCTCGGAAGGAGCAATAACTTGGCCTCTATCCTCCGAATTGTGTGATGGGCTGTTACTAGTCCGTTGATGTCTCGTCGTCCTTCTGCCTTTTGATCCTCTGCTCCAACTTCTAATCTTGGGAGTTGCATGATTGTGACTTGCATTGTGAATTTGAACTTCCACTTCTTCTGGTTCGTCTTGTACCATGGAATCGGCAATCTTCTTGGCCCGCGTTTGCATTTTCTCATCTTCAAAGAAGGCTCTCAATGTCGAAATATATTCCACCGTGTCTTCCACCACTTCAGCAGGTATTGGTTCATCGCAAAGGGCATTTCGAAAGGCCTGAATCATCAAATCAAATTCTTCTGGACCCATTCCACTGGACAATTGGTGATATTGACTGTATAGAATAATGTGATAATGACAAATAATGGCAAGTAATGGTAAGCAAATGGAAGGAGTGAGAACATTCTATAGGTTCCGAAAGAACACAACTCTGACATCATTATCATCATCCACCTGAGGTGAGAATGAAAACGTACGTAATGGCCACATGTTGCTTCAGATCAAAGCCTCGGGGGAAGATCTTGAGCAGGGCAGCGTTGAAAAAGTCAATCATCAGCAGTCTCAGGTCTTCCAATTTGTAGGTCCCGTAAAACTTGGCAAGCTGTGGGTCGTTTTGCAAGTGAATGCAAAAGGTGGTCATAATGGCAAAAACATCTTCTTTTCCTCCTAATCGCATGAGAATATTTCCTTTGTAATGTATTGGCTTGCCTATGCTGCACAACAGCAAGCCTCGTTTGTCTAACTTCATTTTACGACAGCCTGAAGTTTTCGTATTCTTGTTTGTGGTTTATAATACCGTATAAAAAACGTGTCGTTTGCTGTCTTGTTGGTTCGTGTGAGATTCCGAACCTTCCATTTGACGACAGAGAAGCGTCAGGTCGTTTTTTGACAGTTGTGAAAATGCGTTCGGTTATTTGTTCTTCCGTGCTATGTAAAATGCTACCAAGAGCGCCAGCCAAGCACGGAGAACACTGTCCAAGGAAGCCAAAACCTCACATCACACGGAACCAACCAAATAAAATGCACGATGACCTACCGGTATATAATATTCCAGCATTTTTCCAGTACGGTACCAGGTAGAAACCAACCATGAGATACAATAGTAACGACTTTTACAACTTTGCTAAAAGACCATGGCACAATTATTTCCACTACAGGATATTATATCTATAATTATACATACCATGTTGAAGTGCTAAAGGCACTAATACTACTCTTATTGTAGTCTTAGCGACCTCCTCCAATGGTAGAAACTTATTGCTGTGGTCCAAGCGCCTCTTTGAGATATTAGCAAACAGAAAATATAAAAGGACTTGAGGAAGTCTTGCAAATAATCAAAAGAAGCTGAAAGGCTTTCTCGTTTCTTCGTCGGTACAGAGAGACTTTGTTGATGCTGGGACCCACACTGTTGCATTTCATTGTTGATGCTGATTCTAAAGTAAAGTGCTGGAAGGTTGGAACATTATCAATTATGATGATGTGATGTCAACCATGCGCATCTTCAATATCATCTTGCACCTGCTCGTTATCTTACTGTATTGTTGCGATTTGGCTACGGTTGGCCCTCCACCTCGTGATTGAAGTTATTCGTGACTTGGCGTCCTGCCAAGTGAAAGCGAACGAAAAGTCACATTCGTCTGGTCAACCATCCGAATATTCCCTTGATATTTCTTGCGACAACAACACTCAAACGTCTGATGATCCCAACAATCCGTCCAATGGTCGAGCGTCCATCATTTGACATTCATCTGCATCATCTTCACGTACAACTTGTAGTGTATAAAAATGAACTTATGTAGTTATCCAGGAAAAGGCCGGTCTTGATTCCAACATGGTTATGTGAAAGAGGGACCACATACTAGGATGCAGCAAATTCTTAGATCGCCACATTGTGATACGAGGAAATGGATCCCCCGCTATGCTAGTATGATATACTCAAACGTAGACCGCAGGCACACTGTTCGATCACTTTGACTACATTGTGTTACAGACGGACAAAGGCCGAACGGCCTTCGACCGTCAAAAGTTGTTGTCGATGCGCTGAGGCAATGATGCCCAGTTTATCGACTGAGATTGAATTCACCCACTTTTGTCGTGGTAATTCAATTTTTCTCTCCCAAACCTCACCCGCCCTGTTGGGCACCGCCTCCATTTTACCATATCGGCGGTGCCTGGTAGGAAAGCAGATCTCAGTAATACCGCACACGGGATTTCTGAGATTGGTCGAACGAATCGAGTCTATTACTCGATCAGTTCGACCCGCTACACACACACGGAGGACGGCAGGAGGCTATCTTAGATAGTGCGTATTATGATGCCAGAAATAAATGACGAGAGAAATTTTCGGACCGTGTTTATTTTTTAAAACAACCTCCCTCATCTTTGGATCCCTACATAACAACCTCCCTCATCTTTGGATCCCTACATAACAACCTCCCTCATCTTTGGATCCCTACTTAACAACCCCCTCATCTTTGGATCCCTACCACTTAACAACCCCCCTCCATCCATCTTCGGACCCTTTTTTTTTTTAAATTTTTGAATTCCATCACAAACAGTACACGTACGTACCGGTAGACAGAAAAACGAACAAACTTTTTGACACTATCTTGTTTCAAGTTCAAATAACCTTAGGGCTCCCCAACTGGTTGCTGGACAATATACACCTACAGGTACGCAAGGATGCACAATGCTCGTCGTGGTCGCGCATTACCCTCGTCCATCCAATATTCGTGTAACAGGAGTCTTGGAGGACACACGAAGAGAAGGTGTTCATCAATCGTTATTACAGTAAGAGTGCTCATTTTTTCGCAGACAGTAGTATATTATTTTTACATCGAAGTGTTATCGGACTAGTCATTACAGTATTATTAAACATACATTCATATAGTCATATATTCAAAATAGTTTCTATCCCTTTTCCCTTCCGTCGCGCTGGTATTCTAGAATCAACCAGCTGATCCTGAAAGTAGCTTCCGCCGTTGTCCATGGTTTACGTCCATCCTAGAATTCGAACGCAGTCGTCCTTTTCATATAAGTTTGGTTGCAAAGTTGGTTGATTGTTATTTTTCAATACCAGTACCAGACATGCCAATCTGGCAATGTCATAGCAAAGGATATTGAAATGGGTTGAAGACGCCGCTGCTCCCTTCAGTTTCAGTGCCATCGCGAAACTGCATGTACCACCGAGCATTGCCAATTATACAATACATATAATTGACAATGACAGCTGTTCACATGTCTAACCGATATCGCTTGCTCCCCATATTTGAGCAGGGTGATGGATCACATGATTCTGATATTCCATGGGAGACTTCCGCTTTGTCATTCGAATCCGATAACAGAGTGGTAGAGTTCAAGACTCTTTTTCAAAAATTGAAGGGACCGCTTTTCTGGGCTCTTGCCGATCATGGACACGCTTACGAGCCTCGGCCTGCCCATCCATTCAACAAAGACTGGAGGGAAGCATCCAAACTCAGCAAGCCATGAAACCGTCTGGTTTCGCGTTGCCGATGCAATCCTAGTGAGTGACCAATCCACTAGAAACCACAAAGGAAAACACTAGCCAGCCGAAGGATCCCTTATAAATGTGCGATGACACATCAAGACTTGCAGATTTGCTGTGCAATCATATTATCATAGTTGAACAAAGAAGAAAAGAAAAGTGGTGAGACCATAGTTCAGAAAGTAGATGCAATTGAAACGGTCAGAAAAACTTACCAGGAGAAATGAAGTGACGTCGTCGTCGTTGTCATGACAAAAATTGTCATTATGGGGTGAATTTCCATTAAGCTGTTTGATGGGTTGTTCGTGTGTTGTCGCACACTATTATCATCCTTCATCTTTTCAAAGTTGTACCAAGAATGTACTTTTTAATTGGCACCGTTTCGTCGATTTGCCACTCGGCGACTGTATCGTCTTCCTTGTTCCGTCATGCCAGATCCCAAAGCTTCGGTGAAAGTATCCTCTGCATGTGGAATGAGAAGCTTGGCCCGT
Source organism: Cylindrotheca closterium (assembly GCA_933822405.4). Taxonomy (NCBI): domain Eukaryota; phylum Bacillariophyta; class Bacillariophyceae; order Bacillariales; family Bacillariaceae; genus Cylindrotheca; species Cylindrotheca closterium. The sequence continues at coordinate 66,581 of CAKOGP040002469.1, read as the reverse complement.
CGAAGGCTGTAGCGCTTTCCAGACTCGGTCCATCCCGATCCCATCCCATCAGGAGGAATATCAATAGTAGCTGCGATGTCAGAGTCCTCGGGCGGTGGTGCCGGAATGTCGTCATCGATGATAGTATCCTCCAAAGGATCCTCGGTAGAATCAATGCCGTCATCAATCAATCCAGCATCCAAAGACGATTCAATATCGCTAAAGTTGTCTTGTTCTTCTTCTTCTTCTGGATCTTCAAAAATGACAGGTAGCAAAGGAGTGAATCGTTCATTGATTCGTTTGGCCCATTCTGTAGCAGAAGTTGGAACCGTAGATGAATTCAATTTGCGACGCTTGGTAGGCCGGGAGGAAACAAGGGAGCAAGTTGCAGTTCTCTTGAGTGACAATCGTGGTGCTTCATCTTGCATGTCATTGGGCTCGACGTTGTCGTCATCATCCAAATCCATTGGTACGGGAATATTGGAGAGCATATCAGGAAGGACGGTTGTGCGAAGCATTTGGTGGTGATTCTCAAGCGCAAGTGCAAAGCTTGGACCTTCCGAATCAATGTCTTCATCAATTAATCCAGCATCCAAAGACGAGTCAAAGTGGTTCTTGTCTTCTTCTTCTGGATCTTCAGTAATGACAGGAAGGGTAGGTTTGAAATCAATCTTTCGATGAACCTTTTTCTTGGCCTTTCTCTTGGCCTTCCTCTTGGCCATCACAGTACTCCGCAGCTGGGGAAGCACTCGTTCTTCAAAATACTTGCATAGTCCATGATATCTAATCTGACTGTAAATGTCTCGAATTCGATTCTTCCTGGATTGAATATCTTCCGGGTCTGGCATGAAGTTTCTTCTCTGATTGGTCAGGGTGAAACTGACACGATTGGTGGTTCTCGGTGATTTCCAATCTTTTCTTGCAGGACGAAGAATGGAAACAGGTGCTGTAGTTGGCGTAGATGTAGGTGGAGCGTGTTCCAGACTGTTGCAGTCTACATATTCCAGACTGTCCCAATCCTGTTCCTCGTCGTTCATGGGGAAGAAAACCTTGTCGTCTCCTTTGGCGAAGCTTGCAACGTCAGAGTCGCTGTTGTCATCAATCAATCCAGCATCCAAAGACAAGTCAAAAGTACTCATGATGACGTCTTCTTCTTCTGGATCTTCAATGATGACAGGTAGCAAAGGAGTGAATCGTTCATTGATTTGTTTGGCCCATTCTGTAGCAGAAGTTGGAACCGTAGATGAATTTAATTTGCGACGCTTGGTAGGCCGGGAGGAAACAAGGGAGCAAGTTGCAGTTCTCTTGAGTGACAATCGTGGTGCTTCGTCTTGCATGTCATTGGGCTTGACGTTGCCGTCATCATCCAAATCCATTGGTACGGGAATATTGGAGAGCATGTCATCAAGGACGGTTCGAAGCAGTTGTCGGTGGTTCTCGAGCGCAATTGCAATGGTTTCAGAGTCGACATTGCCATCAATAAATCCAGTATCCAAAGACGAGTCAATGTCACTCAAATCTTCTTCTGCTGGGTCTTCGATAATGGTGGCAAGCACGGTAGGTTTGAAATCGATCTTCCAGCGTTGGGCATTCCGTCTCTTGACCTTGCATTCAATTTGATGAATTAGCTGTCTTCGGGACTTCAGCTCTTCCTCGTCGGGAATGAAGTTTCTCCTTCGAGTCTTAGGGGCAAATTGGACTCTGTTTGATGAGGTTGGTTTGGGTGATCCCCAATCTTTTCTTGAAGGACGAAGAATGGACACAGGAGTATGTGGAACGAATCTCACTGTGTTCTCTATCTCTGGAATTACTTCGTCGTGAAGTTGAATGCGCCATTGAATCAGACCCCAGCATTCCCTGCGAGATTGTAGCTCTTGCTCGTTTGGGACAAAGGTTCGACGAAAGATTTTGGCAAAACGGACACGGTTTGGTTTTCTGGTGAACACACCAAACCAACTTCGGTTTTTCTTGCGATGAGACGACCCTCCTGGACGACGAAGAATGGAAACAGGAGGCTGTTGTCGGTTGCAGCTCCGTTGCTCGCAAAGTCCTTGATAGCTTCGGTATAGGTCGAGCGCCATGTACCAAAGTAACAAGAGCGCCGTCGCACAAACCAAACCGGCTGCGATGGTTTCTCGAACGGTTTGAGTGACGATCAAAGGCATCCGAACAGGCAATCGAAAGAAGCTGATGCCTGCTTGAATGATGTATTCTTGATTGACGATGATGGTAGTGATGTAGTTGATGTAGTTGATAATAGTGTTGGTCATGGTGATGTTTGGTCTAGTTGGTGTATTGGTTGGTGTAAAGAATTTCATAATGTAAGTTGTGAGGTGTGTGTGTGAAAACAAAACGTTCAGCCCAAGCGGTTGGAGAAAAAAGCGGTGTGTGTAGTGTTCGCGGAGTCTCCACGTTTGACTCCTTCGAATCAATCTAGCAATACAGTATTTGAAAATGCTGATGCTGATTCTAAAGTAAAGTGCTGGAAGGTTGGAACATTATCAATTATGATGATGTGATGTCAACCATGCGCATCTTCAATACCATCTTGCACCTGCTCGTTATCTTACTGTATTGTTGCGATTTGGCTATGGTTGGCCCTCCACCTCGTGATTGAAGTTATTCGTGACTTGGCGTCCTGCCAAGTGAAAGCGAACGAAAAGTCACATTCGTCTGGTCAACCATCCGAATATTCCCTTGATATTTCTTGCGACAACAACACTCAAACGTCTGATGATCCCAACAATCCGTCCAATGGTCGAGCGTCCATCATTTGACATTCATCTGCATCATCTTCACGTACAACTTGTAGTGTATAAAAATGAACTTATGTAGTTATCCAGGAAAAGGCCGGTCTTGATTCCAACATGGTTATGTGAAAGAGGGACCACATACTAGGATGCAGCAAATTCTTAGATCGCCACATTGTGATACGAGGAAATGGATCCCCCGCTATGCTAGTATGATATACTCAAACGTAGACCGCAGGCACACTGTTCGATCACTTTGACTACATTGTGTTACAGACGGACAAAGGCCGAACGGCCTTCGACCGTCAAAAGTTGTTGTCGATGCGCTGACAATGATGCCCAGTTTATCGACTGAGATTGAATTCACCCACTTGTGTCGTGGTAATTCAATTTTTCTCTCCCAAACCTCACCCGCCCTGTTGGGCACCGCCTCCATTTTACCATATCGGCGGTGCCTGGTAGGAAAGCAGATCTCAGTAATACCGCACACGGGATTTCTGAGATTGGTCGAACGAATCGAGTCTATTACTCGATCAGTTCGACCCGCTACACACACACGGAGGACGGCAGTAGGCTATCTTTTAGATAGTGCGTATTATGATGCCAGAAATAAAAATGACGAGAGAAATTTTCGGACCGTGTTTATTTTTTAAAACAACCTCCCTCATCTTTGGATCCCTACATAACAACCTCCCTCATCTTTGGATCCCTACATAACAACCTCCCTCATCTTTGGATCCCTACTTAACAACCCCCTCATCTTTGGATCCCTACCACTTAACAACCCCCCTCCATCCATCTTCGGACCCTTTTTTTTTTTAAATTTTTGAATTCCATCACAAACAGTACACGTACGTACCGGTAGACAGAAAAACGAACAAACTTTTTGACACTATCTTGTTTCAAGTTCAAATAACCTTAGGGCTCCCCAACTGGTTGCTGGACAATATACACCTACAGGTACGCAAGGATGCACAATGCTCGTCGTGGTCGCGCATTACCCTCGTCCATCCAATATTCGTGTAACAGGAGTCTTGGAGGACACACGAAGAGAAGGTGTTCATCAATCGTTATTACAGTAAGAGTGCTCATTTTTTCGCAGACAGTAGTATATTATTTTTACATCGAAGTGTTATCGGACTAGTCATTACAGTATTATTAAACATACATTCATATAGTCATATATTCAAAATAGTTTCTATCCCTTTTCCCTTCCGTCGCGCTGGTATTCTAGAATCAACCAGCTGATCCTGAAAGTAGCTTCCGCCGTTGTCCATGGTTTACGTCCATCCTAGAATTCGAACGCAGTCGTCCTTTTCATATAAGTTTGGTTGCAAAGTTGGTTGATTGTTATTTTTCAATACCAGTACCAGACATGCCAATCTGGCAATGTCATAGCAAAGGATATTGAAATGGGTTGAAGACGCCGCTGCTCCCTTCAGTTTCAGTGCCATCGCGAAACTGCATGTACCACCGAGCATTGCCAATTATACAATACATATAATTGACAATGACAGCTGTTCACATGTCTAACCGATATCGCTTGCTCCCCATATTTGAGCAGGGTGATGGATCACATGATTCTGATATTCCATGGGAGACTTCCGCTTTGTCATTCGAATCCGATAACAGAGTGGTAGAGTTCAAGACTCTTTTTCAAAAATTGAAGGGACCGCTTTTCTGGGCTCTTGCCGATCATGGACACGCTTACGAGCCTCGGCCTGCCCATCCATTCAACAAAGACTGGAGGGAAGCATCCAAACTCAGCAAGCCATGAAACCGTCTGGTTTCGCGTTGCCGATGCAATCCTAGTGAGTGACCAATCCACTAGAAACCACAAAGGAAAACACTAGCCAGCCGAAGGATCCCTTATAAATGTGCGATGACACATCAAGACTTGCAGATTTGCTGTGCAATCATATTATCATAGTTGAACAAAGAAGAAAAGAAAAGTGGTGAGACCATAGTTCAGAAAGTAGATGCAATTGAAACGGTCAGAAAAACTTACCAGGAGAAATGAAGTGACGTCGTCGTCGTTGTCATGACAAAAATTGTCATTATGGGGTGAATTTCCATTAAGCTGTTTGATGGGTTGTTCGTGTGTTGTCGCACACTATTATCATCCTTCATCTTTTCAAAGTTGTACCAAGAATGTACTTTTTAATTGGCACCGTTTCGTCGATTTGCCACTCGGCGACTGTATCGTCTTCCTTGTTCCGTCATGCCAGATCCCAAAGCTTCGGTGAAAGTATCCTCTGCATGTGGAATGAGAAGCTTGGCCCGTCGAAGGCTGTAGCGCTTTCCAGACTCGGTCCATCCCGATCCCATCCCATCAGGAGGAATATCAATAGTAGCTGCGATGTCAGAGTCCTCGGGCGGTGGTGCCGGAATGTCGTCATCGATGATAGTATCCTCCAAAGGATCCTCGGTAGAATCAATGCCGTCATCAATCAATCCAGCATCCAAAGACGATTCAATATCGCTAAAGTTGTCTTGTTCTTCTTCTTCTTCTGGATCTTCAAAAATGACAGGTAGCAAAGGAGTGAATCGTTCATTGATTCGTTTGGCCCATTCTGTAGCAGAAGTTGGAACCGTAGATGAATTCAATTTGCGACGCTTGGTAGGCCGGGAGGAAACAAGGGAGCAAGTTGCAGTTCTCTTGAGTGACAATCGTGGTGCTTCATCTTGCATGTCATTGGGCTCGACGTTGTCGTCATCATCCAAATCCATTGGTACGGGAATATTGGAGAGCATATCAGGAAGGACGGTTGTGCGAAGCATTTGGTGGTGATTCTCAAGCGCAAGTGCAAAGCTTGGACCTTCCGAATCAATGTCTTCATCAATTAATCCAGCATCCAAAGACGAGTCAAAGTGGTTCTTGTCTTCTTCTTCTGGATCTTCAGTAATGACAGGAAGGGTAGGTTTGAAATCAATCTTTCGATGAACCTTTTTCTTGGCCTTTCTCTTGGCCTTCCTCTTGGCCATCACAGTACTCCGCAGCTGGGGAAGCACTCGTTCTTCAAAATACTTGCATAGTCCATGATATCTAATCTGACTGTAAATGTCTCGAATTCGATTCTTCCTGGATTGAATATCTTCCGGGTCTGGCATGAAGTTTCTTCTCTGATTGGTCAGGGTGAAACTGACACGATTGGTGGTTCTCGGTGATTTCCAATCTTTTCTTGCAGGACGAAGAATGGAAACAGGTGCTGTAGTTGGCGTAGATGTAGGTGGAGCGTGTTCCAGACTGTTGCAGTCTACATATTCCAGACTGTCCCAATCCTGTTCCTCGTCGTTCATGGGGAAGAAAACCTCGTCGTCTCCTTTGGCGAAGCTTGCAACGTCAGAGTCGCTGTTGTCATCAATCAATCCAGCATCCAAAGACAAGTCAAAAGTACTCATGATGATGTCTTCTTCTTCTGGATCTTCAATAATGACAGGTAGCAAAGGAGTGAATCGTTCATTGATTCGTTTGGCCCATTCTGTAGCAGAAGTTGGAACCGTAGATGAATTCAATTTGCGACGCTTGGTAGGCCGGGAGGAAACAAGGGAGCAAGTTGCAGTTCTCTTGAGTGACAATCGTGGTGCTTCATCTTGCATGTCATTGGGCTCGACGTTGTCGTCATCATCCAAATCCATTGGTACGGGAATATTGGAGAGCATATCAGGAAGGACGGTTGTGCGAAGCATTTGGTGGTGATTCTCAAGCGCAAGTGCAAAGCTTGGACCTTCCGAATCAATGTCTTCATCAATTAATCCAGCATCCAAAGACGAGTCAAAGTGGTTCTTGTCTTCTTCTTCTGGATCTTCAGTAATGACAGGAAGGGTAGGTTTGAAATCAATCTTTCGATGAACCTTTTTCTTGGCCTTTCTCTTGGCCTTCCTCTTGGCCATCACAGTACTCCGCAGCTGGGGAAGCACTCGTTCTTCAAAATACTTGCATAGTCCATGATATCTAATCTGACTGTAAATGTCTCGAATTCGATTCTTCCTGGATTGAATATCTTCCGGGTCTGGCATGAAGTTTCTTCTCTGATTGGTCAGGGTGAAACTGACACGATTGGTGGTTCTCGGTGATTTCCAATCTTTTCTTGCAGGACGAAGAATGGAAACAGGTGCTGTAGTTGGCGTAGATGTAGGTGGAGCGTGTTCCAGACTGTTGCAGTCTACATATTCCAGACTGTCCCAATCCTGTTCCTCGTCGTTCATGGGGAAGAAAACCT
>CAKOGP040002469.1:0-57198 GCA_933822405.4 Cylindrotheca closterium | reverse complement strand
CGTCCATTCCGTAGGACTGGCAGACCGTTCTGATACTCCCGTCCTGCATCAAACTGCTCAAAGACGGCGACTGTGCTGGAATCGTCAAGTTCGAGCCAATTTTGGGGGAAGGCAAATGGCCTATGATGTTCTTGCTTTTTGCCCCCATTACTATGATATGAAGGGTTATATTGAGAAAGAATCATCCCATGTCTCCTGAAGGGAGTCCAGAGTCTTTCCTTCCAAAGTTTCCTCATTCTTTTGTGCAATCTGCGCCGTAGCTGCTTCTCCTGCTTGTTCCACTACTTTCGCCGACACAAAGGTAACAGTTGGATACGGAGATTTCTTTTCAAAATCCAGCAACCTTTGTCCATCCCCACCGAATTGCCAATTGGGATGAAATGGTGCCACAATAATATCATCCAAATCCCAATCGTCTTCCAAATCTGTAAACCATTCGTAAAAATTGATAAAATGCTCCCATTGATCGTAAGCGTCGTGAAAGCCACCAATGCGGTCCATAGTGGTTTCCTCAGGGACACAATCAGCATCTTCGTCCTCTTCTTGAAATACCACAAGAAATATAATGGACGACTCCTTTTCGGGATACTTTTGACAATACTGTAAGCACTTGTCGGCTACGGCCAGACAAATGTCATTGGCGTATGTCCCAGTAGTATACAGAATGTCTTGTTCTTTGGGCACGACAAAGATTTGCATGGCGCTGGGAGTATCCAAACTGCCTTTGGCCCAGGGGCACAACCCCAACTTGAGTACAAAATGTTTGGACCAATTCCAAGTGCGAATGGCAGCGGGTAGCAGCGAGACCTCCGAGATTGGTTTCCATTCCTCATCTTTCGACGTCATCGCTGAATCATCATCACCGTGTGATGATGGCGACCACAACCAGACCAGCGGTTCTGGAAAATTGCTCATCTCCAAATCAGTGTTATTGTCATTATCGTTAGCTTGTGATGATAATGAGAATGCAGCTCTTCGATTCCAATGGTTGATGCTGATGCTCCTTTGGATGATCGCGTACTCCTGTCGTTGATTTCGGTAGACGATTCCATTAATTTTATTCCCAGTGCTCCAACCTTGAACCTTGACAGTCTGAAGGTAGAAAGTGGTGACAATAAATACCCATATTCGTAGCAGGTTTACAGACTTTGCCATCATCGTCGACTAATCGTTATTGTAATAAAAAATCATTTTTCTGAATTACAGCTGACCTGTGGGGTACTGACATAGGCGCACAATATTATAATAGCTGAAGCTTATCTCTTCCACAAAGCCTTGGAAATGCCAGTACCTACAGTAGTCAGATGGTTGACAGTAATTAAACAGATTAACAAGAGTTGTTCAGTATTTTATTCATCGTCATCGATTTCGAACAACATTTTGAACTCTTCCAAGTCGGCCAATTGATTCTTTCTCGTTTCTTGTTCGTCTAGGGTATCAAAACCAGCCGGCATTCCCATGATTTCTACCGAAGAACGACGGGCCACCACATTGGATCGCCCAAAGGCTTGATTCAGTCCTGCTACACTGGACTTTTTCCGAGCCATGCTGCTGCCCTTGACCACTAGTGGAGTACCTTCTCCCGGAACAGTGCCCTCATATTCATCCTCCGCCATTTCATTGTCGTCGCCCTTTTTCCACGCTGCATAAGACAAACCTACTAGACTCAAGGCACATAATACTGGAGCATAAAGCGCCAGGGATGTCAACTCGCGATTGTCAGCAGAAGCATATACTTGTTCGGGTGATCGAATGACATAGGCGGCGACAAATCCAGGAGTACTGTTGGTGCGGTTGGTTGGTGAAATAGGAAACCAAAGTGAGTTTGGCAAGCCAAGGGCGAACTGATATCATGCCATGCAACTTACGTGAATCCCGCCACGCTGGAAAACATTGACAAAATGGCTTGCATGGTTGCTTGACTAGACTCCAAGGCTGGTTGGTCCATGACCGCCTTGGTAAAGTTGGATCTGTTGGGAGATGCGATAAAGGGAAAGCCAGCAACTGATATCATGACTGGGACAATGTATTGCCATGCCACAGCCGCATCGGTCCACATCCAGTACGTAAGTACTCCACCAACCATGAAAAACAAATTGCCCGTAGCGACTAATTTGGTATCGGAAACCTTTCTCGCCGACAGATACATGACAAGCGTCATGACCCCAAAAATAACAATGGAAGTGGCGCCCAAAACTCCAGAGGTTTCCACAGGACCCCATCCCAGTCCATGACTGGCAGCCGGAGGCAATGCGGTTTCAATCAGTTGAAAGGCAGAATTGGCCACAAACAGAATAAAGGTTGGAAGTAAAATGCCTATTGACAGGCAAGATTTCCAAAAATCAGCCGAATCAGATCCTGCATTGATGGCTTCAGGTAGCTTGATCTTGTCTTCCTTTTCTGGTGGTTCTGGCAGAAAAAAGTACACCGTGAGTGCCGTGACAAAGTTCCCAATCGCCAACAACAGTCCCACGGCATTCAAGGGATCCAGTGGAACTCCAAAAACATGGCCATCGATCGTATCCAAAAAGTAGTTGACTCCTGGACCCACTGTCATTCCCACAATTCTCATCATGGAAAGCAGGGTAGAAGTCCGGGTCTGCATTTCCGGAGGAACCACCGACGCCAAATAGGCATATCCCAATGCTTGATTGGCTGCACCGAGTCCACTGAGAAACCGTCCCACAAAAATCATGCCCACAGCAATTTGGGGGTCGGTCACCATCACTGCCAAGAAATATAGGAGAGCACCAATCACTGACACCACCAGACTGGACAAGTATGGAACCCGAAACTTATTACCCCCCTTGTCGACCCAAGCTCCAAACACGGGTTTCCCACAAAACGAGGCAAAACTGAAAATGGACATGATCAAACCGTAGTCTTCCTTGGTGCCTCCCAATTCCAAAACGTAGAAGATCAGAGACGGAGACACCGCCATATAGCTGATGGAATCAATCAGACCAATGACGGCCAGGACAAACATGGATTGTTTTAGCATTTTGATATCAACAATGAGTCAAAAGATAGGAGATTGTGATGATAATGACTGGAATGGGATGTACTCGTATAGAAAAGTGTGATATCTTTTTACTTGCCGCGGTTTTGGGATTTTTTGATGTTTCGCTTTTGATCACTTTGGTCGAATGAATGTTCGTTGGAACTCCAAAGCCAATGGACAGACGTAGTGTCTTTCTGCCTTCTTTGGTCGTCGGCACCCTTCTGTTGTTGACCCATCCGAATGTGTGATACTTGACAAACAAAATAAGCAACAAACCCAAATCCCTTGTGGCAATACCTTTGATCCATTCTACTTCCAACTACATACATAAAAACCAGTAATTTCAAGATGATGAGCGACAGCAGCATTCCCGTAATGAACAAGCCAGCCGACGTAATGTCTGCTGGTGTCAATTCCAACAACTTGCAAACTACTGCCAGACAACGCCATCCAGTGGACCAATTACAGCGTCAACAAGGTAAATTGAATGAATCGTGGGACCTAGCTATGGTCTTGTGTGTGCGTGACTGTGCTCCCTTTTTTCGCTAGTGTTCTGATCTTTTCCTTCTCGTTCAATTCTATTTTTCATAGCCTACCAAAAGGCTACCTTTTTTGGCACCACCGAAGAGGAAGAAGTCCGAAGAATCTACGGCGCTGGAATGGCCATGCAACTTGCGACTGAGAGACGCATGGCATTGGAAATGGGAGGACGTGGTGTTGCTGGACTTCCCTCGAGCAATATGATGTTTGAAATTTTGTCTGGAAACGACATGAAGCTGGGATTTGAAGACACTTTGAACCTTCCAGATTACCGACCCATTTTCTCCAAGTCTCAAGAAGATCCACATGCGGCTATGGAACGCAAGTTGGGCATGTAATTCACTTTTTATTTTATTACTCTGTTGTCTGGGTGTGAGAAATATAACTACTAACTTTTAGAAATAAGAGCACTCGGATTATACTATTTCCAACTTGTAGCATCATTGTTGCGTTGATTGTTTCAGGACTATGCCTTAGGACCGTTTCATATTTCTCATTTGATATTTAAGTTTCAGTCGACTGTATGTCCTTTGTATTCTCTAATCTTATTCTATCTATAAATTATTACAGTATTGCTGTTGATTCAATAAACGCATCATCTACGATCGATGGTATGCTGCCTGGACTTCGTCTTGCAAGCTGGTTCCGTTCGAAATGCTTGCTTCTGCATCATGCTTGCGGACAACAAGATAGGCTTGACTCATGGTGGGACTCATGAGTTTCATCAAGTGGTCATCCTTTTCGAGTGTTTGTAGAGCTTCCATGACATTCTCTGGCAATGGACGTGGTGGAATACAACTGGAATTATCATCCGCATTCGTTTTTTCATCCAACGAGGGGCGCAAGGTCCACTCTTGCGCAACCCCGTCCAGTCCAGAGGACAAGAGACCAGCCAATGCCAGATAAATATTACAGGAGGCATCTACAAACTTAACTTCGACATGGTTCCATTCTTGTGTTGCCAAATCGGAGCACACCCGGACGCCAGATTCCTTGTCTTCCAAGGCCCAACCCAATTGACTCCCTGTCCAGCATCCAGGTCCAACCCGACGAAAGGAATTGACTGTTGGCATGGTCAATCCCATTATTGCAGGCAGATGCTGCAAGAGGCCTTCGACAAAGGAAGCTCCCTTGGCGGAAAGGCCAGCCCCACCATCATTGGACAATATTGGTGCTCCAGTGGTGGAATCGAAAATGGACATGTGCACGTGCATTCCATTGCCCGCTTGCATCATGTCGTACTTGGGAAGGAAGATTGCCCGAAAGGCATATTTCTTGGCCATGGCGCGAATGGTTTCCTGGGCTAGTATTACACTATCGGCCAACTGGACGGGATCTTTGGAATATTTCAAGACAACTTCCAGTTGACCAGGTCCCGATTCGGAGTGAATGGTTTCGATCTCAATGTATTGTTGCTTCAGCTGATCGTACAAGTCTACCAAAAAGTCTTCTTGTTCGTTCAGGGATATTGTATTGGCAAAGGTAGATCGATCAGCAAAGTCAGTCAAGCTTGACATTAGACAGAATTCCAACTCCACGCCAACCGCCTGAACCACAAGGTGTGTGTATGTATGCATAAATGAATGGGTCAGATGTGTGCCATGACAAGTTGATTGCTTTCACACAAAATTTACTTACAAATCCAATGTTATGGGTATGCTTGGCGTCTTGAACCACACGTTGCAGGAGACTCCTCGTACAAAGTGGACTTGGCTCGCCTGTGTATTGATTCATTAGATTGCCCATGATCAATGCTGACTTTGGAGCATACGGAAGGTTTCGAAAACTGCTCAAATCTGGTTGAATATTCAGGACGTTGCGGGCATCCAAGCCAGTTCCTGGAGTCATGGCATCCGCGGAATAGGGAAGGCCACCATAGCATATTTCGGCGACGGACAATTGATGGTCCAGAGAAATGTTCGATTGTACGAGGAGTTGATCGACAGGTTTGACCTTGCAACGAACGTTGTTGTATAGGTCAACAGTGAAATATCGAAGAAACTTGACCCCACTGAATTGCAAACTGCGAAGCAAAGCCGTGGCATAAGCTGATTCCTGCTCGAGTCGTCTCAAATCTTGCTGATTCATCTTGGACGTCTTGTGGGTGTTGTGTTCGTTGTTCTTGGTGATCATACGCTTGGATATAGCTCGCTCTGAAGGAAGTGGATAGATTATTTGTTAAAGCTATTGTCGTTTTGTTTGTCGGTGATTTATGATTACATTCTGCAAGGTTAGCTGAGGCGGCTGAGCAACATGGATATGTAAAAGTGTGATTCCACTATACAGTATATTGCAAAACTTCTTCACTTGGAACCGTGATCAGCTTGGCACTAACTTAGTTCCAAGCCCAAAGCAGCAACGTTTCACAGCGAACGTGAGTGGAGAAGGGGAAAGAACACCCCCGTCACATAAATGTCAAACTTTTGAGATGCTCTTCACTTTTCTGTAACAATCAAACTCTGTTCCTTTCGAACTCACAAATCTCAATCACACAGCATGCAAACTGACAAACCTACCAACACCGTTCCAGTGGAAGCTGCAACGACTTCGAACTTCATCCCTAACTCTCTGGTTATAACTGATGATCTCCAAGAGACGACTGATGATAACGACATCCAGCTATTTGGGCCTGGTGATTCTTCCTGCTTGTTCCCACTCGTCGAGAAGAACATGCTGATGTCTGATAAGAAGCCAACATCCTCAGCCATACCAAGCTGCTTGAAACGACCGAGTGATTCCACCGACTGCCACAGTCTTCCATCTCGCCTGGAACCCCGTGTTCGTTTCAACAACGAACTTGACTCTCGGTGGGCGAATGGCTCTCCAAAGTGCCCAAAACCTTTGTCTCCAATCCAGCGATCCATCAGCAAATGAGAAGCACACAGTAGCCGTCCCGCTTAAAAAACACTATGGATAGAAAGATAAATAGAGACAAAAAAATTACAATGATACATTTGGGTAAATTTGATAGTCCCAATGAAGCAACAAGACTTCCATTTTGATCAACAGCACACACTACCATCACTCGGCCCTAGGTCCTTTTTCGTCCTTGCGGCTGGTAATGTCGATTCCTCCTTTGTGGATGCTTATCGTTTAGGCTCAGCACTAGCCCCCAGCACTAGCCCTCGTAGACGATGAGCCCAGCTCTCCTTGGTACAATTGTTTTTTGCTACGAAAAAGTCTTGACCTCCATATCTATCGTTCTCATTCGTCGCATCTTCTGCTTCGACAGGATTTCCTTTCGGTTACACGTGTTTTAGACTATGTTCGGGCTTGTTCAATCGCGACCATATACATAAGGACGATCCTTTTGCGCAACAAATAGATCTTGCTTTGTGCTCCAAAGAAGCAAATGTGACGGGCCTTGCGATACCAAGGACCATAAAACCATATAACATGGAAAAACGATCTTCAAGTATTTTGATACAAGAATTGAGGGACGTAAGAGCTTTGTAGCGGCTTCTTGTTCTTCACAATTCCTCGAGATACAGTACCAAAAAGGCCTCACACAACAAAGTGCACGTCGAGAAGTCATTTAGCAGTCTAAGAAGGGAAAGACAATCGATTTCAAAGATTGAAATGGTTCACTCTGACGCTTTGATCAGGATCAATCATCCACAAGGCTTTACTCATGCCCAGGAGGGCCGCATCGAACCAGCCGCTCATTCTTCTTCTCTCGAGGAGAGCAGAGGTTTGGCGTCGTCATCCTCACCAAGATCAAGCTGCTTGAAACGACGAAGCGATGCTTCAGATTCCAACAGGAGCCTTCCTTCTCAGCTAGAATGCCATGTTCATTTCAACAAAGACTGCGACTCTCGGTGGTCCAATGGTTCCCCAAGCTTTACACAACCTTTGCTGCCCTTGAAGCGCAGCATAAGCAATTGAAGGAGGATTCTTTTTCTCGATTAGAAAGCATCCAACATAGATGATAAAGAAGGGGCACCAGCAAAAATAACTACCCATTTAGGTCATTTTGATTAGCTACATAAGAACGAGCTGTAAATTTTCAAGTTTAATCAGCAAGTTCTTCTAGCTAGTGGTTTTCTTGCCCATGGGGTCGTTGCTCTAAGCATTACATTCGTAGCTGGTACTAGCACCGACCTGGTCCTGTAGTCCTTGAGGTATTTTTCTTCAGCGACACTTCGCGTTTTCCCCCAAATAAGTCGTGCCAGATTCATCATGATAAAACATTTGTACCCCAAAGAAAAACAAACAGGCCAAAGAACGTACAGGTGTTGGCGTATCCTCACCTCAAAAGAACAGACTGAGAACAAAACCTGGAACTTTTGGTCCAAAATGTCACTCAAGCAGAGACTGAGCCAAGTGCAAGACTGTTGCTCAACGTCTTAGCTAGACTGAAATACGAATTGTGAGAAGTTTACACTCATGTTTGAGGACTACACAGTTTCTAGAAGATGGGGTCAGGATTGGCGGGTTCTTATCAGAGTTGACATCAGGTAAAACAAAAATGACATCCTTCAAGATGTGGGGGGCGTAAACACCAAACTGGTATCAGTATCTTTCAAAATTACAAATATATAACACATAAGAGTCTTTCCACATTACACGGTTCCCCCATTCATCATCGAGACTTCCAGTATTCTGTCGAGATCAAAGTCAGCTTGGTACGCTCCAAATTGCTCAGTGACATTATTTTCATGTTCCACAATGGCTGAGCAGTCAATCGAGCTATCTTCGGAACTGCATTCCGTCAATCCAGAAGAATAGGACAAGCTTTTCGTTGCTTCCTTTACATGCGTATGGAATGATGAATCTTCAACAATGATTTTGCACCCATTCTTCTGTGGTCCGGGCACAGTACTAGTTTTCTGCTTATCGAAGTAATCTCGGAATAATGCACCAAACTTCTCAATGGAGCTGAGATCTGACGAACTGCCTTCGGTTTTCTTTTCTCGCAGAGAAGGGAGATCGGAATTGTTTGTCTGTTGATCCAAGTATTGATCAAGAAGCACGCTAAGCTTCTCAATTGAGCTGGTACTTGTGGACTGGTCTGGCGAAGCCGTAGACGAAGAAGTAGCCTCTCCGGAGACGTAATTTCTCGAAGCCAGGGCTGCATCCCTCTGTTTAGCCATACTCAAACTATATAACGCCTGCTCCAATTCAAGTGTCTCTTGCCAAGACATTGGAGGTTCAAATACAATGGATTCTTCATTCATTTTTCCGGTTCCAATAGGTGCTTCATCATGGAAGCTATATCTGTCGCTCAAATTTAGAGAGTGTTTTTGCTGGATTAACTCCCTTAGACGTTGAGCAGCAGCTTGGCGACTTTCGAAAGACCTTGGTGTGCTTTGGAACCCATTCAAGCTTCTCTCCCCCCTCTTCCGCTTTTGAATCCTTTGCTTCGTCTTTTCAGCAGTCTTACTAAGCGCCCTTTCAAACTCTCTACAATGATGTTTCAATGCAGAGGTCCCCTCTCTACACATCTTCCACATCTTTTGTGATGGTGGGGCATCTGGTAAACTTTCACTCCGCGCTTGACTTTTTGCTGCAGGACAAGAGAGCAAGCGGCGGGAAACGTTAGTAATACTCTGCAATTGCTTTGAGCAACTAATTCGGAGCTTATTCTTAAAAGCCGTGTTCTTGCTGGTTTGATCGCTTTCACTGATCACATTGTGTCCCGACAAAGCACTGCATACCCCGCGACAATGTCGAGTACTTTCGTCAACCGCCACTGTAATGCTCTCTTTCAGATGAATAGACGCTAAGTTTTCCTCAAGGTCGATTTTTCTTTCCCCACGCTCAGTGAAGAAAGTGAAGCCATCAATCGTTGGAGAAAATTTGTAACGGAACTCACACTCGTTGTCAGAGTTCTGTTGATCAGCTGATGGTGATTTGCTCACGTTTACCGAGTTTTGTGGTCCATCTGACGAAAACTCCTGGAGCTTCTCGTCGTCAACTGAGTTCTGTTTTTCATGTGATGAGAAAAGCAATACATCATAAGATCTTCTAGGAGGCTCTGGTTTCCCCTCTTGGAATTGAAAGTCGTTCGAATTATTGCTGCAATCGAGCACATCTGGGTCACAAACAGATTCTTTTGAAACTGACAATGAAAAGCTTCTGAACACGCACTCCACGTAGTCTTCATGACTCGTCGCGTCCTCATGGAACAACTGAAGCTTTTTGTTTTCTTGGGCTGTAGCTGCTTCCTCCAGAATTGGTCTTAGTGGGCGCCCTCGATGGTCCATGACCATGATATCTATGATGTTTTGGAAATCTTATTATAATATTTTGATGTTTCACAATCTCCTGTCGTCAGACGGAAAATGTGAAAACCCAAAATCCCGTCGCAAAAGTACTAAGTATTCAAATAATTTAGCTTCGCCAGCGAGCGCGTCTGGTCGCGCAAATGGGGAAAAATATTTTTAAAAAAATATGGCAAATAACTAGTTGTATTGCTCTGAGAGTCAGTAGCTGCTGAAAAAGATTTGAGGGCTCTTTGTTGCTTTGGGTTTTGCACCAAAGGTCGTCACGAGATTCAGTTTGCCCTCAATCCCGTTGATGTATGATGTTGTCACTCTGATAGAGTTGGGACAATCCACTCCATTAATTTTCGCAATACGCATTCCAGACTTCACCCCAGATCCCCTGAATTTACAATGACTCTCCATTTCCGCAATGTACACTCCACCATTTTGACCCTGTGCTAGCTTCAGTCCAACGTCTTCATTGCAAATCTTTTGGATCTGGAATGAATGCATCGTTGTTGGGGCTTTTTCTATCTTTCCCATGTCGAGACTGAACACAAAGCTGTTTCTCTTCGCATTCGTGCTGAAGAAATGGTATGGGGAGTCTGCAGTTCTCCCCATCTTGGTTTCATCAGCAATTGGACTAGACTTTTGAACACTGCGTAGAACAGCAGCTGGAGCAATGGTCTCTTCTGACTTGACCGTTTCTTGGGATGATGTTCTCTTGGCTGCATCGGTCGACTGTCCAACTGGGCTGACATCGGGAATAGAACGGGAGAGAAGAACAGTTGGTCTCGACCTAACCATTGCTTGATTGGAAGTATCTCCCTGTTGCGAGATGGTTTCGTTGTCTTCCTCCTTTGCATTTTGAGAAACAATCGTAATCTTGCCCTGTGCTTGAGGGCTTGTTTCTTCGTTCCGATGTTCGTCAAATGGCTTGGATTCAGCATGAGCTGATGCCAATTCCTTGTCAATGGTAGATTGGGTTTCAGTCCCTGTTTCAAATTCATCTTTTTCGTTTACAGCATCTTCACTGGCAGCGGCATCACGAGTTGCCGTTTCTTCTTCATCTAGTAATAGTTCCCTTGTACCAGCTACCTCGTCTTGTGTCTTTTCTTCAATGACATTTCGTTGGGAAAGCATATTGTTCAATGGATAAGTGCACATATCAATCGCATGGAAAGACACAGCTGCCATTCCAAGGGCTCCTGCTCCACAAAAAGAGACCATGGCTTCGCCGGCCGATCTATCTTGGTTTACGAGAAGTCTTCGGCAATTCAAATCAACAGCAATGATGTCCCATATTGTACCAGCCCCGTTTACCAGTTCGTCAATGGAGGAAGTTTCGCTGCAGATCTTCCCATTCAACATCACAACCGTCATACCCTCTCGTAGGTCAAGCGGGCATTGTTTGCTGAAGGTAGCAACTTCGGTGATAACAACCTCATTGGATTCATTCATATCAAGTTCGACTTGCTGGATAGTTGTATTTACAGTCTCAGTTGTGGCTTCGACAGTGATATATTTGACACCATTTTGGATAGAGTCCAAAGCCTCTTGCGCTTTCTCCGGGGTCTCCCATGCCATGAATTGGTCGTCAATGGCAATTACTTTCAACCCAGGCAACAAATCGGCGAATGGGCCATCTTCTTGTACCGTCTTCACGTATAGCGGTAGATTTTCTCCCTTGCGATCAAATGTGACACCATAGGTTCCGAAGTAATCCTCCATGTTTGCCTCCAGGATCATTGTGTATTCCTTGCAGTAATACTTTTCTGGGGCAAACTCGGCAGTCACGGTCATGGTCGTTTCCTTCTCAAGTTCAGCCATTGCTTCTTCTGGAGAGCTCCAAGTCATATATTTTCCATTAATGGCCGACACAATCATACCAGACTCGAGATCACTGTATGAAAAAGGACCATGGGATGTTATGTGTTCAATACAGAGAGGAGAATCCGGTTTGGCTCTGGTAAAGTATATGCCCACATCACGATTAGGGTTTCGTTTCGCTACCGCGAGGTATGATTCCACGACGACATCTGCTTCATTGACAGAGATTTCATCCATCACTTCTGGGGGAGCATCACGTTGAATCACGGTGACCTTTGCTGTCGCAGGTTCCCACTCTTCTCTGTCGTCGGACTCGTCATTCTCCTCATTGTCGATCAAATTGCTGTCTTCCTCCTTCAGAAGCTCTCTCCAATCATCACTTTTGTATTGATGATTCGAGAGTGTTGGTTCTTGGAAGCGGACTGACTTTTGCAATCTGACCTTCATCGTTAGCGGAAAATATCTGTCGTCTGTGTTGTTGTGATTTTGACGAGTGAAATGTATTGTGAAATGGCGATTTTGGAGTTCCAAAACGCGACCTAAAACGAGCTCAACTGTCGCGTTAGCGCACGTATTTGCCAATCAAATTTGGTTTGACGACAGTGTGGTGCACGAAAAATTCCCAGGAGTGCACAAACATTGGAGTGCACGATGTGAGTTGCACGCTGCTAGTCAGCATCCTGGTATTGTTAGACCAGAAAAATATACGGTACGATGCCGACTCCAGGGCGTGCACGAGGAGAACGTTCAGACTTTTCAGGCAACAAGCAAATCACAACAGCGAAAAAATGAAGTTGTACATGAACAAATAACCTGATAATGTAGTTTATTGGCATATGCAATGGAGGATTCATTATTCGTTAGACGATGTTGATTAAGATTGACTGGCTTGTCCAAAAGGTTTTTCATGCACACTTTTAAACTTATGGAGTTGGTTGTTGCAAGCCGCTACCGATGTAGTGTACTGTAGCTCTCGGAGACGCTGGCTACTGGAGAAACCAGTACTGTAGTGGCGGCTTCTGTCACGAAAAGCAGGGATGTGGTGGAGTGGCGATACCGTTGTTCAAGTTTCATCGCTCCTAGAATGCATGACTTCATAGCCGAAGGCCTTCATAGTATAATATAGCGCCACAGTACAATATAAGAGATTAGTTGACTGTGAATCGTTTATTTTTATATTCTTCTTTCTTGGCACTTCTTCCCCTAGAATCAACCAGACATATTCTCTCCTAAGTATCGGGTCGGCAGCCATCATGGTATCTATTGGAATACTACATGTCAATCAATTGAGGGGGGCACATGCACTAGTACTTCACATCCAAACAACGAAGTATAGAAAAAGATAACAATCATTTCTACTAAACTTTTTTAGGTCTTCCCCCCAAGATATGACAGGGAATTGTTACTTCATCTCCTTGACCAAAATGGTTGGAGTATTTTCAATTTCGTCTCATTTCGGGGCAAGGGTTAGAGGATGCACGATGTAGGTCCTTGCAAGACTGATCACCTCTTTTGGGAAGGTAACACTTCTTCTTGTAGTACTAGTGCTGGGCGTCGAAGATGGTCACCACAGTATCATTCCTCCATGGTCGTGGTACCAGGTACCCCTGGTATGCATGATCAGAAAGTGTTATCGGCGGTTCGGGTTGCAAAATGCTTGGGGACTACGATTACAATTCTCATGTTCTTCAGAAAATGGGACTACGTAGTGCACCTGCAGTGCCGCGCTCTAAAACTGAATGGTACTTTCTTTTTTAAAATTGATACTACTGCTCTCCGCTCGTCATTGGTTTCTGGTATTGTACCAGTATCTTTGTACCTGCATCGTACCGGTGCAGTATGTATCAAAAAGCTTTACTGTACTGTACCGGTGGTACTACGTTTGTTTAGTTGTGCTTCGCTTTGCCCGAACTCTCATTCTTCTTTTGGAGTTGGAGGCCCTCGTTCCTGGTTTCCGTTCAATTTTTCAAATTAAGAAAAGCGGAGGAAATAGATCCTGTTCCTTCCCATCATTTAAGAAACTCTTTTCGAATATGTCCCGCGATAAATCGAAAGCGAACTGTTTCTCTGGTGGCAAAAATGCGACATTCTCACTGCTAATAGAATTGAAACCACAATTTCACTGAAGATAGTTTTGAAACATTAAAAAACAAGAAACGAGATGATGACGATCGATGCAATGAACACTTCACAATCAGAGGTCCGAATAAGAGCACAGCATTATGAAATCAAGTCAATACTGTTTACGAGCCATCGCTCAGCAAGAAGCGGGAGGATCGTCAAGAGGGAAGAGGAAGATCCTCCTGCTCAAACTACCATAAAAGATTTCTCGGACAGTGAACGATCCAACGGAAGCCAACACAGAGTCAGTTTTGAAACACACTTCAGTTCAAGGTGGTCCAATGGATCTGCAAGGGTGGAGCAACCACTAGCTCCATATCTACGCCGATGAACATGGTTTTGAAACGGGGAATGATTGGTTGGGATGATTGTATTTTTTTATTAAATAAACAATGATGTGATAGCAAATTTTAGCAACAAACAAGCAAAGATATACTTTCATTAGTAGGAACACTCCCGCAAACCATATGTCATAGTGGTAGTAGCGTCCTGCTGCAGTCACAAAACAGTCAAGGAGGCCTAGTATCATTGTGATGAGACCCAAGGAGGGTGGTGCCGCAGCCATGTGGACGTAACTTCGATTAGTCAGCCTACTCCAAAACGCAATGGTCCAAAGGAGACGGGGTATCTCGTTGCTCGGGTTACGTTCATTGAGTTGGAGGTAATAATAGCTTCAGCACGAATGCAACTATCGATCCTTTGCAAACGGCGAGGCTGAACAACGCCAGCAGAGCCAGCTTCGAAAATCACGCTCTGGACAACCCTTTCGCCTCGGGAAGCTTTCGTTGGGTGGCAAAGGGTGTATACACCGAAGGAAACCGTGCTGGTGAAGCATGTGTATGCAAATGGTTCATAACTGGAGGGGTGATGGAATCTCACTTCTACGACACAGACATTGCAGCCTCGAAAGAAGCAATCTTCCTGATTACCAAGTTCAATTCAAAAGGATGCATTAATAAAATTGTCAAAGTCAACCTTCCCGAGGTATGGACCTTCAATCAATGCACCCGACAAGATTTCGCTGGGCGTAAAGTTCTACAGGAGCCTTTCATTACCAATTATCAAAAGTTCAACTCCAACACTGGTTGGGCGGACGACAGTCTCCCTTGGCATAGGGTGATCTAAGCTTTCTCGCACTTTACTTACCACATTTCGAATGGACAGAAGCTTTTCTGTGATCTACAAGGTGGCGTTTACACTGACGGAGTGACACAAAAATCAAAATGTGCATCGCAACACGCAGGAATGCTGTGAATGGAAACATTGGGTTGTTATGTGGATGATAACGGATGTTGGAATCTCCCTAGAAGTAAAATCTATTGGTCTTGCAATTGTGAGCTAAATTATTCCTTACTCTATTTTCTAGTCTTGCTTCTCAGTCATGCACAGCATCTGGTATCTTGCCATGACTACATTCAACTCACTTCTTGCTTTGATCTTGTCAATACTTCTCACATTATTGTCAGGCACTGTTCAATCTTACACAAGATGACCCATTCTCCAATGCCTTGTTTCGTGTTTCTGTTCCTCATTCTCCAATCTCAAAATATCTCAAAATACATCTTCAACAAACGGAACGAGATACATTTGCGGGGTACAGTATGATTGCGATTTAGTTGGTATTATAATATTTGATACACTATCTAAGATAGCCTACTGCCGTCCTCCGTGTGTGTGTTCGTAGTATATTGTCTTGGTGTGTAGCTGGTGGGTTGTGGTGTGAAATCGAACAGAGTGCCTGCGGAGTAGATGGCTTCATTTATTCCCGTGTCCATGCATTCACGAATCAGACAGTCCGTGCGTGGACAGACCACATTGACGCGCCACGCGTGCAATGCAAATGGGTTGACGATCGAGTTTTTTTCACAGCGTTATTTTTAAAAACCTTTTGATAAGACAATGGCGATAGCAATGACTAGTAGTACAGCCATGGTGCGAAACCAACAATGCGACCATGAAGAACAAAATCCATGATATGCTAGGCACCAATACTTCTTTCACCATTAACCGTGAAGACGGAAGAGCAAATCGGTTTGGAACACACGTTGCCGTTGAGCCGAAACCGTGGAAAAAAACTATGCTCACAACTTTCGATTCAGTTTGAAACGGTTGTCGACACTAGAGTTTCTACTGAGCTTGGTACATCTTTCCAAAGTCGAGACGTTTCTTGCTTCAGCAGAGCAACTTCATTTCACAACAGAATCTGCTCATATTTTTGACATTCGATCAAATTGCATCGACTCAGTCCTTTCAAAGAACAACAACAACAACAACAACAAACAAAACAAAACAAAACACTTTCCACCATGTTGTCTCTTCGATCCATCATCATGATCTTTCTTCTTTTGGCCATGCAGCCAATGGCCATGCCTTCCTTGATGAGTGCAAACTACACTCGTCCATCCATTCAAGTCTACAGTTTGGCAAACGAAGACATTGTTTCCACTGTTGACTTTGTTGGAACCACCGTGGAAATGGAATCCACTGGTGTTCCTTCTTTCTCCCTTGCGGAGTTTATCATGTCTATTGACTACGAATCGGTCAAGGCTTTCGCACAAGACTTCAGCAAGAAGTACGAAGCCTTCGCCGAAGCATTCACTGATGCCATGTCTGCCATCTTCGAGTTCTTCAGTATGGAGTACAACGCATACAAGCAATCGATCAACTACGAATCGATCAAGGCTTTCGCACAAGACTTCATCGAGAAGTACGAAGCCTTCATTCAAGCATTCACTAATGCCATGTCTGCCATCTTCGAGCACGAAGCATTCCACCAACCCATTGACTACGAGTCCGTCATGTCTTCCACAGAAGCATACATTCAAGAAGTGTCTACTGCCATGTTTTCCAAGATCGAACTCTTCATCCCGAAGTTCGAAGCATACAACCAAGAGTTCCAAGTCGAGTACCAACGAATCTACAAGAAGCTAGAAAATGTTGCCACTGACCTGCTTGTTGCTGAAGCTTCAGCTTCAGCTTGGCCAAGCTTACTTGACCCTGAATTCATTGTCAGAGATATTTTCGACGGAGTGGAATCCTACACCACCAAGGACCCATTCGCCCCAACACCAGTTCCACCGTTGCTATCCCTTGAGGACGCTCAAGCGATTGCAGCAATGGACGTAGTTTTGGACTCATCGACAACTTTTGGTGGCATGGTCATTGCCCTACTCCTCGTCGCCACTGTGACTACTGTCATTTTTGCCGGCAGTGTCATCGATCAAGGGCTCGTCTCCATGGAAGATTTATCCATTGTCTTGGAGACACCCTGTTTGTCCATGACTGATTTGAGAAAGAAAATGACACCATCGGTCATACTCTGTTCTGCGGATGCTTATGCTAGGTATCAAGCCAGTTGCGACAAGTCCAAGGACCCTTCCATCGTTGACCTTTGCAACCTATTCGCCAACATTTCCTTCCGGAAGGATACTACGGATCCTTCTAAAAAAGAGAGCTTTTGAAAACAAAACAAAAAAAGAGCGACTCATGATATGTTCATCTACCTCTACCGTTTGACCCTCCTGCAACATCAAGGCCAATAACTCGATCTTTGGGAGTTCGGCCTACAGGGGTACTGCTGCAGCAAAACATTGCAGTATGTGGTCGCGTAAGTTAAGGAGGACATATATCAATGAAATCATGGGTGAAAAATGAGAGGAAGATACTGTAGGATGGATGGATGGATGGATGGATCAGTGCTCGAAATAATACTAGTCATGACGACGACACTCAAAAAGTCGTGCAATGGGAACAATAAGTTCGAAGATGAACTATAAAATTTAAAAAATATATAGTAGCAATGGATGCAAAATAAAACATCAGCCAATCCTATTTGTATACTAGTATATAATAGTAATGTTTGCGAAAGTTTGCAATGCCCACGAGGATGGTGGCTTTTGATCAGCAGCAGAAGATCTGATGCCAATAATGCGTATTCCAAAAGTCTTAAAAAATATAATATAATATAATATACAGGTGGAAGTTTGCCATGATGATTATAGCACCCATTTGTGTCATAAAACCTTGGATAAAACTGCAATCAGACAATAAGGCTTCTTGCCGAACTATCGGCGCAGACGGTCCATCAACGAAAGGTCAAATCACTGCCCCGAAGTATGACAAAATACACCATAACAGAGAGCCAAAATGGTGACATGGAATCAATCAATCAATCATCCCAACAGGCACCATCATGCATGTTGCTGGGCTGCCTACCTATACAGTCGGTATTTTGAAATCTTTTGGGTCACAGTAGATCCGCGTCTCATCATATAATATATATATACGGCTCAAATGGAGAACATTCAATTGCTTCCGTCTGATTATAAAAGCGTGCAGAGGCAAACCATACAGTATGGTTCCTCTACAGGCATACCGTATAGTGAATCCGACTTGTTGTTTGTGAAATATATTGCACGGCAGAAAAGATACTGCGATAAAATAATAGTATTTATTTGTGCTTCAAAAAACAGATAACGCGATGCATATTATTAGGCTGGTTGATTGGATAGTGACAAATATAACGTTCGTTGAACGCTGCAGATATCAGAAGATAACGCGCATTCGACGCACTTGCTCAGATTATTGTCGTGACACAATAAAACATTGTTGTCATTGTTGTTGATCATCTTTGAAACTATCATTCTGCATCATCGCATCGTACTGTGACGGAGCTACAAACTTGCAAACGCCGTGGCCTTGCTGAATATACTCTAATACGTTTATTCAATACTCGCAATTGAAATACATCCGGTTGTACAAGTAGTGAGGATGATACAACGGAAGCTGTGTGACTTTTTTTGAAGTGGCTCATTATTATTGAATGAATGGTTGATTATTCATTCATTCTATACGATCATATTCTTTCAAATCTAATTACTAGAGTTCCAAACGACAAGTGACGGTGCCCTCTTTTTAATATTTATGAGCTAAAAGTCAATTCAGACTTTTCATCAATAATATATGACGATTCGAAGAGTGAAGAAACGGGCAGGAGTAGGTCGCATCCAAAAGAAATCGTACTACCTACCAAAGAAACTGATATTTGGCCTCTTGGTGCTGCTTGTAATGATTTCTCAGCAGCAATACTATAATTCACAACTTGGAAGTTCTCCGGATTCAACAGAGAACAAGAACTATTTGCTGCAGAAAGAAGCTGTCCATCGTTTGTTGGAGCAAATGTCATCAGGAGGTGCTGCTGCGAAACACCACAAGACGATTCGAATCTGGGGCTGCAATCTCACGGAAAGTCCTCTGGTGTTTGTTCACATTGGCAAGTCGGGTGGTGGAACGATACGTGCCAGATTTGCAGCCGCAGCGTGGAATTTTACCCGCGAGAAATGGTGGAATTTCAATGGCGACCATCACTATTATCCAATGCCAACCAAACGGCGACGTTATAATTATTGGAACGACGACGATGACGCGGTGAGTCGAGATGATGACTCCAAGGTTTCAAGAGGCACATTTTGCAGCAGCAACAACAACAACCGCCGACGGATTTTTAGCGAGGACGGCCGTCAGCAGCTCCAGAGATATGCACGAGAGGCTTTTGAGAAAGTTTTAGAATGCAATGCCCGGACACCATTGGGGAAATTTGTTGGCTGTCCTGCTGTCTTTAGAACGAATCAAGCGTGCAAAGGCTGCTCCAATCTATCGGATGCCGGGTGCTATGCCGTCTACGCTGGTCACAATCCAATCGGCAACGAACTGCATTGGCTGTCGGCTCCTTTCCTCCAGGACTGGTGGAATGAGAAGTGGGCGTTACTCTTCCCCCCCAAGACTGTCACATCTGTGCAGTCCATTATGCCTGGGACAACAAACCCGTACTGGTGCCCACAGGTCAACAGAACAAGGAGCGACAAAACCACAATTCCAATGGCAAGACGACCCGTGCACGAGCAGTACTATGCTTGTTCCAAAAAGGTTTCACATGAAATGGATCAAGCATTTATTCCTGCTTGGCACGAAATCGCAACCAAGTTTGGAATGGAAAAGAACTATGCTCCATTCTATGCATCCTTGCCAATGCATCGCACTGTATTGCTGAGAGAACCATTCTCTTGGCTATTGTCGCGATTCTTTTGGGCATTGGAATACCGATCGAATTTCAAATGCGATGACATTGAAACTGCCACCAAGCATCACACAAACTTGACTTTTGCTCAATCAGGCTGGGCCTACCAGGTCGTCCTCGAGGCCTTGTTTGCCTTGTGTGGCGAAGATTGCATCAATCGATACGAAATAAATAACATTGATCTAATGGAAATTGAGCAGCAGGCAGAATCGAACCTAAGGCATTCTTTCTCCGTGGTTGGGTTATTGAATGAAACAAATTCCTTTTATGACATGGTGTCTGCGTAAGTATTTTTTGCATGTATTTTTGTTTTGTTGTTGCTTAGTCTTGTTGTGTCGCAGGAATAATACCTAACCCTACATTGTACTATTGTGCTATCCACCATCTCATTCTGCTCACTGGCTTTACGACAACATATAGTCGAATCCAATACAGCAACATGTCGAACAATCCACATGTCATTGGACCCACACATGCAACGATGAAAACTGCCGAACAGCGTCGATGCACCCATAAGTTCCTTACCAACGAGACGATACGCACCTCCCTTCGGGCGGCTCTACCGCATTTTGAAGCATTGGAACGGCTTTACCAAGTTGGCGTGGAGGTGAATCGGTTTCAGACTAGGGAATTGAACCAATGCACGAATGCTCCAATGCATGGGTGAAAATCATCATTGACCACAAATGCAGCATCGATGGGTCCGCGACAAAGACAAATTCCCAATAGCTTTGGACAGCTTGATCTCGTTGGACCCGCAATAATGCAACTTGAGAAGTGGACCCTTTCACAATAATGGATCATGTCAGCTTGCGAAATATTCTGAATCAATCGACCGGAGTATACGGTGCATTGTCGGGCTCAAATTGCGGTTCCAAAAAATTCTCCAGGTCGTTCAAAAGTAGGAACACTACGTTGTTCCGCTACGAGATATGTATGCTCCTCCGGCTTAACTAATATTTGGCCTAGAATCCATGTGTGTTATCTTCCATTTCTAGCTACCAGTAATTATAAATCGTCAAACCATTTTCGTCCTACTTACTACAAAAGTATGGTACACTAAAGTAGGTACATAGGACCTACCGGTATTATACACGTACATGTACAGCAAGTCAATCAAGTACCATTCGGAGGAAACGTTGGAAGAAATATACCGGTATGTTTGATTTCCCCAAATGTAGTTTGAAACCGCCCACGCGCCCACGCGTACGTGTATATAATTATTGTCATCGCATACATAGGTACACTTTTATTATTCTTTGCATCGCATTGCATCATCGCGTCATCATACATTAAAATTCCTGCAAGTTGTGACGAATAATGTTCCGGTATCAACCACCATAGTACAACTCTGTCGATTGAATCACCCGGATCACAATGACAACTTCTGAAGTAGCCCGCTTTTCGAGCAATGGCGCAATCGGCACGCACAACCAAACCGACCAAAAGATTCATGATTCAAAACCATCGTCTTCATCCTTCAAGACAGATGCGCTGCTGTCATTTGCCCAAGTTCAAGAGTCTCTCGCCAATGATAGAGGCTTGAAGCGAAACAAGAATGTGCAGGAACTAACCATAAACAAGCTGAAATATCATTCCGTTGGACTGGTAGGCCGTGAAGAGGAAATCCAACAGTTGCAAGATTCAATTTCGAGAGTATCTAAGGAGGACGAGAGCCGAAGAAAGGAGATTGTACTTGTCAAAGGATACTCTGGTTCTGGGAAGTCTGCCCTCGTCAATAGGGCAGAACAGTTTCTTCAATCCAAAAGCAACGTGGTGTTTGCGAAAGGGAAGTATGATCAGCACAATCGAGATGTACCATATGCAGGTCTTTCTTCAGCTTTTGGTGAAGCCTGTCGTACACTAAGACCAAGACTTACGACAGAGGAGACTGATGTAATTGGGGAGAAGATAGTATCGGGTCTAGGTTCGGAAGCCTCATTGTTGCAACAGATTATACCGGATGTCAATGAAATTTTGCCCCTGAATAAGAGAAGGACCAGCGACATCATTGATCCTTCCAACTTTGGAGCAATGCTGGAAAGGTTGAAGTACTCCTTTCGAACACTAGTTCGGATATTGTCTTCTTACTTCTCTCCCCTAGTCCTTGTTCTCGATGATTTGCAGTGGAGTGATGTCGGATCTCTAAAGATGCTTCTTTATCTCATGACAGATACCAAGAACACAAGCCCCTTGGTCATTATTGGCAGCTATCGCTCAAATGAGGTTGATAGAACACACTTTCTTTCATCGGTGGTTGATGATATGCGGAGAGTACAAGAGAGCTGCAATATGCGAGTATCAAACATCGAACTCGATAACCTTGGCCTTGTGGGCGTAAACAAGGTCGTCGTGTCACTACTAGATATGGACGAAGACAAGCACACTCGTGAGCTCGCTAACCTATGTTTCAAGAGGACTAATGGAAATCCATATTTTCTGCTTCAGTTCCTCAGCATGTTGGAGGAGGAGGAATGGCTTTCGTTCAACTTGGGAACCTTCAAATGGACGTTTTCCACGGAACTGATTGAGGATAAAACTGTTGCAACTGCAAATGTAGTCGACTTGCTGCGTCATCGAATGGCGAAAGTGAGTGACAAATTGCAACTCCTTCTACAGTATGCAGCTTGCTTGGGAGCAACATTTCGCATCCACACGCTCGAAATTGTGTGGAGATTTCACTCTTCGAATCTATTTCCAGACAAAGAAGACGATTCAGTGGCGGAGATGCTCCTACTACTCGAGAGTGAAAAGTTCATCGAAACTCATGAGTCAGAACCCTATCGCTGGGTTCACGATAAAGTCCAAGAGGCTTCGATGTCTCTAGGCAAGGCCAGTCAGTCTACGTTTCAATACGAAATTGGAACTGTGCTTTTTGAAAAGCTGAGTCCAGAAGATCTGGATATGGTTTTATTCAATGTCACAGATCTTCTCAACAGTGGACCTCGATACGACAAAGCTGTCCCTACAGATCTGAATCTGTATGCCGATTTGAATCTCCGAGCTGCTAGGAAGGCTCGGAGTTTATATGGTGCCTTTGAAGGTGCGGCGAGGTATGTTCGCAACGGGATCTCATTTCTTCCGAAAGAGTCATGTTGGTCTATGAGTCGGGAAACGACACTACAGTTGTACACACTCGGAGCAGAAGTTGAACTGGCTCTTGGCAACATCGAGGCAATGGAGACGTACAG
This sequence comes from Cylindrotheca closterium, assembly GCA_933822405.4. Lineage (NCBI taxonomy): Eukaryota > Bacillariophyta > Bacillariophyceae > Bacillariales > Bacillariaceae > Cylindrotheca > Cylindrotheca closterium. Next base: position 34,233 of record CAKOGP040002469.1, on the reverse strand, counting down.
CAAAGAAGTGCTTTCAAATGAAGAATGTACCACAATGGAAAAGTTCCCTCTGTACGTGGTGGAACTATTCAAACTGTCCACCATTGATCAAAATCGCAGTGAGACGCATCGGTTCAGCTTATCGATTTTGAAGGAACTGATGGGTCATCGGTTTGTGGCGTTCCAATCCACTGCACCTTTGCAAGCAGTGCTCACATTAAAGAAAGTAATCAAACTTGCGAAGGCGAAAACAACAGAACAGTACGAAGAACTTCAAAAAATGAGTGATTCTCGTCACGAGGCTATTATGAAGGCATTACACCGCTTTGTGACAAACTGCTTCCTATCAAAGCGGAAATTTCTTTTTGTTCTTGGAGCTTGTCGCATGATTACGATGACTTTGGATCATGGTTTATCCGAGTACGCGGGGACCGCCTTTACGGTCCTGGGCCAAATGACTGTCCGTACTGATCCCAAAACGGCATCATACTTTGGAGAAATAGCGTTGCTTCTTCAGCAGAGGATTCGGCCGAGATTCTCAGAGGCCAATACTGTGTATTTTGTTGTTTCGTTTGTCTTTCCATGGACAAAGCAATTGCATCATTGCATGTCATATTCGACTGCAGGGATAATGCCCGGGCTCCAGACTGGAAATTTGGAGTTTAGCTCTTGGAATCTCCTCTTGTTCAATAATCAGATACCGTACCAGATGGGCAAGTGCATTTCTTCGATATTGAAACACTGCGAAATAGACCTTGCGCAGATGAAGGAAATGAAACAAGACGAGCAGATCACAATCTATCGGCTACACCACCAGTTGCTCTTGAACTTGACCGGATTGTCAGGTTCAACAAAGAGCCATAAGGGTTCGGTTTTCGATCGCGACACCTTTGTTCCAAGAACTCCCCTGCAGTGTGCCGTTTGTGATATTCTCCAATTGGACCTCTTTCTTTTCTTTGGTGACCTGGAACAAGCAGCCGATCTGGCCGTCCGAATTGAAGGGAATTTTCGACGCACCTCGCCAAACTATTTTGTGGAAATGTTTGAAACATTTCATTGTGCAGTAGCTCTGTATGGAATGGCTAGAAAGACAAAGAAGCGAAAATACAAAAGACTTGCGATTAAGCTTCGGCATCGGATCACAAAATGGCTGCATCGGGGAAATCCCAACGTGCACCACTATGTTTTATTTCTACAGGCAGAGCAAGCAGCAGTAGATGGCAATACGGATACTGCGAATAAAGGCTTCCAAGAAGCAGTAAGACTTGCTGGAAGGACTGGCCATTTGCATCACGCGGCATTGTTCAACGAACGGTATTCTGATTTTCTTCGTCACAATATGAAGGATGGAGAGAACGCGGCATTTCGAATGCAAGAAGCCATTCGATTTTATGGAGAATGGGGTGCAGACGGAGTAGTCAGAGCTCTATCAGCACGGCATTCGTAAGGCGTCATCTGGCAGAATCTCATCCCACACCGATCGCGGTTTCTCTTCGATCGGATCGGAGCTGCATTGTTCCAACTCTTGTTGTTGAAAACGATTGACCTCAACCCCAATGTTGTAGAGCCGTTCAAGAGCGCTCAAATATGGAGAGGCGTCTCTCATTGCCTGCCGAAAGGTTTCATTTTTGGTATACAGCTTGGAGCATCGACCATGTTCCCTCATGTTCCAAATGGCAGACGTATGTCTATCTCCCCGAACCAGTGGATTAAGTGACATATTGACGTACTGTATTCTTGCAGTCACCATGTCGTAGAAGGATTTCGTTTCATTCAATAAACCGACAACTGAAAATGAGTGGCGTAGATTGGCTTCGGCCTGATCCTCAATATCTTGCAGTTTCATTTCTCCTTTTTCATATCGATTCATACACTCTTCACCACATAAATAGAATAGATGTTCCAGCGCCATTTGATAAATCCATCCATTGTCGGCTAGAGCGATAGATTTCGGATCCAAGAAGGTGGCATTGGGCAAGTCATCGCATTTGTAGCTATCGCGGTAAGGAGAAGTCCAAAAAAACCGAGAGAGGAGCCAGGAAAAAGGCTCCCGGAGCAAAACCGTTCGATGCACCGGTAGGGATGCATAGAAGGGAGCATAGTTGCTATGAGTAAAATTGTACTCTTCCCATGCAGAGTGAAATAAGGTATCCATTCTTGTACTTATGACTCTTGTGCAAACACCGTGCAATCGTTTCACTCGTGGTCCACCAAGTACATCCCTCCGTCGGATACTTCTCGTTCTGTTGCGCAAAGGGCACCAAATGGGGTCTCGAGTACCGACAGTGATGGATTGCATACCCCTGTCGAATTCCGAATTGTCAAAGAAAGGAGACCAATGTTGCATCCACCATTTCTGAAGCATGGGTGCTGGCAACCAATGAACCTCGTTGCCAAGGAAGTTGTGGCCGACGTAGACCGTTGAGCATTCTGGTGCGTTCATATCTTTGCAACCCTCACAGTTGTCATCCTTGAACCAAAAGCTAGGGCATCCCACCGAACGACCAATGGGTGTCGTAGCTTGACAATCATGGAGTCCCTCATACCCTTGTTGGTGGAATGACCTCATTTCGGCCATTCTAAAATGCCGATTCTTGCTATTGCAAAACCTTCCATGCCGGATTCGCAGCGTTCCGTTGGAAAAGCTGGAAAGAATTGGATATACATGTTGATCGAGATTCGGATACCTCCATTCCGTTGCCAATCGAGTATATTTTCTTGCCGAGGCTGCAAACCTAGCTCGAATCGTACCGCCTCCCGATTTGCCAATATGCACAAATATTAACGGAGCTTCTGTTTGATGACATCCCCATCTTCGTATCGTTTTGAGGCTGGAATACTGATCCAGTATTTGCCTAATCTTCCTGGCCATACAGGTGGTGTTTCTTCTGTTGTTGCCAATGGTACCATACCCGACTGACTCTGCGAGCTCCATCGGGATGAACATCCCTATGTCGAATCCAAAATGCAGCGAAACCATCACCATTACAGCTAGTCCAACTGCAGCTGTTCGCATCGAACCCTTTGGCTTGTTTGAATTCTTCATAATGTTATTCTTATTATTACTTGTGTCTTATTTTTTTGTTTGCTTCTATTGAATAATAATTTCATCAGGGATTGATTCTGCCAAGTTTGATGAGTTTAAATGTGAAAGACGCTGATCAAGCTGAAGGTGGAGAAAGAGAATGTACAGTAGTTTGAGGTAGCTTAGGGTGTCATGCAGGGTCACACCGCGTCATTGCCACAATAACAACAAGATTTTGTTCTGGATGCCTGACGATGCGACTTGTTCGACTACAGAACGCATGCCAAACGTAGTGTTCCCATCTTTTATGATCGATCACTTCGACCACCCGAAAATGACCACCCAATAACGACCACCTTGACTGCTCCCAAAAATACAGTACTCGATCGCAAGCCCATACCGGTAGTAGCATTCCTAACCTTATATTTGTCCTAACCTACCTATTCTGCTTCCCATACCTATGGTAATGACACCCGCCTTATTTTTCCATGAAATCTGAGGCCTGCATGGAGGGTTTTCTTGATGAGAAATCGATAAGAATATGACTGATGCCTCCTCGAACACCACCACCAACAATAAGAAACGAGGAACAAGATGTCAGAAGATTGCGATCACGGGTTTTGGTATTGCCCTTCTCCTTCTTCAAATCTTGGATTACAAGAAATCTTTCCAGCCCACTCAAGTCCATCTGAAAAACCAACGAGGTATACGTATGGATACTGTCCAGTCTTCAATTTCAATCATATCTCAGCGAACATCGTATCAATCAACGCAGCTGGACGATGAACCAACTCGATGTTGGAGACACTGTCCGAAACGAATCAACAAGATCTACTTTGAGCATAGTTGGGCTGGACTTGGTGATCGATCGGTTGTCTTGCATATGCTAGGCAACTTGGCAGGATATCTATGTGCCATTGTCGAGTTGCCTCCTCCATCGATATTGCTGAATCCAATTCACAACGGAGGCAAAAAGCTGCACAAGCGAGTCGAATGGAAGGACTTTTTCAACTTTACCTTCCTCCAAGATGGATCTCAAGTCGTCTATGAAGCAAAAGATAATCCCAAGTTTACCCAAAAAGTCAACAAGAACTGGCGTCAACCGGGACTCTACAAGCCCAAAAGATACCCTGGATGGCAATTTGTGGTGACCAAATCAAAAGCAGGCAGCATCATTAACGATTACCGACGTGCTCAAGATATATCATGGCGACAGGGAAACAATACCAATAAAGGGTTCATTTGGGAGATTCATCGAGTCATCTATGGTTCTCGTCTACTCAAGAAGGCTCCATTGCCAGAACCGAGCAACGAAGTGCGAACGAAACTGCAAGAACACGCATACAATGGATCGATGCGCCCCTTCATGAAGTCATGGAAAGGCAATCAGAAAGAAGAAGCCCAGTCCTGCAATTATGTCATTCGAAATGAACCGGATGATTTACTGATGCTCCAAAAAGAACTTCAGAATCGAGTCCGGTCCATGGCACCGTCCAATACGAGTGTATTTGGGTTCTTGCATGTCCGGCGAAACGATGCCAAGAAGGCTTGCAATACGGACATTCCAAATCTGAGTAAGTTCTTTCAATGTTCTCTCAATGGAACCGAAGCAACTGGTAGGCATATTACATTCCTTCTCGGGAGTGATGAAAAGAGTGAGACCTATCGTCACGATGTCATCGATATGACGAACGATTATTCGCATGTGTCCATGCTAGATGCGGACAAGCTGGTCACTGATTTTATGCAAGACATGATTCGGAACAACAAAATGCCATCGTGGCGAATGAACAACTTTTATCAATTCGAACTGATGAAAGCTCTTGGGTTGGACGGACGCAGCTTCTCATCCGTCTACTTGGTCCAGCGGCGAAACAGTCACTGCCCGCGATGTTCCAAACTATTGACAGAGTTTCCAACAGCGTGGGCATAACATACGGTATGAAAACAACTGAAAAAATAATGGAGCATACAGTAGATTGCACAGGGTAGGACATGTTTTTTTTGTCACAACTTTAGTTCTCAGTTGTAGATAATGTGTGTCGTAATAAAATAGTGTAAGTTATTTTTTTAAAGTATACATGATGGTCACTCCATGCCCTTTCATGTGCCTCAAATGTTGTCCCAGTAGCGTCGCGTTGACGAGTCCCGTCCCGTTCCCTATGATAGTGGATGTCTACGATAGTGGATGTCTTGCACCAGCAAAATCTTGGCTTTCTCCTGCTTCCCGCAGCCATTCTTTGACCTCTTCCATAGATTTTTGGTTGGCAAGGTCATCCAATCTACTCAACACTTTTCCCTTGTATACGTGGATAAGGGTTGACAGTTCCGGATTGATGCCGAGCTTGGATGTGAAGAGTGGCGCCATTTGCGAGCTCATCCTGTAGAGTTCGAACTCCTTGGAGGCTGAGTTGACCAAGACTTGCGTGAGTTGGTCTTCGTAGTCAAAGTACTCAAGACAGTCATCGCTGAAGAAATGAATAACATAGTTTGTCTCGGAGAGAGTATCCATTAAGACTTGTGTGATGAATGTGTTTTGGTCAATCGTTTCAAAATCGCATTCTTCGTCGAAATCCAGCTGTGAAGCATCCAACGATCCTTGAATGGAAGAGCAGGCAACGGACTCCTCCCAGGCGAAGGAAGAAGACAGCGAATGATCATCTTCACTTTCAAGATTGAGTGATTTGGTTCCACTTATGCTTGTGGAAAGCGAGTCTTTGGTTGATGATGCTGTACCAACTGACTTCTTGTTCTTCTTGGTTCCGTTCTTTTTTCGGCTAGCAAACATCTTCTTGGCTTTCTTTTCAACATGTTTTTCAAGGCGAATGATTTGGTGTACAATAGATTGGGGTTTGGATTCAGCGCTGCAAGTGCTTTGGATGCTGTGATAGCTGGTATCCAACATGGCTCTGGTGTTGTATATTGATGAGAATAGTTTGCTCAGGGAAAAAATGTGAAGTTTGTAACCTTTTTTGGCACCACTTGGGAACGTTGACATTTGTGAAACTTCAATGATAGATGGATGGAAGACTTGAATGACTGTCGTTAAATGAAATCGGGTACAGATTCTTAAGGTTTTGTATCAGTCGAATGTAATCGAATTCGGTTTCTTAAGGTGATGCTGATATAGCCTGACATGGCCCAGTCACAGTTGTCGCGGATATGCGACTTTCATTTTCATTTATGGTATCTGGCAAGAATACATATGGCAACGTAATTTCAGTTCCTTGCCAAATCGGAGAACTTGATATCTGTATGGATTGAATGCGAATTCGGTGCCGTTCCGCAAGGAGAAGAAGAGTCCGCGAAAGGTAGATTCGATGACGTTGATAGAAATGTGTGGTTTGCGGTCCTCCTCGAGTGCTCATTGCTCATTGCACCCTCGTTTGCGATCAACAGGAAGGTGTTGGAAAGGAATGTTATATAACGGAAACAACTTGCTTCGCGTGAAAAACTAAGCTTCTGATTTGTTGAGCCCCAAATTGATGAAAATATTGTTGAAACACACATTATGATCCAAGAAGAAGAAGGTGCGAGCGCGGTGCAATGCACGTTGCGATTGATTTCTGGTACCAGGTACTATCGGTACCGTAGTAGTGGCATGCATCCCCATCTCCGACAGGGATGTGATTCGTCGTCATACCATGTGTCGGAATTCGCTTTTTTATCCCATATATATATACCTACAGTTCGTACCGATACGAGTACCGGTGTACCTTAGCGATGCGAGCGCGATAGCGATTTAGTGAATCGTATTATGACTAGTCGGACTACATACTGCCTTCGTACGATATACTGTACCACTGTTTTGGAACCACACGATTGGTTTCAAACGAAGCTCATTCGTACCTACAGAATTGCATCACAAAACGATCAAGTCATCCTCATATTGTAGTATTGTAATAACAGCTTCTTTCTCCTGTTCTGCATTGCATTTTACATCGATGATTTGACCTCACCTTAGATGAAAGTAGAACCAGCTAGAACTATTCAATATTTTTTAAAATAGCATTGCTGAGAAATTATAATATTACATACAGCTCCTGGGCGTGAAAATGAATCTAAAGTGTGTTTGTTGACACGGTTCTTTTGCACGTAGTAACAGGTTGAAAGGACGCAAAATCGTCCTTTTGTTTTGTTTCCTTGATCCATTCTTCTAGGTTTGAAGCGCAATGTTCGAATGACATGAATGATATCCTTCCGATCAATTGTCCATTTTTGAATCGAAGTAGTGTGGATTCTTCTTTGCTGATGCCAAGTTTCTTGGTGAAGTATGGTGCCATTTGAGAATCAATGTGATAGAGAACAAACTTGTTTTTGGGTGCATCTCTCAACACCTCCACGAGGTGTTCTTCGACATCGTAGGAAAGTTGCAACTCTTCATTGCAAAAGTGGACAACGCAATCCATATCGCTGCAGTTGTCAATAAGGACATTGTCAACGAACTCGTTTTGGTTAACAATCTCGAATTCGTGTTGTGGTTGTTCTCGTAGATCACCGGAATGGGAGGATGAGGAAAACAGGTCAGAGTCTTCACTTCTTGTAGATTTGGTGAGTGAAGATGAAGCAGAGCTTCGTCGCTGCTCTCTTCTTGTCAAGCTGCTCTTCCTCTTTGGGATTTCCACTTTGCTTCCAGCACGAATCATGCGATGGAAAATGGATTGGGGTTTCACTGGTATGATGGTCATGTTTGAATTTGCTCGATGTTAGGACGACGATTGTTTTTATGAGACTTCCATGGGATTCACAATAAAAGTATCATGAGGACAGAGAGTTGCTGCGTTGGTCGAGTCAAAAGCCGCCCATGATGTGGTGGAAACGAAAAGTGGTGTCAAAACAGATTGCAGAATATCTTCGATCAAATTACATAGGGAAACGTTACGTTTTCTTTAAATACTACTTTGTCTTGTCAGCACTTATAAGGCTTCGTCAAATCGAAATGCGACAGATTTTTCATACTGAGTCACTTAGATCCCTTACATTTAAACGTGTCTCTTTGTGGCTCTTACTCGATTTGCTATGTGGAACGTGATGATCAATGAAAGCAGATTGTAGAATTTTGTTGGAATCGTAGTTTGACATCGGGAGATTCTGATCTTTCATTTAGAGAAATATTGTTCAATAAGTAGCATGAGATTCGTCATATGAAAATGCGACAGAGTATGATACTTTTGTTGCTGACTCAATCACTTTGATGAACGCGTGTTTGGGATCGCAGACAATTTGACATGTGGAACGTGATGGAAGTACAATCTAAAAACCTGTGATCCCAGAGCGGTTTTGGTGGGCGGGCCGAAATACCTCCACGCGTCACAAAAACAACTCACCTTTTGATGACTCAGCAGGATGATTCATTCATTCATTCGGAGGACGAAATGTCTGATCTAAAAGAAAAAACGCGTGTAATGTACCGCAGTGTACCAAGAGTATAAAAGCTTTTTTTTCGCACGTTTTCAACAGTATTTTGCAGCACACGTATACCACGGCTCATTCTGAGGGCGTCTTTCCAGTCCCAGAAGATAAATCTAATTACAAGCGTTGGTAAAGCGCTTATTTTTAGAGAGCTTTTGTATTCGAGAATCTTGGTTGTCCACCCATTTGGCCTAATTGTCAGCTCATCTACCATTAAAAACCGCTCGTGTGCAGTCGTTTGTCACTCAACGTCATTCGATCCTTATCCTCATCACAATTTCCAACGCATTGAGGCCGAACGTGCTTTCGAATCAGGAGAAAGCCACAATTTTCATTTCATATCAATTCAAACGCTCGTTCAAGTAACTACACCCCAACCATGTCATCTCCACTCCATCTCTACTTTGAAAACTTGAAGCAACAGCACCAATTCCTCGACATTGTTGTTGTCGAGGACAGATCCCCCTCCAGCAGGCCATCGCGAAGGAAGGTTTCAATGTCAAGAATGATGGACATCATTGGAGGTGAACAATCTCAGCCACCAGTGACTGATACTGAAGAAACGACAACTCAAGAATGGCAACCAAACGCAGCAACGAAGCCACATTTCGAAAACACAAAGTCCATTGTTCATCATCATGGCCCCATCAAACTCAAGTTTGTTGCCGCCTCAGCATAACAATCTGGACGAACAGCCGTCAACTTTGACCTATTCTATGCTGCTGCAAGATTGTCGTGAGGCTCTGAGGAGCGCAATGATCGCTTGGGTCTCATATTGAAACGTCGAGAACTACGACTTACGCGACGAGGATTCTTGGAGTCTAGTACCTTCGAATCCAAAGTCGAATCCAAAGACGAATCCTTCGCGACGAACAAGGGTATCATCATATTGGAAGAATGTACCTACGAAGGTCGTGCTCCCTTTGTTTGGGCAGCAAAGATTATTCGGCAAGATCAATGTCTGGTATGGATAGGTGTAATCAATCATAGACAAAACGTCGCGTCTTCCTCTATTCCCTTTACAATACAGCGGCAGTTTAGCTAGTAGTGGTGGTAGTTAGTGTCGGTACAAAGGCCAACAAGAAGGGGCGGAGGAGCAAGTACAGTATTAGGCCTTCTGCCAAAATTCCCACCATCTATAGTCACCATTAGTCCTAGTTCCATTCGTGTCTTCGATACAAAAGAAGACATATTTCATTGCTTCTAAAATGATAACATACTACTTCCCATAGACTACTTTCCACTTTCAAGCAAGTGAAATTCAAGGTGCTGTACACGGGGATTGCGCGGTTCAAAAAACTCACCTTTACGATGATGGACCTGAACAAGGCGGTCAGTCATTCATTCATTATTCATTCGTACCGCACCTTATCTGGCTTGTACATGTATCAGTGCGGACGAATAATAGTGCAACTTGCGACTGGCTCAGCCAAATTGTGGTAATTTGGATATCGGTGGCAAAGAATTACAATAAAAAACATCAAGACGGTTTTGTTCACGATGATTCATTAACTCGTTTTGCCGAATCCCGTTTTGAATAGCAGTCAGAGTATGGTTGGTCAGGAACACCCGCAACTCTGAACGGCTCGCGCACCTGCCAGTCACAGTCGGCCAGCACCAAGTTCTCAACAAAAAGGGGGAGCACGATTTTAAGGGGTGATACTTCTTCCTCGTAAAATAGAAGTGTTAGAATGGTCGAAAGCGCGTTAAATTGAAAAGCCCGTAAAACCTTAAAGTGACGTCCCGAATCCTTAAAATGACTTCCCATTTGTTAAATGTTACTTCCAATTGTTATCTCCATATTTAAAGTGACTTCCAATTGTTATTTCCAGACTTAATGTCACTTCCAATTGTTATTTCCAGACTTAATGTCACTTCGCTATTTCACGACTCAATTCCCAGTTTCAAATCGAATTATCTTGCAATCTTTCACCTTCGGCATTCTTGTCATCTTTGGGCACAATATCCCAACTTCAAGAATGGCAGAGGTGTTGGAGGACCCCCAGCCAAGAAACAATGATGACAATGCTGGTGTAGACGAATTGGACGAGGCACCAGTCAATCATGTGGTCACACCAGAGAGGATCCAGTATCTTGGATTGAAACTGGTGGGCTACAAACGCAAACGTTTACAGAAGTCAACGGCACGGGTGAACTTTGAGCGTTTCAAGGGATTTTTTGGTTTATCTCCTGTAACTGCTGCCGAGATTTACCACGACATGCAAACAACGGATATTGAAGAAGCCAAAGTAGAGGGCAGTCGAATTGATTTGAGGAATCTCTTGATTGCACTTCATTACTTGTTGAAGTATCCAACAGAAAGGTACGTACGTGGTGGCAATAGCTTTTTGCAGCGCCCCGTGTTACTGATTGAACTTATTGTCTCGTCACTAGGGACATGGAAGCTCGATTTGGCTTCAGCATGTACTGGTCAAGAAATTTGGCTTGGGAGTCGATCGAGAGACTTCGAGCCTTGAAACACGAGAAGATCAAGTGGGAGGAGGACTTGTGCACAGATGATATCTGGGTCCTGACGGTAGACGGCATTCACTGCTGGATACAGGAGCCAAAACATCCTGTCTGGAGTCAAAACAGGCGCTACTACAGCCACAAATATCACAAAGCTGGGTTGATGTATGAGCTTGGGATATGCCTGAGCACAGGTCGTTTGTTGTGGATGCGAGGACCCTACCCTGCAGGGACGTCTGACATTACGGTAGCCCGAACAGGAGGACTTGTCGAGGAACTCCGTCGTCGTGGACAAAAAGCAATTGGAGATCGAGGTTACAATGGGGAACAAAAACAAATTAGCACACCGAATGCTCATGACAACAAGGGGGTGTCGCTATTCAAAAGACGAGCTCTCATGCGTCAAGAGAATTTCAATGGAATGATCAAGCGATTCAATGTGACGAGTCATTGCTTTCGTCACAGTGAAGAACGCTTTGAGCTTGCGTTTGAAGCTGTTTGCGTTATTTGTCAATACAAAGTGGAGAACGAAACCCCACTCTACGACGTCTTGATTCAACAAGTGAAAGACCAATTTGAAACGAATTCTGTCACTAGCTAATAAGTCAACTAACTATTTTAAAAGTATTATATTAAATAATACCACGAATCGAGTGCTAAAGTATTACCGAAATTCTATTGCTCCTCTAATGTGACTCATCTGCTAGAAGCTCGGTTTATGCTCAAACAATATGTCATCAACTTGAAACTATTAAAATAGGATTTGAGTTTATTTTTTGTTCGGGAGAGTTTTTTTTATAAAAATGTAGCATTTTCAGCCTCAGCCGATTAAAAGGAGTGTCGCCTTAAAGTGATGTCCAATTGTGACGTCGCGCCTTAAAGTGATGTCCAATTGTGACGTCGCGCCTTAAAGTGATGTCCTATTGTGACGTCGCTCACTAAAGTGATGTCGATAATTGTTAAAGTGTGTCGCCGAACACAAAAGTTTCTCCGATTTTTATTTGTGAAAAAGGATTTGTCGTGTTTGATAAAATACGTTACCGCGAGAAGAGTGATATTCTCCCATCAAATAAAAGGGGGATTGCGGATGACGGGAGAACGCGGGCAAGTTGGTGCTGAGATGGCTGGCGCGCGAGCTTACAACAGTTGCGGGTGTTCCAGGTTCAGGATTCGTTTCCGAGCGGAAGGTGTTCGGTGTACGATAGGTTTGTTAGTCCGTTGGGGTTTTTTGTTTGTGAAAAACAGACAGGGCCTTGGTTTTCTTCTGGTCAGCAACGTTCTGGTCGTATGGTAACTTGGTCCTATACGTTCGAGTCAGTAAGTGTCTTCGTTAAATGAATTCCTCGTTCAGAAGAATTGCTGTTGAATCAGTGAAGTTAAAAATGTCGACATTGGGCCGAGTCAGTAAATCTCCGAAATGTTTGAACCCGTATGAATCAGCATCTCCGAACTCTGCGTAATCCACTTTTCCAAACATCATCACTGCTCTGATCACAAATTTAATTCCAAACAACTTTCAACGCGAGTTCAGATAATAAACAGACGCCAATTATGCCATCTCCACTCAATCTCTACTTCGAAAACTTGAAGCAACAGCACCAATTTGATGATATAGTCGTTGTCGATGACAGATCCCCTTCCAGCACAACGCGAAGAAGGAAATGTTTGAAGCCAAGAAGTGACGATTCTTGCGAAATATCTCAGCCTATCGAGACTGACGAAAAGGCCGCTAATCAAGACTCACAAGTAAAGACAGTGCTGAAGCAGCCATACATTGACACAACCAAGCCCATCTCGCGCCCTATCCGGATGAAGTTTGTTGCCGCCACAGCATAAGAACTGACTTTACAGCCAGTTCACCAATGCTTGTCCAGGGCTCATTCTACAATAGCTAGTACTTTCACTTGCGCACGAAGCTAGTTGACCTTCGACTCTCAGATATCTCATGGTTTCTGGACGAATAACGAGTGAGATTATATCGAAAAGATGACGACCTCCTTTCCAAGAAAAATGATGTTTTCAGCTTCTGAGGCTGTCTACAGGCAGCTTAGCATGAAAGCATAGAAATCATCAACATATAGTCAGATCCCACATTCGTGCTTTGGGACGATGACAAAACAACTTGTGGTATATATCAATAATGTAACCCACCATGGACAAAACTTGCATCTTTCTTTAGCCTTTACTGGACTATTTAGTCATGCTTGTGAAATGGCTTCTTCGCTACTGCTATGTAGGAGTTGTTTTGTCCGTCTCAATCGATGCTTATAATTTACTCATCATTCTGGAGTTATTTCATCTGCTATAAGAACTTGATACTGTCGATAAGCATAGGGTTACCATCCACAAAATTCCGCTACATTTGATTTCGTTGCAATCAGTCGTCCCCATAAGACAATAAACGTTTTGCCATATTGGCCGTGTACCGGCGGTACCAGTTCTAAAATTAAACTTCAATGAATCGCATGGTTTGGTGAAGATGAGTGGCTGGGAGTGGCTCTTCACCACCCGCTCGAACCGATACCAATCAATCGCAATCATTTTTTTCTTTCCGAGCGGAAGGGGTGGGTTGCTTCACCTGGTTCAAAAGCTACTCTATCGGTATTTTGCGCATAATGCGACATGCACAATTTTGAGTTCCTTGTATTTAAAAAAATTCTGGTCGTGTGTTTTGGTTCATTCAGTTAGTGATGAGTGAGTGCTTTTTACCAGCGCGAAAACATGTTCAAAATATTCCGATCTACGTTGAATGTAATATTCGTCCAGCTGACTTGGAAAGGTTAAATGATAGCCTGCAAGGTTGCGTGAAGTATCTCCGAAACAATATTCAAATATTATTTTTTATATACCTACGCGTCAACATTCGGAAATCTCCGCCCAATTCACCTATCCTAACTCACAAAGTGTTCATATTTCTCATTCCCATCACTTCCAACGCTCGTTCAACTAACTACACCCCAACCATGCCATCTCCACTCAATCTCTACTTCGAAAACTTGAAGCAAAAGCACCAACTTGATGACATCGTCGTTATCGATGACAGATCCCCTTCCAGCCCACCAGCATCGCGAGCAAGGAAAGGGTTGAAGGCAACAAAAAGTGATGGATCTTGCCGAACTGCTCAGCCTATTGATACTGACGATACGCAATCAAGCACAGTGAAGGAGCAGCCACACGTCGACAGCGCCAAGCCCACTATCTCGCGCTCTGTCCACCAGATCAAGAAATTTGTTGCCACCACGGCATAAGAACTGGCTGGTGTAGGGGTCATTCCCTTTCTTCGAATGACCTAACCAGATTCTTGAGTCAATGCTCCTTCGAGTCGCACATGTAACTATTCTACCTTCTACTGCCAATCTTTCTGACTGAACAAGGTTCGTCACCATGTTGGAAAGATAATCTTCTTTGCAACGGGCGGCCAACTACTTGCTTCAGTGGGTTACATGGAAGCAAACAGTACATTACCCGAACCCATATACATGCTGGGATTGTGAAAATAATTCTGAAAGATGGCTACGGTATAACCAATCAAAGTCAAAATTTGCATCATTTTTTCATTTCTCCTCAAATACTCATCATCGTACACGTACCTGATACGGTCAAGGTACAGTACCGGGTAGTACAATACGGTCGCGCGTTCAGTGAAACGGTCTTGCCCTCTACCGACAGAAGTTTGGATCGGATCAATCAACTATAGTAGCCCAGCAAAATTTCATAAAATGCAGCCCACCCGCACACCTTTATTTGCTCATCATATCGTGCGTTCATTACAAGCATCACATCTATCAACATCATGGAGGAACCGTTGGATCTCATTCGTCTGTCGATAGACGAGAGGGTTTACGTCAAATGTCGTGGGGACAGGGAACTGAGGGGACGTCTTCATGTAAGCTGCTAAAGGAATGCTTCATTTGTGGTTTACGTAATCTCGATGACTGTAGCTCTTATGCTCTATCGTTCCTTATGTTTCATTCTATTTTTCAGGCGTATGATCAGCACTTGAATATGATTTTAGGAGAAGTAGAAGAGACTGTTACAAGCACAGAAATTGATGATGAAACTGATGAAGAAATTGTCCGCAAGCAAACGAGACAAGTTGGTATGCTGTTTGTGCGAGGAGATATCGTGGTACTGGTCAGTCCACCGCTTCGAACTGGATAAACACCATTGCGCTGATCACCAATATGGACTCATCCCATGTGGGATAATTCTTTCTCGATAGCTTGGAGACATCTAGATGTCTTTTAGGATATTCAGACCGTGGCTGTGATGGAATGCTGCATCCACCTTGTAGTGCCTCCTTGCTCCTTATTCCTCATACAAAACCTAATTGTAATTAATATTTCTTTTTTTACGTTGTCTTAACTAGCATATCTAGCTGTGTAAAGTAGAATATATGCTTTTAGATAATTCGTGCCCGCAGATAATCGATCTGCTTTGAAGGGCATACACGATTGTGCCCTTTCATGAAGATAATCTGCTCATGATTCCGAATCTTCTGTAAGCGAGCCCATGCGCTTTGTGGCAGATGTGTTCGAATTCATAACGTGCGCTGGAACGCCAATCGTACTCTTCCGTGAACTAAGTTGTTGCATTCGTTGCATACTTCGTTCGAATCCACGAACGTCAGGGTCGCATCGCCCATATTCTGGTTGAGGTGGCCAGTAGGTGTCTCGCCGATAGGTCAATTGTGAATAAGGAACACTAACTTGATGAATTCCTCGCTTATCGACTTGATTCAACGCCAGCTCCAGCGGGGGGCTATTGTCGGAAGTATGAGAAGTGATGATAGGTTGGTTGGTTGGAATGTCTCGGTACACTTTCTTCTTCTTGGCTCTTGCCAGCTTCTTGATTCGCTTGTTTTGCTGCATCTCTGATATTTCTTCTCGAAAGTGAGGCCGAACATATGTGATGAAGACCCAATTCTGAGGACCTAGAACCACAATACCTACAAACACAAAGAAGAGTTGGAAGGGAAAGATCAGCGAAACCATCGCCGCAGCGAAGATGGCAACCGACACCCAAAAGGACAAGATTGGATCCTGCCAAGTGGTAATGTTCACCAGACATCGAATCGCATGGAGGAAAGCTTGGATTGCAGACACTAGAGGTGCCATGTGAGCAGCAATCATGGACTTGACTGGATTGGTAGTTCCATGTGTTCCGAGACCCAACAGTTTGTCCAAGTCATTAGTGCAATTCTTCGACTGCTTGCCTCCAAAGTAAATAGGGTCCTTTTGTGCAATCGTGTGTGTCTTATCGAGAAATGCAAACTTGGAGATGCCATGGAATTCATTCCGAACATCGTACAGCTCCTCAATAATTTTCTTTTTTTCTCCCTTCTCTGAAATTTCTGGAACGTCAATATTCTGGTCTTGAATTTGAAGGTTCTTTGGTAGTCTTTGGAAGGCAGCAGCGAGCTCGAAATTCGCATCCATCATCCCATTGGACCCGCTGCGTGACAAATTAGGATTTCCCAACTGCATTTCCAGCATCTCCTTCGTCATCTCCTTCGTCTGATTCAACATTTCTTTTCCTTTTTCTAGTCGCCCTCGTCCTCTGTCTAAAGTGTCGCCAAATTTTGCCTGGAGATTGCTAGCTGCCGTTCCGAGTCGAGAAGTCAGTTGTCCTCCTTCGCCCTCCGTGCTGGACACAGCCGCCATGATTTCAATGGAATACGATCTATCATCGTCCTCATCATTTTTTGATTGCTGAGATTTCTTTACAACTTTACAATCCTTGATGGAGAATTTTGGGTACAGATATTCTTCCGTGATTGGATGGCGAATGGCCCGAGAAAGCGGAAACTCAATATGATAGTCCTCTGGTTGATCTTCTTCTGTAGAGGACTTGAATCCCAGCAATTGTAGTAGATTCTTTGCTTTCTCGTCATGGGTTTTCAACGTCTTTTCGGATTTCAAAGCGGAGGCTTCGTCTCGGTGCGGGCGCACGTATAGTGGTTCAATCGGCTTGCCCTTGGCTAGAGCCATTGCCATTTCCTCGAAACTGGGAGGAACGAATCCTTGCTGGACCCGTCCATCGCTGCCATAAAACGCATAATTCTGCATCATGATCAACAAGAGGAAGCAAAATCCGTAAAATGGAACCAATCCAAACGAATTCAAATAACAACAGTGCATCCATGCGACGAAGCAAAGCGCCGAAAATGACCGATTCTTCCAAAAGATGATGTCGAAGACTGTCTCTTGCAGCGCATTGGTAGCGACTTTCCGGAGAAAGTGAATTTCTCTAGTCGTTGCCTTCATCAAGGGGGTGGTGAATTTGCCGGGCAAGTCTTCGCCATGAACAGTTAGAGTAATGTTTCGAAATGACGTTTCATCGTAACACAATACCGAGACACTATTGTCCTTGTCTGGATCGTTGAACTTGCGTTCCGGAAGGTAAGAGAGTATGGCTGCCTGATGGGAGGTATAGTCGATACTAAACCGCAGTCGGATGACACCTCTTGCACGACGAGAGTAGACTTGACTGGACTTCCTCAAGGGAAGGGCCACATCGTAGGTCGATCCAGGGCGACACTTTGCCAAATCCAAAACGATACGACCAGCAAAATCATCCTTCTGCCCTGGTCCATCATCATCAAAGACACCCGCAAACACCTTGGCGTAAGCATGGAAGAGAGGAAAGATGCAAGCCCGACGGGATCTGGGCAACCACACAGGATTGAGCTTGTTCTGAATCACATCACTGGTAAATGCATACGACCCGCACACCAAATAGACCACGGCGTCGGTTTCCGAGTTCCAGTCCAAGGAAGGGAGCCCGGAACATTCCAAGATTTCTACTCGGACCGTACCAATTTCTTTTCTAGTCTCAGCGGCCACTCGTAAATCATGATAAACCAGGGACGGTTTGAGCATTTCGTTGTAGATTTCCGAATGGGTCATCCACTTGTTGGGATACGCGTAGGTCGGATGCACCATGAATTCTCTTGAATCCGTCTTGTTGGTCAATCGAAAGTTGGCCTTCAAAGGAGCATGACCACCAAATTCCGAACTGCTGTCCGAGTCATCGTCGTAACTCTTCAAATTAGAACTACCATCCCGATTCAGACTGGTGAGACTGATTTGACCAGAGCTTCCATCTAGAGTCTCATCCGCCGCTACATCACTGTCCTGTTTTCCCAAAGTGGACAAAAGTTTCGCTTGTTTGGCAAACTTGTCATCTCGTTTGACGCGAATCCGTTCGTGTTTGCATGGATCCTTCCATTTTCGGCCCAATCCAAAGACGCGCTTGTGCAAATTAAAAGACAGTCGGCCCAATTCTTCAAAGGCTGTCATCCAGACTTGTTTTTCATTGCCACCCTTGCGCAAGCATTGGAAATGCAATCGGAAGGGTTCCTTTTTCTGACGGGCCTTTGTGAGAGCACCTAGCAAGGTACTGCCACCGGAAGTATTCTTCAATGGAGTCACCTGATCTTCATTGTTGTCGTCGTTGTCTGTGGCATCCCTAGTATCCATGTCCTCCATGTCCGTCACATCACTCACATCATCCGATGATGCATTGGTGGCACTCGTACCACCGCTGGGCAGTGAAAACATTTCACTTTCGACCGACGTATTGACTTTATTTTCCTTCATCTTGGAATACAAGATGGACGATCGTACCATGGCAGCCGCTTCGGATGGAATTTCGACTACAAACCGCCGGCTCGAATTTTCATAGTCCTTGGCAATCCAATTCATGGATGCTGGAATTTCCAAAAGTGGTTTGACGGATTGATCCAAAAACCCGAGATCGGTAGCTCCAATCCGAGTCGATTGATGCTTGCTTGCCGCCATTTTGCCAGCGCGTCCCGAGCGAGAACTGACGGATGGACCACTATCGGCCGTATTGTTGGGTTTGCTAGGGTATATTTTGATAGCACCTCGATTGCTAGTGTCCATGTCCAAAATGACATAGGCCTTGAACCATTTGGTGGGGAATCCAGTAGCCTTGCTATATTTCAATGACATGTGAGCTTCCAGCGAGACTGCCCCCATTCTTGGGACACTTCTGCCAGACGAGGTATAGGCAGGAGTAGGTGGCGCCAATAATTTGGAATGCTGCGATTGACGAGCTCCTCCTTGAATGAAAAAGGCATCTGCTTCACTTTGATTCGACCCCAGGGACGACGACGATCGATTCGACAACGATCTTTCAAAACGGCTTCCCATACCGGATCCATTGTTCTTTTGAAAATGACCTCGTCTATCCGCAATGAATATTTCAGATGTGTCTCCTTCATCACCTTCTTCTTCTTCTTCTTGATTTTGGCTGTCATTATCATCACTATTGATATTATTATCATCTGCCACCAGACTATCCTCGGAAAGAGCCGAAATCTTGCCACTGGTAGATCCTTTGCCCGAATCGTCCGCCGACATGTTCGAATCCGATTTCTTGAACAAGCCTAGCTTATTTTTTCCTTTGGAAGCGGCCTCGTTTAATTTCTTTTCTCCTTGCGATTTGAGATTGCTCAATTTCGAAGAAAAGTTGGGCGATGAAGGAGTGTCGGCATTTTTGTCACCTTTGTTGGAGCGAAATGGAAAGGTAGGCATGGTGATGCTGATGCAGTGATGGTATACTGCGGGGGCGATTGATTCCAAGATATAGGATGATATCCGTACGGTAGGGATATATATTCTTGAATATAGTCTAAGACCCTTTTCTATATTCTCCTGAAAGTCTTACAGGTGATTCGAATTTTTGCCTGTCTCTTTACTGGCTGTCGTTCACTGATATTAACAACAGCAAGGAGAGCAATACCGTGTGAGATCTCGCTGGTGGTTGTATGCTAATGTTCACTGGAACGTACTGCACTGCGTATGAACTATATTGTTATTGTATTTCCGCCTTATTTTCAATATACTCGTATATACGATCCTACGTCCTGCTCACGACTGTCCGTTTTATTAAAAATGCTTCTGAAGTGTCCGAAACGAATCTTTCAACCTCCGAAAAACGGAAGGAAGAGAGAGGACTTGCTTGCTCGCGAAGGGTACTTTTTCAACAGTATTCTCTGATCATGATGGAAGGTCAGACACACTGCTACTCTTTTCACCTTACTCATGCTTGTATTGGTAGGATGCATTACCGGTATGTTGGAAAAGCACAAAAGAAATGGTTACTGTAGGTTATAATACCCCAATGACGGAAGTGACTATGATCATTTTATTCTTCGATGAGAACCGTCCCAAACCAAAGCAATTCCATCATCCTGTAATGCAACACATTCGTCCATGCATTCCTTTCAAATTCAATATAAATAAAATTCCCCTCCTCGCTCTAACACCATTCTCTATAACAACATATATATATGCACTTATTGCGCACATCATTTTTCTGCTTGACTACTATCAGGTACTAGTACCTAGTATTCCTTTCTTATGTTTTCGTTTCTCATCAAGAACTCATCAAGAAAGCATTTTCATTGCCACAGTTCTTCAATCATTTCTTCACTCACTCACGCAATCAATCAATGATATAAACACAGTAATACTGTAATAAACTTGTTTACCAAGAGGATTGTCCCTCCCAGGAAGCATCATTATCATTGTTGGTACTAACCGAGTTGGTAATGGTCTGTTCCGTCGTCACGACTACTTCATTTTCATAAAGCTCTTCGGTAGGTGCCGATTCCACAACCTTTCCCAAGCTTTCGTTAATCTTTTCCGTGACACTGTGACAATTGCCACCCTTGACCCCAATCACTTTTTCTTCCACCCGTCCGTCTGGGTAAATCTTGAACTCAATCGATTGAACGTTAGTACCGCCCAAGGAATTGGGATCAAAGTCTCCCCCATAGTTGGGCGTTCCAATCTTTTGGGCTTTCAGAAGAGCAGAAGACGAAGAAGAAGATGTACTCTTGGGTGCAAAGGCATTGGCCGAGGAATCAAGAGTCATCATGATCATCAAAGCTGCTGTACTAGAGAATTGGACCTTCATTGTGTTATTCGGTTTGTCTTGTCTATTGAATGGGAATGCGTTTTGATTGATTGATTGATTGATTGATTGACTGAGTTGCTCTGGATAAAGGACCACCTACAGTATATCACTGAGAGATATGATGAACGCTTCTTTCTGGATTTCTTCCGCAGAGAAAACAAGCGGATCGTGTTCTGCAAGCGTCGGCGTGCGCAGATATGTGCTGACGTAGGCAATTAGAGACCATTGATATATGCACGCACGTCGCCATTCCCTCGCGAGGTCGATGGAGGTTTTTTTTCGGTAGATTCGAATGGGTCAACTTTAAACGTCTGGACCACCATCCGTTCATCTGCCGAGAATTCCATGGATTTGAGAAACCCAACCCCTCATTCTTTCGCTGCGGTTTGCTGAATTGGTGAACCTTACGTTCGATTTGGATTCATTGCTGCTGCTGCTGCTGCTGCTGCTTGTTTCTTGGCGGGCTGCCTGTATATTTAACAAAAAGCCTTCTTCACCTACCAACCTACTACCAACTGCAGTCCAATAAAAAATGACCAATCCTGCAACAATTTCCAGGACGTCCTCACACACAATGAGACGAGTCGTGGGAGCCAAAGGGAATGTAGTGAGAGTCTTTTCTCCAGCTTCTTCTACCGCCCCAGACTCGTCTTCTTCTTCTCCTTCGTCATCATTGGCGTACAATCGATTGGAATCTCGACGTTCCTACCGAACAGTAGCCACGGCATCGTCTCCTTCTTCTGCCTTTCCTAAAAAGACGAATTTCATCACTCAACCAAAACCACAACCACAACCACAAAACCGACAATTGCATTTTACCAAACAACCACCATCCAATAGCAATAACAATGCTGATACCACGAAACGTTCCTTTTCAAGTGCCAGCAAGCGAGACTTTTACGAGGTTCTTGGAGTTTCCAAGTCTTCCAACAAGGCAGAAATCAAAAAGGCATACTTTGGATTGGCCAAGAAATATCATCCTGATACCAACAAGGTGAGTACTATAATAACATGTTATCAAGAGAAATCTTCAAACAAGAAGAGCAATGGTGTAATGAATCTATTTTGTTCGTATGGATGCTTGCTCACATTATTGTTGCTCTTTCCATTTTCATGTGATAATTCCAATGCACC
The DNA here is from genome assembly GCA_933822405.4 of Cylindrotheca closterium. Classification (NCBI taxonomy): domain Eukaryota; phylum Bacillariophyta; class Bacillariophyceae; order Bacillariales; family Bacillariaceae; genus Cylindrotheca; species Cylindrotheca closterium. The sequence continues at coordinate 12,266 of CAKOGP040002469.1, read as the reverse complement.
CGTTTTTTCTTTCACAATCAAAATTGTAATTACTACAATTTGAATTCCAATTCCAATCATGTATAATAGGATGACGAGGCAGCTTCGGACAAATTCAAGGAGGTTACGGAAGCGTACGAATGTCTCAGTGATGATGAACAACGAGGATTGTACGATCAATTTGGACATGCCGGAGTCGATCCCAACTTTCAGGGCGGCAATCCCTTTGGCGGCGGCGGTGGCAGAAATCCGTTTGAGGGCGGATTCAACTTTGGAGATGGGAGCTTTCACTTTTCGGGTGGCAGCGGTGGTGGTGGCCAAATTGATCCCGAGGAACTCTTTGATGCCTTTTTTGGTGGAGGTGCCCGACGGGCCCGTGGACCACGACGGGGGGCCGACCTCCAAATGCACGTCCGACTCTCGTTTGAGGAGGCGGCCTTTGGATCCTCGCAAGATTTGCATTTACGGTATCAAGTTTTGAATCAACAGAATGGTCAAATTGAAGTCAAGGAACGAGACGTGACAGTGGATACCCCGGCTGGTATCGATACCGGCATGAATTTGCGAGTGACGGGTCAAGGAGCAGAAGGTGATCCTGGTGCGCCTCGTGGAAACTTGTTGGTGCAAGTCTTGGTGGACGATCACGATTACTTCCACCGAGAAGGTTCGGATGTTCATGTGGAGGCACCCATTTCGATTAGTCAAGCCATTTTGGGAGGAACGGTGGATGTCCGAACCTTGGGTGGAGAAGTCGAAGTAACAGTGCCCAAGGGAACCCAACCAGAGACCAAACTTGTATTAAGAAACAAAGGTATTCAGCGCATGCACGGTGCCGGTAAGGGAAACCAATACGTTCACCTCAAGATTGAAATCCCCAAGTCGATTACCAAACGACAGGAAGAACTCTTGAGAGAATTCGATGAAGAGACCAAGGAAACTGGAAAGGGTATTTCTGGACGTTTAGCTGAAGCAGCAGGATCTGCCTTTGAATCCTTCTTTGGTGGTGGAAGCAGTAGCTCGAAATCCAAGGACAGCAATAAGGACAAAAAGGAGGATGAGGAAGAATTGGAAGATAAGAAGCAAGCAGCTCAATAGTAAAAACATACATAGTTGAAGAAGGAACTCCTACTACTGTATATTATGAGAATGCATTGATTCATTATTCTCTTGGCCCTGCAATTTTGTGAAGTGACCGTTGCAATTCTTGAAATGTGACAATCAGCGAATCCAATAATAAGCTGGCCCAAAACAAATCACAATCCCAAGGAGTACTTGAAGAGCTTCGTTCATACCATGAGGTCATCGGGTCCAAAGTACATCCTGCTAGCAAGATCAGACCAACAAAATGGGCATTCATCCAAATGATGCTGCATAATATCAATCTGCGGTCTAAGGCCTATGAGAAGTAAGCATGACCTGGGTTCCAGAACGGGGTTGACACCAGATCCAGCAGGGGAAGAACTACCAGCTGAGGGGCACCGATAAAGGTGAGAAAAAATCAATTTTAGCTTGAAGGCTTGGTGATGGGATGATTGACAGCACTTTGTACCATAGGTTCAAGTCAACTGGATTCTTCCTCATTTCTTGAATGGTTCTTGGCTCGAAGAAGGGCGGCACTCCTCGTGCACTGCACCACTCCGGTATTATTGGCTCATAGTAGTCGTCCTCGTGGCTTTTGCTTTTCTGTATTCTCCTCATCTGAGAAGGCGCAACCGGATCGCTTCGATTGAAGGCTGGATGCGAATCTGTGTGAATAGTGTCATGATGACGAATGATGTGAGGTCGGGGCTGAATGGTTGAGTAGCATCCAATTGGATGATTGATTCGTGACTAGTACTAGCGCGCAGTGGTGGTGCTTCTTACAGATCCCTGTGTGTCTTCCTGTGCGAACACAAGTAAAACCATAGGCACATAACGTTCGAGTAAAAGTGGCATACTTCTTGGTGTTGAAATAGTTGGGAAGAAAGTCTCGTAAGAATTCTGGCAAATCATTCACTTGGAAGGCTGCGCCGTTGTTCACCCAGGATATAATGTCGTTTCTGCCATTCTCTTCACAGAACTTCAACACATTATAGACCTTCTCAGGGAACGGTAGATCAGGAGGAGGAACGGCTTGTTCCTCGGTGGTCTTGCTTCTCGCTTGATGATTCACGCAACTTGCTATCTTGGTTATCATTTTGATTTGTAGTCTTTCAAAAATCATTTTATAAAATAATATGTGAGTACTAAATAAAACAGTTTATTTGTTTCGTAGAAGCGTGGTATGATGCATTTCACCATCTGTTTTTTATACTGTGGGATCAAGATGTTTCTCAAACATTTCACACGATACCGGTACTTCCAGTATTTCGATCCCACAAGAGCGATTATTTACCACAATATTCTCCGCTACAAGTTCTCATTCAACACACATTATGCACTTCCGATCAGGTGTACGTAATCCGGGATATACTGTACCTTACCGGTATTAGGACAATGGCTCTCCCAGCAAGCTAGGTAATACATCACGTCTTAAAATCACAACACAAATGATATGCCAAACAATCAGCCACCATCATGCATGCCATCATCATCATCATCACCATAATCCAGCAATCCAGCAATGCAACAATGCAACAATGCAACAATGCTGCAACCAATGGCTCTTTTTTGAGTGCTAGACAACGAGACTATTACACATATATTTTGTAGATTTTCCTATGATTGGTTCACATCAACAATGACTCATCAAACAGCAATATAGCAATGCTGCAACCAATGGCTCCTTTTTGAGTGCGAGACAACGAGACTTGAGTACACATCTATTTTGCTGAGTTTCTATGATTGATTCAGATCAACAATGACGCACAAGTACAGTAGAGGACGTCGTCTCTATTCCCATTCTGTGTGAAATCTTAGCATGCACATGTATTATTTATTTTAAAAAATTAGTTCTGGAAATGTTGGAAAGCAGTTGGTAGAGGTAGCCAAAATCAGTCGACTAATCGACTTTCTTGGCCATAATCTTGTTTTCAACACTCTCATGATAGGAGAGCAGCGTCTGGTAGGATCCCCAAGCCCACAATACCGATAAATTCGAGACAAAAAGTCCAATGACTTTCAGATTTTCAATACCATAGCTTTCTCCTGCCAATATAGTAAGAAAGGCAGCTATAGATCCCAACATGACCCATCTCACAATCTCTGCGACCCAAAACCTTCCATCCTCCCAAGCCCCTGATTTGGTTTCGATATAATTGTAGTTTGTCTTGAGGCCAGCTGCAAGATTCAACGGCTGGGTGAATATGAAGGCCTTGAAGAGTACCATCGCGTCAGGACCAAAGAGAGCTGGGTACAAGACCAGACCGGCAAAGTGGGTATGCATCCACATGATATCCATGAAATGATGTGGTACTATACCAATCGTCGGACTGAGTCTGAAGTATTCAGAATTCGGTCCATAATCAGTGAGCAAGGCCTGAATTGTATGCCCCACAGAGAAGACGTACACCCACGCCATTCCAAAGGATGACATGTCCAAATATTGACAAAGGAGAGGCATCGAAAACGGCGAGGCGTATTCCACACAAGCTGCAACTTTGGCAGTTGGAATGATCGGAAAGCACTTGTACCACAAGTTCAAGTCCATTGGAGTTTCCATGATTTCTTCCACGGTTCTTGGCTCGAAAGAGACCGCCGGTTCTTGTTCTTCATAGCTCATCGGAATTGGCTCAAAAGCGTCGTCGTCAAAGAAGCCGTTGTCTTGTTTCGTGGCATCCATGTCCGTTGGTGGAAACATTTTGGTCGGCTCCAGTTCATCAGCTCCCATGTCGCCACTGAAATCCTTATTGATCGAGTATATTTCATCTCGGACGTCCTCGGGTATACTTTTGGTCACTGAATCGTGATGGGCAATCGGCTTCGGGGGGTTGTGGTAGGCAGGGTTCGATTTGAATTTGCCAGCATCAAATGTACCGACAACTTCCGCTCCTGGTGGGAGGCGTACCAGCAAGTATGTCAACCCATCAGCAATCTTGGCTCCGACAGAATGAAAAGATCCACCCAAGGCAGCTTCACTGCCACTACGACTCTTAGTAATGGAGGGACTGGAAGCTGATTTCTGGGTTTTCTTTACTCTCCTCATCAGAGAAGGAGCAGCTGGGTCATTGCGATTGAAGTCTGGGTGCGAATCTGTGTGAAACGTGGAAAGTACAAGAGTGAGGTCGTGAATCGCAAGCAAATATTTGCGAAGTCCTGAATTGCATCCGATTGAAAAGGCAACACAATAACAGCATTTTCATGAAATGTTTCTTACAAATTCCAGTTTGTCTTCCTGTCCGGACACCAGTAAAGCCATAGGCACATAGCGTTCGAGTGAAGCTCGCATACTTCTTCGTGTTGAAATAGTTGGGAAGGAAGTCTCGTTCGAACTCTTTCAAATCGTGCACTTTGAAGGCTGTCCCATCGTTCATCCAGGAAATGATGTCGGTTCTGCCATTCTCCTCGCAGAGTTGCAACACCTGGTAGACCTTTTCAGGGAACGATAGATGAGAAATATTTGCCATGTTGGTCTCGTTCAAATAGTGCAAGTGGATCTCACAGGTTGTGTGATGAGTGAGTGTGTTGCAATATATATGCAGCAGATGATACGACTACCGTACATTCAACGAGGTCGGAAAATCATTCCATGTGTTCTGTGAGCATTCTTCGTATCAAACTGTGCGGACCGAACATTTTGGGGGACCCAAGAGATTCGATATGTGCAAAATGAGAACACCTTGAATTTCGCAATCGAGGGAACATCTTGGAAAAACACAAACATTTAACAAGCTCCATCACTGGCAACTGAGGTTCAAGCAAGGCGAAGGCACAACAGAACCAGAACAGGGTGTACATGCGCGTGTTACCGTTTTAGTGTATTTGAAAACGCAAATGCGGAGAATCTCTAAGTCGTTGTACTGGTATCACGGTAATGAACATGGTATTTTTAATTATTGCGGATTGCGGGCGATCTGCCTACCCAACCTACAGAACAGTAATTACTTTCAATAAGAGGATCACAGGAAGCAGGTGGTAACTTCTGACGTTGCCCTACCTGGCGGTATTGGTAAGAGAATGTTATTCTGAAGATGAGTGGAAGAAAAAGCTGCCTCAAGTCTACTGCTAGTACTGCTAGAAGGCCCAGCCACGAGCGGCAATGACGGATTAATTCACCCACCAGCAATGATGGCTGGTGCTTGCTTGGCAGGTTCCCAGGGGCAAAGTAGTTGGAAAGCGTCGTACTGCTGGGAGGTCCAAAGCAATCTGCTTTGTAGTACTTGAAATGATACGGTACTACTATCCTCTGTTCCTGTAGCAGTCGTCCGGATGACTGACTGACTCATACTTCATGAATTCTTCGCGGCTCCCAAGAGTCGGGCAGTAGTTCCGCCTGTGAATAGTCAGTAGGTAGACTATAGTTTGTTTGCCCATTGCCTTGACCTGATAGAGGTATTGGTTCAAAATTGCCTTCCTTGTTTGCACCAAAGCAATGTATTTGGAGATTCATTCTGTTCTCAGTCGTTTCCCTTGCTGCTGCTTGTGTTAGTGCTGTCGTGGTCGGTGCTACGTGGGCAGCGCCAAGCATGGCATTATACGTCGGAGTGCTGGTTGTCTGTCTTTCACCTTGTCCATCATCCTCTACATCACTTGGGCTTATTGCAGCAGTGTGGTGATAGGAAGAAGTTGAGTTCCCAATGCTGGAAGTCGACCCAGTGAGGTTTCGGGAAGACCCGACTCTCGTACTGTTGTGATCTTCACTCTCAAATGTACCAACCAAATCAGATCCTGGTGGAACGAGGGACATCATGTGTGTTAACCGATCCGCGGCTTGAGAAGCAACTGAATGACAAAATCCACCGACGCCTACTATGCCACTGCTAGTACTGTGATCTTCACACCGTGTACCATTAAAATAGGATGGAAACTGGAACCTTTGCTCGCCAACAATTTCATCATGATGTCTTGTCCTGTTGGTAGTAGTAGATAGACGACGATTGTTCGATGATGCCTCATTGGAAGAATTGGAACTTGCTGAAGACCCTGAACTCCTCTTTTTCTTTATCCTTCTCATCAGACAAGGGGTTGCCGGATCATTGCGATTAAAGGCCGGGTGCGAGTCTGTGTGAAGAATGACATTATTACGAATGACATGATGTGAGGTCCATGAAAAGCACAACATGATAACATCAAGAGGCAGCAGGAGGAGCCATGTCCAGAATGAAGTGTTTGTACTTACAAATGCCCGGTTGCCGTCCCGTGCGAACACCACTAAAGCCATAGGCACATAGCGTTCGAGTGAAGCTGGCATACTTCTTGGTGTTGAAATAGTTGGGAAGGAAGTGTTGTTCGAACTCTTTTAGATTATGTACCTTCAAGGCAGTGCCGTCGTTCACCCAAGATATTACGTCAGTTCTGCCATTCTCTTCGCACAGCTTCAACACATGATAGACCTTCTCCGGGAACGATAGATGATGAGTCGCCGATCCACCCTCGGGGGTCTGCCTTGTTGCTGGATGTGAATGATGAGTCATGAAATGGTTTTTGCTGTGACTGTGATTTTTTGATTTTTTATGTGTGAATAAAGACAGTGATCGGAGCATAATGAGAACTGTCGTTTCCATGCCGTCACCCTTTTTTGATCAGACATTATAGTCCAACATTGCGCTGTTTTCCGTAAACACTACGATACTGATTCTACACAATTTGAATCCATACCTAGGGAAATTTGCGTATATCCACTTCGATCAGACACAATTTTTTGGATCTTGCGTTTTCAGAATACTATCGCGACAAATTCATCTCACGCGTCAAATTACCAGCGCAAACCGAACATATATCAAGAGATCCTGATCAGACGAAGGTTGCAATCTCCAAACAATTTTTTGATATACAGTATCCGTTCACAGCGTGTTCGATTCTTGATCAGACACCTGACTGACGACACACAATCATAAAATCGATGCAGTCAACTAGAAAATAAACGTGTACTGTTGTACATGGTCAAGTAGTTACCGGTACCGGTACGCGGGTGTTCAAGAGAATGAATCAACAGATTTCTGAAGCGAAGGAAAACAGAACTCCAGCTACCAATAGGAGGGAGCCCCTGCCTCAAACTAAATTTGGTATCGGTGCAGTACAGTCCCTGGTGCTGTACAGTACCCGGTACCCTACCAGCGACTGAATTGGAAAAACTTTGATGCCTACTCGGAACCCCTGTACCAATACCGGTAATAATTGTACCATGTCATGCCATACCATACGTTTTCCCGAAGAGAAAAGGAGAAGAGTTCGACACTGGCAATTCTTCTACTGTTGAAATACAGATACCGGTAAGGTAGCAGCACAGTGTCCAGCAGTATATAATAGCAGCTACTAGTAGTGGCCCAAGATTTTCTCCTTGTGAGGACAGAATTAAGAAGTCGACTCCAAGCCTTTACGGCACGTTATGTCTTTGCAGACCATACCCTGTGCAGTTATACCCTTTTCTCCTTGTGAGGACAGAATTAAAAGAAGAAGACGAAGGTCATTTTTGCCGCCACAATCCGACTCATCCATGTTTGACCACAGCATAGCCTTTCCAACCCCCCACAGTATCTTCGGAGGAATGAACAACCTGGTTTGCATGATGATTATGATGGTAAAATTCCTGCTGGATGCCAGCCAGCCAAGAAGATAGTACTACTAGGACTCGAGGAGCCGGCTTCTTCCGATACGGCTTCCGAAACAACGAAGCTCCTATAATTTTTGAAAATTGTATGATACACTATGGAGGTACAATATAGTGTTTTATTATTACTACGAGTAGTATACATGCTCCTCTTTAGTATCTCCCCCCTGCGACAAGTCATTGCCACTAGGTAGACACTCGCGAACGAAAATGCCGAATGACTCCGGGATCTTTCGAGAAAGATTTCTCGCGCTCGTGACTTGCACGCGCAGTATATCGTCTGTCATCTGTCATACGTGTTCTGTATATCAAGTCAATCGTTCGAACAACGACGATATTGATGACTCGACTCGTACTGAAGGACTGTATTCTCAGCCTTATCACTTTATCCCATTCGTTCCTGTCCATTCAGTACAGTACAGCACAGCACAGCACAGTACAATAAGAATAACAATAGCATTCAATCATGGGCATGCGTAGAATTGATGGTTCTTGCTTCTTTGCCGCAATCTTTTTTGTGGTGAGCGGAATTTTCCGGACCATCCTTTTTGGAAGACGACATGGAAGCCACTCGGAAACCAATTTTGGTCTCATGAAGGCCTTGGATGGAGAATACATTCGGAATCAATGGGAGGACATTGACGGAGTTTTGCATTCGCTTCGAATTATTCAAGGCATTCTACATATTCTGGCATGGATCATTACAGCCACGGTCCTATTCCGGGCAGCCTGGCTTCAATCTTCCCGCGGCACCCACAGTATGGGCTTGCATTGCTCAGTCGCCTTTTTGGGTGCCACGATTGCCATTGTGGAGCTTCTAGTTCATATGCTGACCTTTGGTAGCATGATGGCACTTCAATGGATGGCATCTGACTTTACCATGGAGAATTGGTATGAAATTGAGGGTCTGGGAGCAGATCAACAGGATTTGCTGGGATGGAAGGTCCTGGAAGTGGTGTCCATTGCTGCGCATGGCATGTTGCTATGGGTGGACACTATCGAATATTTCTTCTTGGCTACTGTATTGATTTTACTATTCATTTCAACAAAGGGCCAAGCATCTCCCCTTTCCACGTCCTGGTCTTGCTTTGGATTGGGGATTGCCTTTTTCTGTATTTTGGATGTCGCAGCCGAAGTGCTACGATTCAACAACTGGCGATTGTTTTCTCAAATCTGCTTTTGGATTTCCACCGCCAATAGATGCATTCTATTCCCCAACTGGCTAATGTGGCTCGGGGTTCAGCTGGCTCAAGCTCCCACGGCAATGAAACAAGAAATCAGCATTGCCCAGATGGAAGGTGATGCAGCTGGGCATGATTAAAAGAAGTTATGTCATTGACATTCTATTGACCATAGTCTACAGGTACATACATATATACATATAATAGTGAACTTTATTTTAAAATAGTTTTCAATCGTTTTACATTGGTACCGTACTACCGGTATTGATCGATGTTCAGTGTGTGGCTCTGAAGCATGAATGTTACTGGTACTCGTACCGGTACCAGGGTTCCGAGAGTTTCTCGAGCGTGAGTCAGGCACGAGAATTTTCACCGCGTCGCCCAATCATATCGCAGGATTGTTTCGCCAAACGAAAATCGATGCCTGCTTTCATCATTTATCGTGCAAGAATGCACATGATTTTCTAAATATTACTGTAGGATTATTGCAGCTGAATGAGTATATACCACATATCCTCAACGCAATACTACTATTAAAATACTACTTGCAACGACCAATAAAACCAACAGTAGTCAATCCATTCTAATTGTAAAAGTTTGGAACCACAGCATCAGCATCGTCCATCTGGCACATCAGAAACATCAGAAATAGAAGCCAAACATCAGAGCTGAAATCAACCTCTCCTTATATATCATCCACACGACGAAACGACATTCCAATTTCAAATTATACATACCTTTACTATAGTAGAACTATACAAGCACAGAAACAAATATGAGCCAAAACCGCAAGTGTGATCCGTTTTGCTACTTGGCAGCCATTCTCTTTTTCGGAAGCGGCGTCATTCGATCCGTCCTCTTTGATCAGCCACTGTCCAGCGCTCCCTTTAATTTTGACGATTGGACCGACATGGACGGGTACTACGTCAAAGGACAATGGACGGGTCAACGATCACTCATATTGGATCTTTGGGCAACCTACAGTACGATGCATGTGTTGGGATGGATCGTTGTGGCGACCGTTCTCTTTCGGTTTGCCTGGATTCAGTCGGCCAATGGTACTACTAAAATTGGTGTCAATGGGACCATTGCCTTTGTCGGAGCAATGGCGGCCATTGTGGAATTAGTGGTCCGGATGCTCTTCCATGGCAGTGCACACGCACAACATTGGATGGCAAACAGCTTTACCTTGGATAAATGGTATGCATTACAAGACATGACGACCGGAGAAGTGGATCGGATTGGTTGGAAGACTCTGGAAGTGGTTTCGATTGCCTCCACTGGATTCTTGCTTTGGGCCGATACCATTGAATACATGGCAATGGTGGTGATATTGGTTCTCATTCACAATTCGACAACGGTGGCCGGGTCCGTTTTCAGCAAGAAATGGGCCTTTTTTGGCGTGCTGATTGCCTGTCTCAACGTGGTGGACATTGCAGCCGAAGTCTTGCGATTCCAACATTGGAAACTCTTCTCAGAAGTTGCCGTTTACATTTCATCTGCCAATCAGATTATCATCTTTCCCATTTGGTTGATTTGGGTAAGTTTTCATATTATTGAAGAATGAATCAATCTTGCAATGCTTATTGCGCAACAACAATAAGTTATTGTGACTGTCGTCATCGATGATCTTCACCCATTCCTAATATTATTCACCACCTTTTTTTTATATTATATAGATGGGAATCCAACTGGCTGCGGTTCCAAAAATGAACCAAAGTGTAGAAGCTCCAGAGGACTTGGTGCTAGACCATGAATAGGCATGGTAGTAGGTATAGTTGCATAGTTATCTATAAATAGCTTTACTATTACGTATAGGACTACATGTAAGAATTACAGTGAGTCTTTGGTGTGAAATAGTAATCATGCAGTCATTTGACATGTATGCTTCAGCTATACACTTGACATTTGCGGGCGCACAGTAGGCAGGCCATTCTCTTGCTCGGAATTGTATCAGATGTTGTCACTCACCATGTATATATTGATAGCTGCCTGTCTGCCTGACTGCCTGCCTGCCTGACTGCTATTATAGTATACTTTCACAGCAAATACTCCAATATCAGCTGAATGGTAAGAATGAGGGCAAACAAAGCAATGATCCCATGAAGCTTGACATGGTCATCCAAAAAGTCAATGAACGGTTTGCACTGAGATGCCAAAAAGGCTTGTATCCCGAGCATGGCAATTCCCGCCAATAGCGTCCCCGCCAATAGTTCCCAGACGGAGAAAATGTGGCCAACAATCAACGCTGGGAAGTAAGAAACTTCGTCCAAGAATCCCATAGTCGTCAGCAGCACAATCGTCCATGGTTGGCTGGTGGCCTGCGGAGAGTCATCTTCCTTTTCAGGTGGTAGTGATGATTCGGATTTTTCTTTTTCGTGTGGTTGGGGAAGCATACTTCCATAAGATCCTTTATTCTCTGCATCACCATTATCATCACCATTATCCTTTAGTCGAGAAGCCTCTTCTTGCTGTTGCCGGCGTCGCCTCCTTTTGAGTTGTTTTTTTTTAATATAGAAGAAAGCTGCGAGCATCCAACAAAAGACGACGGCGATCCATTGCAATCGGAGCTCGAGCACATGTTCATCTGCAGCCTCGTTTATTATTCCTGATGATGATGATGATGATGATGATGATGATGATGATGATGATGATGATGATGATGATGATGATGATGCAAGAAATAGTTGTTCCAGGATTATCGCAAGCGCGCAACACAACAATGCCAGTCCCATTAATGTGGATAGAAAGGTTGCTGCATTCACCACACGTGCTGCCTTTGGAAGAGAGGAGGTTCCCACAAACGAAACGAGCCAAATGGAATCGTCCAAGGTGGTCATGAGGACCGTCACGGTGGCCCCAAGTAGCCCGCTCCATGATATGAAGCGGAAGTCATTCTCGCTGTCGGCTGTTGCTTCCATTGCAATAATTGGAGCTGATGAGAACGTGAGACCATATGAAACGTAGTGGAAACTGTCTTCCAACTATGCTGCTGTTGTTGTTGTTGTTGATGTTGCCCGCAACTAACAACATAATATTTGTACGTACGATATCCGACGATGGAGAGGGGGACGACATATGAGGGACGATGTGAGGGACGATATTCAATATGCGAGGGACTACAATTCACAGTGACCAATATGATGAGGGACAATTCACAATGAGGGACAATTGAGGCCTGCTTTGAGGACCATATTTTACTGTCAAACCGCCATTTACTACTAGTATCAAAGCACGCAAACGTAGTAGCATCACAGGCAGTGGAAGCAATTGTGATCAACCTGTTCCACACATGTTAGAAGTAAGCGATCCACTGCCGCCTGCAATCTACCTGTTCAATTGACTGCGATTTAGCTGTCCAGGTATTGTTGCCTTCTAAGTATGTGAATTTACAGTATATAGAAGTATATAGATCAATC